>JBCEWE010000350.1:821935-851935 GCA_039877035.1 Silurus lanzhouensis | reverse complement strand
ACCGTACACTCGTCCAGCGCTGCTGGTTTATTTTGCGTAACACACCCGTGTGCTAATGTTCATTCCGTATACAGAAAGCAAACGGTTAAAGGTGCATCATTAATTGTTAAACAGATCGTAATGTAAGAACACAGGAGAGAGCGATTATAGGACGTCGCATCCCCTTTAGAGGACGCATAAAAGCAAAAAGATTTAAACATAAGTCCTGGGCTGCACTCGCGCTACCTTGAATAATTTACCACGAGGGAATGAATTATTCACACGGACGTCATACTTAATGTTTACTGTATGTCAACAGCCTGCTCTAAGTCGCTTTAGTACTTCAGGATTATAGGAGCGTTCAGACTCGCGGTGTGCAGGAAGAAGAATCAGCTCTGGGGCCTAATAGGATTCATTGAAAAGGTGCGGAAACGTCGGAGAGGCAAAAATAAATCTGAAAGACCGAGGACTTCCCTGAGGACGCCAGTTGACACGCTGTGAACCCGGAATGGCCCTTTCTGAGAACAGAACAGCGGGAGGTCTGGTCACATGGACACCTCTTACAAGGACGGAGCAGGGACTGGCTGTCCCAGTGGACCAAACATGAGTGAATCAATGGTGTCTCTGTTCCTGTGACACAGCAATTACCTTTTACTTGTGTCCATTGATTAGCCAAAAAAATCTTGTCCGGGCAACGATCAGGGAAAAGCCAATGTGTCTCCAACATGTGAGGATCGTTAAGATGTAGGTCATAAAGCCTTAGCTTTTTTAATAGTATCTAGCTAATTAGCATTATAGCCTTAAATTGGTAGTCTGGATGTGCTAGCATAGAATTTTAACGACAAAGCAGCAAATATGGCAAACAGCCGATATGACTAGCATTATGTTTCCTTTAAACACAATGTAGACGTAAAATAGAGGTCAAATTCAACACTGTTGTTTCTTTTCAAGCAAAGTTGCCGAGCGCTGAAGAAAACTAGCAGTTGCATATGTGATTAGTCCAAATTTATGTGTGATCACTTGCAAGCAAGAATAAAAACAACAATGATTAATTTAGTGCATCATACTCTCTTGCTAACACCACAACTGCCGCTAGCATATTGTTTTTCAGATTTGTTAACGTTTGCTCTTATAACTGACATTATAGCAGCTATAAACAGTCATTCCCTCAGCAGCATGAGACAAAAAAAAATCTAAAAAAGATTGATCCAGAAGGTGCTCAGTAGGGTTTAGAGCTCGACAGCAAGAGATCCTTCACTCCAACCCATGCAAAGTAGATCTTCATGGAGCTGACTTTGTGCCTGGGGGTGTTGTCAAGCTGAAACGGCTTTTAGTCTCCAAGTTCTGGTAAAGGGAAAATGTCATGCTACAGTATCCAAAGCTGCTGATGCACTTGTGTGTCTCCATCTTTGAGGTAACACTTTGGTGAAGAACCACAAATGGCTGGAAAGGTCAGGTGTCTGTAAGGTGTATAACAGCAGGGTACCGAACCACACTAATTGAGAAACCATCAAAAATGAAGATTCACCCTGAAGAAGTTGGTTCCTTCCATAAACATGCTAAATGATCATCTATCTATCTATCTATCTATCTATCTATCTATCTATCTATCTATCTATCTATCTATCTATCTATCTATCTATCTATCTATCTATCTATCTATCTATCTATCTATCTATCTATCTATCTATCTTTATCTCTACAAAGCAAGTAGAAAAATAGTAGCTGTATTTATAAATTATTTCAAAATATTTTGCTCCAAATACAAAAAACGTTGTCGAATTTTTATAAGTGGAAAAGTCATTTTCAGCAGTAAAACACTTCCATAGCATCAAGCACACACACACACACACACACACACACACACACACACACACACACACACACACACACACACACACACTCAGCACACGTTCACAACAGGATGAAGCAGTTATGAGCTTTATATGGCTTCCTGAGACACTCAAACTGTTTATCAGGGGAACTCAGACGAGGAGCTCCTGAATTCAGACTGATAAGAAACGTGTAGATGTTTAAGGATGTTGGATAGAAATTAGAGGAAAAAAAAAATGGCTGATTTTCATGCCTGACCGACTCCTGAGGCACAGACACACGGGTCACTCGTTTTGTTTTATTTATTTATTTTTATTTATTTTATTTATTTATTCATTTTTTGCATACCAAGATCACACGGAATCATTAACAGCTACTCAGTGACAAATATTCCTGAGTTTTTTTTAGAACAAATCTAGATTTTTTTTTCTGTCAGTAATGTATATATTTTTAGATTTCTTTTTTTTCCCAGAAGATGTCTCAGTATGGACGTCCCAAAAAGATGCCTTAGTGTGGAAGACCAAAAGATAACTTGGTGTGTTAAACCAGAAGACATCTAAATGTGGAAGACTATAAGATGTCATGTTGTGGAAGATGCCTTTTAATGTGGAAGACCAGAAGACATCCCAGTGTGGAAGACCAGAACATGTCTTGCTGTGGAGGACCCAAAGATTAATTAGTGTGAAAGACTAAAAGACACCTTGGTGTGTAAAACCAGAATACATCTTATTATGGAAGACCAGAAGAAACCTTAGTGAGGATGACCAGAAGACATCTCAGTGTGAAAGACCAAAATATGTCATGGTGTAATAAACCAGAAGACATTTTGATGTGGAAGAGCAGAAGATGCATTAGTGTGGAAGACCAAAATATATCTTGGTGTGTAAAACTAGAAGATGTCCCAGTGTGGAAAACCAGAAGACAACTTAGTGCGAAAGACCAAAAGAATGTCCTGCTGTGGAAGGCCAAAAGATGCCTAAATATGGAAGACCAAAAACTATGCATTTTTTCCATTCTTTCAAATAAACATGGACGTAACCAGAGACTTCAAACTGCTTCTGCATTTATTTATTTTTTTTATAAATAAATATTGACTTAGTAAAAATGAATAGATTGGCGTATATATTACTCTGCTGTTCACGTCTGCATAAATAAAAATAAAATCAAATCAAATAAAAAACCTTCAGAAGTCCCTTCACTCTGGAATATTCATGAGATCATCATGAGCATTACAGGCTTTTTAACAGCTTTGAAGTCCAAGGCCTACTTTTCATCCTCCATCCAAACATCTGTCCGTTTCTACATCTGTAATCGGACACTGGTGCTGAATCAGTTCCCCGTTATTTATGTTTATGTAAAGTTTGGAGAACGCGGATATGCCGAGCTCCCGAGAGCAGGAGGCCTCGCGCCGCATCCCAACCCCAGGAATGTTGCTCTGAGCACGAACTTGACAGAATCCGTCCCCACTAACCACAGATCTCCAGGCAAGCCGACTACAGTGTTCCTGTTGAAGGGAGGAGGGGGTTCTGGGTGCGATCAATGCAGAGGCTGAGATAGAAGCGATAGCACAGCATCAGTGCAGACGGAGGGGAAGCGGCGTAACGCTATACGGCTGCCGGAAGCGCGCGGGAAGTCCTGAAGCTTTGTTCGCCGAGCAGAAACGCCGAGCACTGAAGAAGCACGAGGGCCTCTTCAAAGGAAACGATAAAATATTAAGCGAAACTGGATACCTCGTCTCCTCTGGCTGTGGACCTGAGGACATAGGCACATCCACGTGTGTGTGTGTGTGTGTGTGTGTGTGTGTGTGTGTGTGTGTGTGTGTGTGTGTGTGTGTGTGTGTGTGTGTGTGTGATAAGCAGGTTGAAGAAGAGGTCAGGACAAATAGACTTGGAGTTGATGCCTACAGCTGCTGCAGCACCACTGAGACTTTAGATAAATAAATAAATAAATAAATACATAAATAAATAAATAAATAAATAGGTTAGATGATGTATTTTTGTGTTTCTGCTGGTGGTGTTACTGTTGTTGGTGGTGGTGTTGGAGTTGATGAGGGTGTTGGTGGTGGTGTTGCTGTCATTATTGTTGTTGGTGGTGTTGCTGTCATTATTTGTTGGTGTTGTGGTTGTGGTTGTATTATTGTAATTGGTGGTGTTTTTGTTATTGATTTTGGTGGTTGTGGTGTTGATGTTAGAAGTTGTGTTATTGTTATTGTTGGTGGTAATGCCATTGATGTTGGTGTTAGTGTTATTAGTGTTGGTGGTTGTGGTATTGATGTTTGTGGTGGTGTTGGGGTTGATGAGGGTGTTGATGGTGCTGTTACTGTTGTTATTTTTAATGGTGTTAGTGGCGTTGGGGTTGATGACGGTGTTGATAATGTTGTTACTGCTGTTTTTTTTTAATGGTGTTAGTGGCGGTGTTGTTAGTGGTGTTGGGGTGGATGACGTGTTGATGGTGTTATTACTGTTGTTATTTTTATTGTTGTTAGTGGTGGTGGTGGTGTTGTTACTGCTGTTTTTTTAATGTTGTTAGTGGCAGTGTTGTTAGTGGTGTTGGGGTGGATGACGTGTTGATGGTGCTATTACTGTTGTTATTTTTATTGTTGTTAGTGGTGGTGGTGGTGTTGTTACTGCTGTTTTTTTAATGTTGTTAGTGGCAGTGTTGTTAGTGGTGTTGGGGTGGATGACGTGTTGATGGTGCTATTACTGTTGTTATTTTTATTGTTGTTAGTGGTGGTGGTGGTGTTGTTACTGCTGTTTTTTTATGTTGTTAGTGGTGGTGGTGTTGGGGTTGATGACGGTGTTGATGGTGCTGTTACTGTTGTTATTTTTAATGGTGTTGGTGGTGGTGTTGTTAGTTGTGTTGGGGTGGATGACAGTGTTGATGCTGTTACTGTTGTTATTTTTAATGGTGTTGATGTTTTTTGTGGTGATGTCAGGTGGTGTCAGTGGTTGGTAAATATGTAATTCTAGTCATTGACACACTGCCATGTGTTTATTTCTCTCCCACAAAAGTGGATATAATGTGCCAGATAATAAGTCTGTGTGTGGGAAGTCATCCAGCAAACAGCATAGCAGCATAAAATAGCTTATATTATTATTATTATTATTATTATTATTATTATTAGTATTATTATTATTATTATTATTATTATTACAGTATAAGGAGTTACAGCCTGGTACCCACATCATTCACACATTCTGGTTTGATTCAGAAAAGTGTATAATATTTATATATAATAAAAAAAAGAAAAGAAAACAGAGGGTCTGGGTTAAAAAACAAACCCAAGATCTGTGAGTAAATCTATTAGACATCACTATAAGATATGTTTGGCATTGAGCACTTAGCATTGACTTTCCCGGGCCTCCGCAGGCGTTTTCTAATGGACTGTGTTTTTCATCTTCCTCTGCTGTGCCTCACTACTGTATATGAAGCCCTGTATCTTCTCCTTGAAAGGATGTCCAGTGTTAACGGAGGTGTCCATGGTGTCCATGCCAAAGCAGATGGCCGGCTGCTCGCACTGGCATGAAGGCTCTATTTGTGTCACTGCTCAGTGTTCCAGATGGCTTGCCGTGAGAGACTTGTTTGGCCATAGGGGGCTACATACAAGCTTTTGTCATTGGGAGCGAGCCACCAAGGACTGAGCTTTTTTACACATTTCATTGAACCAAATAGATTTTGTAAGATCTTATGATATAATAGAAGATCATATTTTGGCATTCATGAAAACAAGTATGTACTTCTCTGAGATTTTTCCTTTTTTTTTACAAATAAATATCCAATAGAACTTCCTGAGACGCCACTTTGAGAGGAGGACGTCGAGTTTCCGGATGTAGTTTATCCGTAAAATGACAGTCTTGTCGAGGAGGCATGAAAATTCATTCTGACAAGCACAATACACACCTACAGCGACCAAGAGGGAGGAAAAAATAACCGTCATTGCCTTACAGTGCAAAAATGTTATAAACAGCAGTGTTAGCATTCCCCATCTATAAATAAACAAATCAACAAACAAATAAATAAATACATGTCAATATGTTTTTGTATGGTTCTGTGGAGAACCTTTAACATTCATGGATGCTTTTCAACAAAGGTTTTTTGTAGAGGAAAAACATTTACATTTATATGAATGGAAACACTGAGCACACATACAGTAGGAAAGCACTTAGCATCTAATACCTGGACTTCACTCTCTGTCTATATTTTCTTTTTTTGCACGATTTCTTTGCACGACTGGACTGGAGCTCCTCAGTGTCACTTTAATATCAGCACATCAACACTTTAGTGATATTGACACTGGGACACTTTAAAACTTTTGTCAATATCACTGTCATATTTTTGTATCTATAGTTTCTTGTATAAACCATTATTTATACATAAATTTATACTTTTATACTTTATATATTTTTATATATATTTTATATTTGTATTTAAATTTTAAAATATTTGGTTTTTTTTATATTTTTATTACATTTTTTTATATTATATATATATATATATTCAAATTCTACTTATATTTATATTTTGGACAGTTTTTTGTAAATTGATTTGATTTGATTTAATTTGGCATGCGCTCTTATTCAGAGCGACGTCAGATGTATACACCTGAACAGGTAAAGATTAAGGGCCTTACCTGAGGGCCCAGCAGCAGCATCTTAGTGGTGCCGGAATTTAAAGTCTGACATCTAAACCTTTGAGCTTCCACTTTTTTATCTTCTTTAAATTAATATGTTCATCACACTCAATAATCACATGTAGAGAAGATCGTTGACTGAAACTGATTGTATGGTAGTTTAGTTCACACACATATGAGCAGGTTTTGATTATTTGCTAAAAGCTTTGAGGAACCAAAAATTGGTTCTATGGTTTTGATGCAAAAAACCTCTATTTTTGTTCATCCTTGGAATCCTTCTTTTTGTAGTGTAGAAAATCAGAAATGCGGTTCCGTGCTTGATCTTTGCTGAGATGTTATTAAAAAAGAAATTTCCTTAATCTGTAAATCTCCTGATGAAACATCTTGTTATCTGTTATCGATTATGATAAATGTGCATTTTGGTTTGAAACAGTTTTGGTATGTGGATGAAACAAGAACATGCCTCTTAGTGTGGATGTGATCGTTTAGCACACTGTATGTGTTTTTTTTTCAGACGGAAAAACGTCAACAGAGACGTTTCTGTGTGCTTCTGTTAATCCAGATAGACAACGTTTGACAAAAATGGTGCAGGAGGAAAAAAGGGGATTTTTCTCGAAGGGGTGATGGTGTACAACTGCAGAAGTGTATTACATGGTGTTTTTGTTGATCCCAGATGAAATCTAAATGATACACAGAGAGGTTTTATTATTGCAATATAGCCAGTTACTGTAATAAAGGCCTTCTGGCCTAATAATGCTTTACAGCATAATCAATATTTACTGGAGGTCTGGAGAGAGAAGAAAGAGAGATAGAGAGAGAGGGTCGAGTCGAGTTGGCCTGACAAAGAACCATGGCTTTCCTTCTTGTGCATTTCCTCTAAATCCTACAGCGAGCGATCATGTGACTGGCATTTCCAGCATTCCTCAGCTTTCACGCTGACCTCAAAAAATATACATTTGTAAGCAATCCAAGTCCTCACACGGTCTTATGACGAACCCGCATTTCTTCCCGCATTGTTCTGACCCGCCCTACGGCACACCTTGAAGAGCTCACCTTTCTGAAACCCCTCCCGGCCGCAAAGCACCACATCGGCCATATAACGATTAATGCGGTAAACGATCCGTCCAGAATCGATTGAAACTGTCAGCACTAACTGGACATCAACCTTGGTATCATATCATATGTTGGTTTTGTAATTCAAGTGACCGCAGTCTCGTCTTTGTTGGTCACCTCTAATCAAAACCTTTCCACTGGGTTGTATGAAGATGACCTGCACGAGCTGGACAGATCTGACCCTGTCCACTCAGATGTGGATGTGGTGTATTTACCAGTGATGTGAAGATCGGATCATTTTAGTTACTTGGCTCTTTGAGTCTTGTTCATCAAAATTAACGAATCTTTTTTGAGTCATTTAGTTCGCTTCGTTCTTTTAATCGGAAATAAAATAAAATGTTACATGTTTAATAAACAGATCCCCAACACATCTACATTCACCAACTTTGACTGTGTTAACAATAATAATTATACGTTTATATATAACTGATAGCGTCAGTGAGTCACGTGAACGAAAGAACAAACGATTTGGATCAAAAGGCTCATAAGATAAACTACTCAGTTCTGTTTCCTGTGTAATAAATAAACTGCATAGCATCTATAAGAGTCACGTGATGACTGAGACGACTGGGAGAAGTCGAGAGACAAACTGCTCAATTCTGTGTCGCGTTTTTTTGCGATGCTTTGCTCGTGCGCGTCCAGTCGAAAATAAACGAATCTTTGAGACGACTCTTTCTTCCGAGTCGCATTAAAGACTCGTTCAAAATGAACGAATAGTTTATGCAAGACCATCACTATTATTTACTGAATTGTATAAAGATCTGCCTTAATAATTGAAATTGTGTTATTTGAAGCGGAAGTTTATTTAAATGAAAGTCATGAAAAGTGTGCAGGGCATCAGATCAGGTGAATTCCGCATAAATGTAAAAGGGTCAAATGCGACACGAGAACTCAAATGATGTGTTTTTTTAGCGCACACTGTAGTGTTTTTAGTCAGCTTGAGAGCAACTCAAGGGTGTTTTATCATCAACATTAATCCTCACCTGTAACAGTTTCTCATTATGACTACAAAATATTATTTTACCCAAAATATGCATATTAAACCAGTCATTTCAGCTCATGTCTGAACTCCTCTCCCTCTGCACCCCAGACGTGTTTCATCCTCCTCGTTCGTTCTATAAAAAGTCAAAAGTTAATGCAAAACCAGACTTTGGCTCATTTATGATTGACTTTTAAACATGATTATGGCCGTATTCAGCTTGTACATGTTGAAATATTTGTAATATTCATATACTAAATTAAAACAAACCTATTATTATTTATCTGTTTACTAAATTGTATATTTACTTGATAAAAAAAAAAAATACACCCTTAAATTATACCCTATATGCACAAGTCTGTGGACACCTGACCATAAGATGTGATTTTGAGCATCTCATTCCACATTTACTGTAGTCTTCATTTGCTCTTATAACAACCTTCACACTCCTGAGAAGATGTTTCACTAGAGACTTTAAAGACTTGGGCTCCTTCAGCTACAAGAGTGTTAGTAAAGTGAGGTAGTGATGTAGGTGAGAAGTTGAGGAGGCCTGAGGTGCAGTCAGCGTTCACATTCATTGTTCAATAGGGTTTATCGCAGGAGATCCTCCAGTTTGGGGAAGAACCACATATGTCCGGAGAAGTCTGGTGTCCCAATACTTTTGTTCAGAAAATGTATAAACTGGTCTATAAATGATCTTTTTTTTTATGTGTATCTTACTAAAATCTGGGTTGGATTTAATACACAATATTATATAAAGTCTAGTGAAATTTACGTTCTTTAGCATATTTTTTTGCACGTTAGCCTCTTTTGTTTCCTCATCGCCACTAGCCTTGTTGTATTCGTCCTCTGAATTTCCCATTATCCTGTTCTGTTTTCTGATCGTTTGGTTGTTAGATGAGTGTGGAATCAGCCGTGCTGCCGGAGCTTCATCCCTCAGATTTTTAGTTTCCAGAAGAACACGTTTCAATACAGTTAGCTCGATCATTAGCTCGAATTAGCTGTTCACCTGAAACATTGAGATCTTGTTTATTGGTTTATTAAAAGACTTCTAACAGAATTATTGTCTTGCATTTACAAACGTTTCACGTTTCATCAACCGGATGGCGTTTTACCAACTTTCTAGCATGACTCAGCGCATAAATCACACGCAGGAACTGCTCTGCGAGAGATATGTTCGAACTTGTGGAATAAAACCCGAGTAAAACCTACAGTCGGAAAAAAAACCCCCAGAAAACTTTTTTTTAATTCGGAGTTAGCTGAGAGGCAGGAGATATTTCTGAAAGAGGCTAATTCTTTACCGCTTACATGTCTGACAATCGGCCGCGTAAATGTTTATCGCAGGCTGCCGGCTCCTGGATGAGGTCTGATTATTTTTGGTCGCAGGAGGCCATTTTGATTTCTGACAGCCTGCACATTTGCGCTTTTCACTCGCTGGAACGGCTGGAAACTCCTCATGCAGAACGTATTCAGCGACTGTGCACTTACGCCTGGACTTCATGTTTAAGAAATGATTGCAGGTACATAATAAACAGGACCTCCTCCTCCTCCTCCTCCTCCATCTCATCCTCCTCCTCGTCTTCCTGCTCCGCCTCAATGACGATAAAGAGGACTTGTTGAAACCCAGACGGGGCAACTAGGACGGGGTGGGGACGAGCGATGTGGGCTTACGGAGGCCTATTCAGTCGCTGTGCTTCCGCGTGATAAGGAGACAAGTGAAGCTTGTTTACATGCAGCAATGGGAAAACAAATTGAAAAATTCCCGCCTGGAATGTCGATGCATATCAAATCGGGATTATTTTAGCAATAATCGGCGTGCCGCCTGGTCGACGGCTAATCTTCACTTTGTCAGAATTCAAATTAGCCCGCGCTGTTTACATTGCGGTTACGGCGGGGCCGGGAAGCGGCGGTTTCGAGGGGCCTATTTACCCCATCACGGGTCCCAAATAAAATAATCAGAACTCGAGATAAACTTTCAATAAATATGCCAGACTGGTCAAAAAAAAGTCGCACACGCGGAATTAGCATGTTTTAAAGAAGAAGGAAAGGAGGACAGCTCGGGTCTGAGCAGAGCCGTGAAGCCAGTGGTACTCGGAGACAAGCGTGTGGTGATGTTAATATTTGATGGTGCACGTGTTTAGAAGTCGAGGTGCATTAAGCGCTCGTCCTCGGCTCTGTCAGGCCGACTGCTCTGGCTCGGATTGCTGCTGTTTATCACTTCTGGCTGCGCTGGCATCAGGAGACGACACATTACCCGCCGTTCCTGAGCTGTCAGTCAGCGTGAAGGGCCGCTAGCACTTAGTACAGGATGCACTGCTATTGTTCTGGGCTCCAGCAAACACACAGACACCAAGACCCAAGGTTATGCACTTCCTCTGTAAAACTCAAGTCTTTAAACACGGGACAGGAACTTGTACGCATTCTGACACGTGAGGGCTTCGAGCTCTGAGACGACCTACCGGGGATTTCTCACTCCACATGCTAGTCATTTCACCAGATTTAGTTGCTTGATAATTTGTTTTCTGTTGTGTTACGGCATGAAAGTGGATCGTAGCATTGCGGTGTTTATTGCGTTGTGTGTAACGTCCTGGGGAAAAACAAAAAATAAATAAACGGCGCTTAAAAACTTACTGTGGAATTAAAATGATATTTAGCAGAATACAATGAAACGAAAATAGATTTAAAATTGTGCAAATGTATTTGTTCTTTGTTTTTTTGTTTATTCATTTATTTATTTATCTGACCATTTTCTATTAATAACCAATAAAGTTTATAATCCTTAATACTAGAGGCCTCACACTTAGAGATGACAAATATAGTGTTCATCATGATACCTTTAAAAATAAATACAATTATTATTATTATTAATAATTTTAATAAAAATTGTATAAAGTTTATATTGAATGCAATGGGAAAAAATCTGCATCTATCTATCTATCTATCTATCTATCTATCTATCTATCTGTCTATCTAGCTAGCTAGCTAGCTAGCTAGCTAGCTATCTTCTATATCTTGTTTTAAAGTGAAAATATTTTAGTTTAAAAAAAGAAGAAAACACACATTTTCAACACAGTTCATGACTCAGAGGTGTTTTGCGGAATCTGGTTATTTGTTTACGGTTAAAACCAAAGAAATAAAGTAAGATGTTTGGGATCTAATTTAAATCTAGACATCAGATGTGTAGCGAGTAGCTAAAAATCATACTTGAGTAAAAAACTTAATTACAAGTTCAAGATCTTCGATTCCAATACGACTCGAGTAAAATTATTTGAGTATCTGATTTTAACAGTACTTGAGAATTTGACTCGTATTGAACGTAGATTTAAACATGCAACAGTCCTCAACGCTGAGACACGTGTTAGTGAAAAGCCAAAAACATCAATTTGTGAGATTTTATTTGCTAAAATACAAATCAAATTGTGCACCTAAACACTGCACCGAGCATCAACACAACATCGTCGCTTCTGCAGAATAAATAAGACACTGAAGATAATAAAGCTGCCATGCAAAAAATGTAATTGATGATACAACGCTCATTTGTTGAATTATAAACATGGTTGAAAAGAGAGTAAATGTTGCTTCTATCATTGATATTCATTAAAACCTGCAAGTAGCAGAAAAAAACTACTTACTGTAGGTACAGTAATGAAGTACATTTACTCAAATACTTTACACCACTGATAGACAGACAGACAGACAGACAGACAGACAGACAGACAGGTAGGTAGGTAGACAGACAGACAGACAGACAGACAGACAGACAGACAGACAGACTGGTAGGTAGGCAGACAGACATACAGACAGACATACAGACAGACATGCAGATGATAGATAGATAGATAGATAGATAGATAGATAGATAGATAGATAGATAGATAGATAGATAGATAGATAGATAGATAGATAGATAGATTGTTCATATCTGTTTGTCACTTACTAGTAACCCTCAAACAAACCACAGTCCGTGATGGTGACACTTGGTGAGTGGAAGAGGGCAGCTGTATTGTTGCAACCAGATGATAATCTTTTATGTGTTGTGGCTAAAACCACATGGGTAGAAGAATCACGTTTAAACCTAGTATCTCTCTACATTGGCTTTGACCACCTTCATGGTTTTGGTGAGTCTGATAACATCGAACAGATGACATTACATTTCACACATTATAATACAGTCATACGTAATCGTGACAACAATCTTTAGTCCTAGCTAAATGAACCTAACTTACTATTTATATTGGTTAGATATAAGCATTAATCCTGCAGGATATCCGTCCACCTGGCAACCTGGTCTGACCGTCCCGGCCTTGTGGAACATTTCCCATGCCAACATTCATATAGTAAGAACGATCCTGACTTAATACATGGTAGAAATTACGTGTAATTCTCGTAAGCACATGGAGACGTCAGTTTCGCCAGAGGAGTTTCATGTTTCAGTGTTTCCAGTGCTCGGCTCCGCCCCTTTTTCCATTGTAACATGAAGGTGAAAAAGTATAGGCCGGTAGGATTTCGATTTCGGTTTCACTTTGGGCCTTTTTACGGTGCATTTTCGTCAATGAGGCATTTGTCGGAATGTTGCACGAACCAAGAAACTCGAAAAGATGAATGAATTCAAATGGAAATGTATTTTAAAGATTATAGAAATAAAAGCATTTCAATAATAACATTCAATTAAATAAATACAAAAAATTATAATTGCCACTACAACACAGTTTCAGCAAGAAGAAGAAGAATCTCTTTATGCATAAAATGAATAAATAAATAAATAAATAAATAAATAAATATGATTCCCTCCACCTCCTTCCCACTCTTTCTTTCTTTCTTTCTTTCTTTCTTTCTTTCTTTCTTTCTTTCTTTCTTTCTTTCTTTCTTTCTTTTTTTCTTTCTTTCTTTCTTTTTCTCCTCTGTTTCTTTGTCATGCTTTGGCAGCAGTCGGAGCAGAAACTGTGCTAAACGGCTTGCAGTTTCTCTCAGCGTTTCTCTGCGGCTCTAAACCACGCGAGGAAGAGCTGTGAGGAGACGAGGCCACAATTGCATCACTTCCTCTTACTGTGGGTGGCAGAAGGTCACTGCACTGATAGTCTTTAGGCTAATGTGAGACAGAAAGCGAGAGCGGGCATACCTTTCACACTCACTTAATGAGTAATGGATACGCTTAAGTTCTCACTTCTCAGAGACACCGGAAAGAAAAGAAAATGTCAAAGAAATGGTGTGGTCAAACACAAAGGTGGGTGACGGTTCAAGAAGATGGGAGATGGTTGTAGAGTAGATAAGTGATGGTTGAGCACTAGGGTGACAGTTGTAGTAGATGGTTGGAGCAGAAGTATAAAGGTTGTAAAAGATGGCTGATGGTTGTAGAAGCTGGGTGATGGTTGTAGGAGATGGGTGATGGTTATAGCAGTAAGGTGATGGTTGTAGGAGATGGGTGATGGTTGTAGAAAATGGGTGATGGTTGGAGCAGTAAGATGAAAATTATAGGAGAAGGAAGATGAGTGTAGAAGTGGAGTGGTTGCTGTAAAAAATGTGTGGTGGTTGTAGATAAGTGATGGTTGTAGAAGAAGGGAAATGGTTGTAGGAGAAGGGTGATGGTTCTTGGTAGCAGGTAAATAGATGTCAAAATTGGGTGATGGTTGTAGGTGTAGGGTGATGATTGTTGAAGCAGGTTGATGGTTGGAGGAGCAGGGAAATGGTTGTAGGAGAAGGGTGATGGTTCTAGGTAGCAGGTAAATAGATGTCGAAGTTGGGTGATGGTTGTAGGTGTATGGTGATGATTGTTGAAGCACGGAAATGGATGTAGAAGTAGAATTATGGTTGGAGTGTTGGAGTCGGCTGGTGGTTGTAGAAGATGGGTGATGGTTAGGAATAGGGTAATGGCTGTATAAGTAGGGTGATGGAGGAGAAGGGAACAGGATGAAGATTATAGGAGAAAGGTGATGGTTGGAGGAGTAGGGAGATGGTTTTGGATTTAACATTGATGTAATCAGTAAGTAATGAATACTCGTGAGTTCTCACTTCTCAGATACACCGAGAAAAAGAAATGTCAGACACATGAGGGTGTCAAATAAAAAAATAAAAAAACCTAATACTATTAAAAGCGTAATGTTTGGTCTCAGCCCCGTTTTTCAGGAGTGTATGTGAGTGTGTGGGTATTATTCTAATAATAAGGTGAATGAAAATGAGCGTGTGGTTATTATTTCTCCAAGCGAGCATGCAGCGCTGAGCGTAGCTGAGATGTGGTTTAGTCGGAGTGCAAGCTCATGACACATCAACTACAGTAAGCAGAGCATGTAGGAATCTGTCACTAACCGGGTGGGAACTCGCACATTGACACCATCCCACACACTGTGGTGAAACACACACACACACACACACACATATATATATATATATATATATATATATATATATATATATATATATATATATATATACCAGCTTACAGGAACGCTGTCCAATTTATTGTAAACAAAACAGAAGACACCCAGTCCCCTCGTGCACTTTCTCCCAATCTTCAGCATCTTTCGCTCTTTGATACACGTTAAAGGGTTACGCCTCAAAGATTTCAAAATGGCCGCCAAGCAATGCGCGTTCCATAAGGATTCTGTATAACGTGGCATTTGTGGGGTTCAGTGAAGGTTCCACTGTATAAAAATTTCTGGTGCGTGTGTGTGTGTGTGTGTGTGTCTGTGTGTGTGTGTGTGTGTGTGTGTAAGGAGCAGTAGCAGGTTTTGGAGGTGGTAATTTTTTTGATGTGGGAGAAGTAATGTTAGAGAGGCTCCCACACACTATCAGTTTATAATTCTCTAAATATGAATGTACGTGTGTGTGTGTGTGTGTGTGTGTGTGTGTGTGTGTGTGTGTGTGTAAAGAAGACACACAAACCACACCAACGACATGCACGGAAACATATTTCAAGCTCCTTTTTGTTGTTCTTTTAGTAGATTTTAAACAGTAGCAGGCCTGCAGTGTGCGTGTGCGGTAGGTGAATGAGGCACACACAGTTAAACACACACACACACACACACACACACACACACACAGTTTCGTACGACTATTGTGTGTTTTGTGAATCCAACATACACACTCACACACCAGTTACAACTCGCAGCCTAAAGAATTAAGCAACAACACAAGCGTGTGAGGAAATTGTGTGTTAGTGTTGCTGTGATTTTCTTTTTTATTATCATACACATGACTTTATATATTATATTTATTTCTGTTAATCCCCCAACATTTCAAATGTGTGTCATTTTTTTATTTCATTGTATCTGTTCACTTATTTATTTATTTATTTATTTGTTTATTTGTTAGTTAGTTAGTTTGTTTGTTTGTTGGTTGGTTTGATGTGTTTTTGTTTATGTATTATTTGTCTTTTTGTTTGTTTTAACTTATTTACTTAATTACATTTTTTTTTCCTTTTTTTAATACTTTTATTTCTGATAAATTAATTACGTTTTTGCCCACTATATGCACATTCAAAAAAATAAACATATTTATTTATTTATTAATGTATTTGCTTGCTTATTTTTTTTTTTTTTTTTTTTTTACGTAATTATTGTGCCTAATTTCTTTTTATATAAACATTATTATTCCCTTTCAAAATTATTTACTATTAACTAGTAAATACTTGTCCAATTTTTTTTTTTTTTTTTTTTTTATATTTTGTTTTAATTTTCTACTATAGCCGACACTCAACATTATAACATTGTAGTGTGTCCTGATACAGGGATGAAACCGAACACAAAAAATGGGATGTAGTATGAACAGGTCATGAGCAGACGGAAATACAGATATGAAAAGTACTGATCAACCGATCTTGGAAAAGTCACCCTCATGAACCTCATGTGATTTCGATTGGCCAGAGTCATTGTGATTGACACAGGAGAGGGTTTATGCCCCTCCCAGTCTCTCGGGAAAGATTTGGTGGTAATGGAAGGTTACGATTGCGAATTCTAATGGAGATTTTGTGTCGGATCACTCGAAAGTAAAAAGCTTTGAACAGCAGGAAGAGCTCCTGTTCATCAGAATGTACCTGGAAGATATGAAGCTTTTACAGTATTCATAGCAAAGAAATACCAAAATAATATATTTATAATCATATTTATGAACGTCCTGACCGTGGACTGTGGTGGTGTAAAAGATAATAATTTACCAGAACCATAGAATTTTTTTCCCAGTAAGTACAAATATAATCAAAAGCTGTATTCAAAATACAAGTCCAATGAAAAAAAGAAATGAAAAACCCTACCAATAAAAATCGGAATATTTGTGGCACTAATCAGTTTTGCGTTCCTGTCCTTACGCTCTCCCATCATCACATCTTCCCGTACTGCGATACGAGTCGGAGTTTTGCTTCGTCTCATTTTCTGCCTGTCCTGATTTAAAGAAGTGAAAAATCTTTTCCACTTCCCACGACCTTCATTCGCGTCTCGTTTTTATCCGCTCGACCAGAAAGCGGCGATTTCCAGTTCGCCTGCGTCTCCGAAGCGCGGTTTTCCGAAAGCGCCTGTCCTGATTACTCGTGTGGTTTGTGGAGGGTTAAATAAAAGTCTGCTCGATCGGTGCAGCAGATGCACTTTCCTCCTCAGCGTGCTCTCATTGTGTCGAAAAGCTGTCTTCACTGCTCCGGCTGTCTGCGTTTAACCTGCTCCAATTAATTCAGCGCGCTCCCTGAGAATCCGAGTACGGCTTAATAACGTGCCGCAGACCCTCCGGGCCGGTCGTCAAACCTCGAGCCGACACGCTCGCTGCCGCTTTAAGCAGCTCAATTAGTAGAGTTATCAATTATCGCAGCCATATCGGGTCGAATCGTTCGCGGAGCGAAGAAAAAAAAAAGAACCGCTTGTTTTTGCTGCAAATGAAAGTATTCCTGATCGGCCCTGGGTTTTCTGTGCAAACACTGATAGCTTTTTTTCACAGGTTTCCTCTTGAATCGTTCGTCTGAACAAACAGACCGAGTCGTATATCTGCCAAGGGTTCAAACATGGTCTTGTGTCAGGAGTCAGGAAACGATTTCCATCCTGTGTGTGAGACGTGGAGGATTCGCTTTACCCTCAACTGACCACTGAAGAGTCAGAGATGGGACAGAGAGAGACAAAGAGAAAAAATAAAACAGATACAATAAGGTCCTGACAAAAAGGACAAGAAGTTCCAGTTACCCAAAGGTCCTGTTTTTCGTGAGAAGGAGGTGGTGATCCCAGTGATAGGTTTGGGACAAGACCCGGTTTACAGTCTCATCCTCATCGTATACCAGGTCACAGTTATACCAGAGCGCTGTTGATTTATTCTCTATAGGTGTGAAATTATATTTTCAATCTGAACTTCATCTCATACATGACCTCTCATACATGACCTCTCATACATGACCTCTCATACATGACCTCACAGATCTGCTTGCGATTGGACAGAGTCCCTGTGATTGACAGCAGATGTATGCTCCTCCCACTTGCTGAAGAGATTACAGTTTTGAATCCTGATGAAGCTTTTTTTTTAGAATGCTTTCAAGAAAAATCTACAGCACTTTGAGATGTTAAGGCACTGAACTTGCATCTGAAAATCATGAGTTCAAATCCCAGCACCAGCAAAGCGCCACTGCAGGGTCCTCGAGCACGGCCCTTAACCTTCACCTGTCTAAGTGTAAGTCGACTTGGATAAGAGTGTCTGCCAAATGCCATTAAATGTAAATGTAACTGCATCACATTGAGCTGTTGATCAGGACACGGTGTATTAGCATGAGGTCATATATAAAGTGATAAAAAAATCAATAAAATTGCTAAAATAATGCCAAACAACAGCACAGCATTTCTGATTCATTCTCAGATCAGCTGATTGATTCTCAATAGCGCCATCTCTGACACTAGTCCCATACAAGTTCTAGTACACTATTGTTGCTATAGTGACGGTTCATTCACAGAAAAACAAACAGTGAACACTAATCGTGAGCAGATGACAAACCTGTGTAACTGCTGATACAGAGAGCTTTTCTGTAAGGAGATGTTGATGTAACATTTATGGAAAAAGATTACGCTTTTTACTGTAACGTGACAAGCTGCATTACCAGCTTCAAGAAAGAAAGAAAGAAAGAAAGAAAGAAAGAAAGAAAGAGAGTATTAATCCCTCATCCTACACGTGTGCTGACAAAGCTTTCACCTGGACTGTTTTCAAGGTCACCTCAGAAATTCCACGTCTATTATTCTTGCAGATTCTAATCACTGTCGCTTTACTTCATCTTCCACAAAGCGTCACCACTGGATGGTTCACTCACGCAAGCCTTTTTCTTTATTTCAAGCTACATATTATAGTTTCAATGATACACCTGCTTCATGTACACCTGGGATGTAACATTAAATTTTCATTTTATACATGATACGATACCACACCACACCATACCATATCACACCACACCATACTATACCACACCATACCACACTATACCACACAATACTATACCACACCATACTATACCATACCATACCATACTATACCACACTACACCACACCATACCATACCACACCACACTATCCCCACACTACACCACACCATACCATATCACACCACACCATACTATACCACACCATACCACACTATACCACACAATACTATACCACACCATACTATACCATACCATACCATACTATACCACACTACACCACACCATACCATACCACACCACACTATCCCCACACTACACCATACCAGACTATACCACACTATACTACACTATACCACACCATACTACACCATACCATATTATACCACACCATACCACACCACACTATACCACACTACACCATACTAGACTATACCGCACTATACTACACTATACCACACCATACTACACCATACCATATTATACCACACCATACCATACCATACCACACTATACCATACTACACCATACTTTACCATACCATATCACACTACACTATACCATACTATACCACACTACACCACACCACACTATACCACACTACACCATACCAGACTATACCACACTATACCATACTACACCATACCACATTATACCACACCATACCATACCACACTATACCATACTACACCATACTATACCATACCATACTATAGCATACCATATCACACTACACTATACAACACCATACCATACTACACCATACCATACTATACCACACTACACCATACCAGACTACCACACTATACCACACCATACTATACCATACTACACCATACCATAATATACCACACCATACCACACTATACCACACTATACCACACCATATTATACCATACCACACCATACCATACCATACTATACCACACTACACCACACCACACTATACCACACTACATCAAACCATACCATACCACACTATACCACACCATATTATACCATACTACACCATACCATAATATACCACACCATACCACACTATACCACACTACACCACACCACACTATACCACACTACATCAAACCATACAATACCGTACCATACCATACCACACTATACCACACTATACCACACCATACCACACCACACTATACCACACTACACCATACCAGACTATACCACACTATACCATACTACACCATACCATATTATACCACACCATACCATACCACACTATACCATACTACACCATACCAGACTATACCACACTATACCATACTACACCATACCATATTATACCACACCATACCACACCACACTATGCCACACTACACCACACCATACCACACCACACTATACCACACTACACCATACCAGACTATACCACACTCTACCATACTACACCATACCATATTATACCACACCACACTATACCACACTACACCATACCAGACTATACCACACTATACCATACTACACCATACCATATTATACCACACCATACCATACCACACTATACCATACTACACCATACTATACCATACCATACTATAGCATACCATATCACACTACACTATACAACACCATACCATACTACACCATACCATACTATACCACACTACACCACACCATACCACACCACACTATACCACACTACACCATACCAGACTATACCACATTATACCACACCATACTATACCATACTACACCATACCATATTATACCACACTATACCAAACTATACCACACCATATTATACCATACTATACCATACCATACCATACTATACCACACTACACCACACCACACTATACCACACTACATCAAACCATACCATACCGTACCATACCATACCACACTATACCACACTATACCACACTATACCACACTACACCACACCATACCACACCACACTATACCACACTACACCATACCAGACTATACCACACTATACCATACTACACCATACCATATTATACCACACCATACCATACCACACTATACCATACTACACCATACTATACCATACCATACTATAGCATACCATATCACACTACACTATACAACACCATACCATACTACACCATACCATACTATACCACACTACACCACACTATACCACACTACACTATACCACACTACACCATACCAGACTATACCACACTATACCACACCATACTATACCATACTACACCATACCATATTATTCCACACCATACCACACTATACCGCACTATACCACACCATATTATACCATACTACACCATACCATACCATACCATACTATACCACACTACACCACACCACACTATACCACACTACATCAAACCATACCATACCATACCATACCATACCACACTATACCACACTATACCACACCATACCAGACTATACCACACTATACCATACTACACCATACCATATTATACCACACCATACCATACCACACTATACCATACTACACCATACTATACCATACCATACTATAGCATACCATATCACACTACACTATACAACACCATACCATACTACACCATACCATACTATACCACACTACCTCACACCATACCACACCACACTATACCACACCATACTATACCATACTACACCACACCATATTAAACCACACCATACCACACTATACCACACTATACCATACCATACTGCACCATACCATACCATACCATACCATACTATACCACACTACACCACACCACACTATACCACACTACATCAAACCATACCATACCATACCATACCATACCATACCATACCATACCATACTATAGCATACCATATCACACTACACTATACAATACCATACCATACTACACCATACCATACTATACCACACTACACCACACCATACCACACCACACTATACCACACTACACCATACCAGACTATACCACACTATACTATACCATACTACACCATACCATATTATACCACACCATACCACACTATACCACACTATACCACACCATATTATACCATACTGCACCATACCATACTATACCACACTACACCACACCACACTATACCACACTACATCAAACCATACCATACCTTACCATACCATACCACACTATACCACACTATACCACACTACACCACACCATACCACACCACACTATACCATACTACACCATACCAGACTATACCACACTATACCATACTACACCATACCATATTATACCACACCATACCATACCACACTATACCATACTACACCATACTATACCATACCGTACTATAGCATACCATATCACACTACACTATACAACACCATACCATACTACACTATACCATACTATACCACACTACACCACACCACACTATACCACACTACACCATACCAGACTATACCACACTATACCACACCATATTATACCATACTACACCATACCATACTATACTATACCACACCACACCACACTTTACCACACTACATCAAACCATACCATACCATACCATACCATACCATACCATACCATACCACACTATACCACACCATATTATACCATACCATACCATACTATACCACACTATACCACACCACACTATACCACACTACATCAAACCATACCATACCATACCATACCATACCATACCATACCATACCATACCATACCACACTATACCACACTATACCACACTACATCAAACCATACCATACCATACCATACCATACCATACCATACCACACTATACCACACTATACCACACTATACCACACTACATCAAACCATACCATACCATACCATACCATACCATACCATACCATACCATACCACACTATACCACACTATACCACACTATACCACACTACATCAAACCATACCATACCATACCATACCATACCATACCATACCATACCATACCATACCACACTATACCACACTATACCACACTATACCACACTACATCAAACCATACCATACCATACCATACCATACCATACCATACCATACCATACCACACTATACCACACTATACCACACCATATTATACCATACCATACCATACTATACCACACTATACCACACCACACTATACCACACTACATCAAACCATACCATACCATACCATACCATACCATACCATACCATACCATACCATACCACACTATACCACACTATACCACACTATACCACACTACATCAAACCATACCATACCATACCATACCATACCATACCATACCATACATTATACCATACTACACCATACCATACCATACCATACCATACTATACCACACTATACCACACCATACCATACCATACCATACCATACCATACCATACCATACCATACCATAGCATACCATACCATAGCATACCATACCACACTAAACCACACTATACCACACTATATCACACCATATTATACCATACCATACCATACCATACCATACCATACCATACCACACTATACCACACTATACCACACTATACCACACTACATCAAACCATACCATACCATACCATACCATACCATACCATACATTATACCATACTACACCATACCATACCATACCATACCATACTATACCACACTATACCACACCATACCATACCATACCATACCATACCATACCACACCATACCACACCACACCACACCACACCACACCACACCACCCACACCACACCACACCATACTACACCACACCGCACCACACTACACTATACCATACCATACCACACCACACCACACCAAACAACACCACATCACAACATACCACGCCACGCCACGCCACGCCACGCCACGTCACACTACACCACATCAAACCATACCATACCACACCACATCACACCATACCATAACATACAGTACACCATTATTATAGTGAACTGTACTGTACTATACTGTTCTGTACTATACTATATTTTGCTGCATTATACTTTACTGTAATATACTGTACTGTATCAGAATCAGAATCATCTTTACTGTGTATCATGGCCATCACGGTGTGCTGGTGCAATAAAATATAAGAACTAGAAAACTAGATAAATTAAATAAAATAATATAAAGTTTAAGCCATTAAATGTATTTAAAGTAAGGCAGCGCAAATAAAATTTTAAAAGTGAGGCAGTGCAAATTATAATATTTTCCGAGTAAAGTCCAGGGCTGCAATATAGTGGTCCTTGTTGAATTCTGTTAATTCAGTATGTAAGAAAGGAACATTGTGGTGTTTACGTTACTGTGATGTTAATGTAATGAAAGCAGGCAGAGATGATTATGTGTTACTAGTATTACTGGTGCGGATACCATACTGTACTTTACTATACTGTACTGTAACATAATATATTCTACAGTGCCATACTCTACTGAACTTATACTGTATCATACTTTACCTTATTGTACTGAACTATATCATACCACACTATACTATACTCAACCATACCATACTCTACCATACTACACCCCATTGTACTGTACTGTATTCTACCATACTGTATTAGATACATCTGTAATGTACCATACTGTACTCTAGCATACACATGACTGTCCTGTCTTTAAAAGTAGAACTTGAGATGGTATTCGGTGGCCTGGTTCCCACTCAGAGACAAGCGGAGGGGGTGAAATGTGAAAGAGGAGTGATCACTATCCCGGGAGCAGTGGATCACATCCAAGGTGAAGCTAGGAGGAGGAGGAAGAGGAGGAGGAGGAGATGAGCATTCTGCAGCAGAGAGTCATGTTGCAGAGCTTCTGGCCCAGTAGCAGAGACGTGTCCGGACTGGAACGTTACCGGAGTCTCCGCCAGTCTCATTTTACTTTAATTAGCCGATGAATAATGGCATTGAATCAGCCAGGCACGTCGAGTGCTGATAGCAGCGCTGATTATCACTCGCTTTAAGGTGTAAAGAGCATGTCGGGAACATGGTGATGAAAACCTCATCACTTTTATAAAAAAAAATTATAAATATATGTTACAAATAATAAATTATTACATTTAATTATAAAATGAAATTTTTATTATTGATATAATATAATTATATAAATGTTTTTATTGCTAATTATTTAATTCTGCACAGGAAAATGTTGCAATTTATTAAATCCCTAACTTAAAAAACATTATTATTAAATTAGTATTTTAATAATTACATTTTGAAAATGAAAAAAAGTTTAATCCAAATAAGTAACAATTATGTTATGTGCACTTTTGCACATTTATAAACATTAGATGCATAATTCTTTTCCCCTTCATCTGAAGGTAAAATACGACTTTTTTTTGGCTAATTGTTCTGCAGCCATGCAGTTGTTGTTTCTTTCTCTCAAAAAAACAAAAAAACCCACCACCTATTTATAGTGATTTTAAGCACTGTTACTGACACCAGGTCCTGAAGCTATGCGCAGATGCGCGACATGCCGCAGGCAAATTCACTCACTCCTTTCGCCTCGGAGAACCTGATACAGCAGGCGAGTGAGGAGCAACAGGCACCTCGTCGCTTTAGTCATCACTAAACGAGAAAGCCCTGATTTACGGCCTGCCGAGACGGAAAACAGACTCCTAAAGCGTGCTCCTAAACCTTTCACTCCGAACCTCCTTATAGCACAAGCACAAAAGGTCACGGGGGTCACGTGCCCTAAGGAGTGTGCTGTAACATTGAAAGGAAAGAAACAGCCTGAGATGATTACAGTCTTGCAGGGGCAGAGTGAACAGTTCAGGAGGAAAAAAAAATCTCAGAGAAAATGACTAGAAAAGAAAATAGGATATATATTAAATAAAATGATATATATTTAGAGCTTGAAGAAAAATCCTAAAAACTGCCTAATTATTCCAAATATCACATTGAGATGAGAGAAAGAAAAGGCGAAGGTGAAACTGTGTTGCAACAGCAGACTTTCTAAAGCAGCCAAGCGAAAGGACACGCTGCGTCTGACTCGGCTCCTGCTGCTGCCTCTGATTAATTGCTATGAGAGAAATCAGCATTATTTTAGCAGACATGACGAATAAAAGCGGGTGGAGGTGGCGTGGGGTCAGATAAGGTGGGCAGCAGACAGGTGCAGCTCGGGCCGAACCGTATTCAGCTGCACTGCCTCCAGTGGCCAAATTAGAACATTACAGCTCTCAATGTTACTGCTGTGAATGTACTCTACTGCACTGTTGTATACTGTACCATACTATACTGTACATTTTTATATACCAACATGCTGAACTATAACCTATTAAACAGTACCGTACTACATACAGTACAGACCAAAAGTTTGGACACACCTTCTCATTCAAAGAGTTTTCTTTATTTTCATGACTATGAAAATTGTAGATTCACACTGAAGGCATCGAAACTATGAATGAACACATGTGGAATTATATATGGAATTATATACATAACAAAAAAGTGTGAAACAACTGAAAAATGTCATATTCTAGGTTCTTCAAAGTTGCCACCTTTTGCTTTGATTACTGCTTTGCACACTCTTGGCATTCTCTTGATGAGCTTCAAGAGGTAGTCACCTGAAATGGTCTTCCAACAGTCTTGAAGGAGTTCCCCGAGAGATGCTTGGCACTTGTTGGCCCTTTTGCATTCACTCTGCGGTCCAGCACACCCCTAAACCATCTCGATTGGGTTCAGGTCTGGTGACTGTGGAGGCCAGGTCATCTGGCGCAGCACCCCATCACTCTCCTTCTTGGTCAAATAGCCCTTGATGCCTTCAGTGTGACTCTACAACTTTCATAGTCATGAAAATAAAGAAAACTCTTTGAATGAGAAGGTGTGTCCAAACTTTTGGTCTGTACTGTATGCTGAACCTTGTTATACTGTACCTTATACATATTATATTGTACTGTCATATACTGTACTATACTACATATTTCACTGTGCTATACTGACTGTAGCATACCATAATTCACCATACTGTACCATACTACATCAAGACAGAAGAAGAAGTAAGAAAAAGATTTACTCTTTGATCAAATAAGGCTTAGATCAGCTGTTAGGCTTCAGATGGTTTTATCTCATGTCTGCCTTTTCAGCCACTTATTATTATTATTCCTTTTATGAATTCACTTTTTCTAAATGATTCCTCCAACTTTCTTAATAAACATCTATTTTTTAATGTAACACAAGGAAACATGTTTACATTTGTATCCATGGTAATCACAATTGTCCCCCAGTTGGGTCAATATTAAGTCTGTAAAACACGTGGGTATTCCTTTGACTGTGCTTTTCTTTTCGAACGTTTTCTCTCATAATTAAACCCTGACTCATTTTCGAGACAAGAGAAGAACAGAGAAGAAGAAAGCGCCGCTTTGACACGGCCTTCGCATCACACGGCATAGGAAATGAGACAGAAAGCTCAGGTACAACGCAAAGGGAGGAACTTCCTGAGGATACGAACTCGCTTCAATAAAAAACACACTCGCTCTCCTCTTCCCTTTATCCCCTAAAGAGCACTCGTCGGCCCTTTTTTCCCCCCGTGCTTGAAGCTCGGTGCAATTAGCACTCTCATTGAATATTGAAGGCAAGAAGAGGAATGGGGATTTTTAGCTCGTTCCCTTTCTGCCAGGACCATCAGTCTAGCTGTGAGAGAGCAGGAACCTCCAGTGCGCAGACACGGCCACGGGCTAGAACGCGTCCAAATAATTTAGCCGCACACTCGTTCATTTTGACGAGAGGAACATTATTCCCGGTGACGAATTGTGAAACGAGGTTGAAAAGACAGTTTGGATACAGTTTAGAGGTTGTTCATTTGTCACTGGCAGTTCTAGATGCGTTTCTTTTCACTTCTTTTTTGAGTTATTGTTAGCACACGTGTTTGTGTGCGGTGCAGGTTTGATCCAGGAAAAGCAGTTATCAAATTAAAAACACCGGTAGTGTTGAAATTGCAGATTGGAATATTATATGAAAGATCTGGCACAAGACAAACTTTGAACAGACATTAAGAGAAAAAAAAAACAGGGTGTTTCTGCTTTATATTAGCTGAGAGTTGGCAAACGCACAACACACACACACACACACACACACACACACACACACACACACACACACACACACACACACACACACACACACAGCAAAAATAACTGAGATTATTCAGTTCCAAATAATTAATCTTTGCATTAAACTTTGCATTTTGCATTAAATCTCTTTCTAAACCTTTATAAAAGATTTCCCTGCATGCTAACCGTCCTAATGTTATTCCTCGCTATAGTTCTTTTTTTTTTACACAAAATGACAGCTGTATCAAAAGATTTTCTACAAGTGAGTGTTTTTTTGTTTTGTTTTTGCTTTAAAATAACGAATGTGTGAGGAATGTGTTTAATTTAAGACGTACACAACACTATATGGAGAAAAAGCATTGGGACACCTGATTAGCGCTAGTCAGAAATCTGACTCACGACACTTCTGGATGTTGATGATACAATTTCAATTTTCAGATTTAAACCATCTCTAATATTTTGCAACAACAGGCAGAAAGTTTTATCAAGTCACTATACAAAACCAAGCATTAAACATTTAGCATATCTCATATAAACTATACAAACAAAAGCATACGGACACTTGACATTTTCAGACATTTCTTTTACCACAAAGTTGGAGAACCACGGTTTTATAAAATTCCTTCAGATGCAGCAGATATTTTTCCTTCACTTGAACTATGCGACCCAAACCTGTTCCAGCTCCATGAAGATCTGCTTCAAATGGGTTGGAGTGGAAGATCTCCTGCTATAGAGCTCCAACCTTAATTGAGATCTCACCTCACCTAAATCAGTACCTGAAATCACTACCACCCTTGTGGGTGGAAGAAACTCACACAAATATCCAGCAAACCCTAGTGAAACATCTTCCCAGAAGAGTGAGATGGAGGGGAAATGGATACTAAATGTGGAATTGGATGTTCAGAAAGATGCCGATCTTTGATATTGTATATCAGAAACAGTTATGACAGGATGTAGATTTTTTTTTGTAGTCTGAAGGTTTTGGTTTTGACATCAGCACCATGCGAGGGGTTTTACTTGTGTTTAATACCAGGGTGAATGATATAACATTGTCTTAGGTGTGGGTTTCATTTATAAATAAACATCATTGGTGGAATTTCTGTAATGAGTTTACATAGAGGGGTTTCAGTCATGATGTCATGTGTTTTTTTTTTTTGTTTTCTATTATAAGACAATACAAGGTGGTATCAAAAAGCTTTTTGATGCTTTTCTGACCACGTGCGTTACCACGTCCGCGATTTTATCACGAAACTGCACGCTAGAACGAAGAGTAGACATGAAATTCTGCATGAATTTGAGATGTTCATGATTTCTGAGACACACATGCATGTTCCTTTTGTTTCTATAAAACAAACTCAATAATGAAACACTATGAAGATTTCCTTTGAATAAACAAATCTATAAATGTCCAGATGTTCCACTTTGTTTTCAGGGAAAATCCTCCCTTAGCATGAAGAACCGTTTTACACAATCTCAGCATCAGGAAAGTTTGTGTCTCCAAACGTTCAGCTGATACACCGTGTCTCTGGTAAAACTTGACAAAGATGTTCATCCCAAAGCAGTTCAGTAGGATTTAGGTGCAGTGACTGAGCAGGTCGTTCCATGATAGATATCACTCCAGACGTCTGTTTGCTCTCTAAATAACTCATCTTCTTGTTGTACGGTGAAGTCGCTTCCAATGAGTCGCAGTCAAGACGGAACTGCATGGTGTTGAAGTGTGGAATGGGAGCCATGTTGGTTCAGGATTCCTTTCACTTTCCAGAATAAGTCTCCAACATTCCCTGCTCTGAAACAACACCAAACCATTAAGCTTCTACCTCCATGTGTGACTGTGGGGGGTGAGGGAGCATATCACACTTTCTCTCCTGTTTGGACTCCACAGAACTTTCTTCCACTTATTCACTGTGCAATCTTGTGTGTGTGTGTGTGTGTGTGTGTGTGTGTGTGTGTGTGTGTGTGTGTGTGTGTGTGTGTGTGTGTGTGTTTGATAAATGACTGATTACTTTGCACTTTGCACACTTCCTGCCCTCTAGATACGTCTTTGATCGTGTCATTCAAGTCCCAAACACACCATCAGGCCCTGATAAGCTCTATAGACCAATCCTCGATATCTCGATATACGACCGCACATCAGAACGTTTTCCGAGAAAA
>JBCEWE010000350.1:803535-818535 GCA_039877035.1 Silurus lanzhouensis | reverse complement strand
ACTTTTGACTGTCTAGCGTAACGCTCCTGAACATCGTCTTCTAAGTTCTTCATTAGCTAGATCACGATGAACCCGATAGTAAAACATCTGAGAATTGTGCTTTTTTTTTTCCATTCGGTCACAGAGACATGACTAATGAGTTTACACGACGCCTATTTGATTGACTTCGACTCACCATGAGTAAGGACTGAGTAAATCGATCCGATCTGAGCGTCAGGGCTCAGTGTTCGCTTCGAACATCAGGGGGGAAAAAAAACTAAAAAAAAAAAAGGAAACACCTTTGATAAGAAATGCACAAAGACGTGTCCATGTTAATGTTTTTCCATGGCGGAGGGTTCGCTCTGAATCAGATTCGAGCAGGATGATGATTTCCTTTGAACTTGCGTGATGACATAATGCTTGCGGTTCGTATCCTGTTTGATTGGTCAACTGTTTAAACCTAGCTGTGTTCTGAAGAAAATCATTCTTCAAAGGCTTACAGGCTCTCTGACACACACACACACACACACACACACACACACTCACACACACACACACACACACACACACACACACACACACACACACACACACCTCTGCATTTCTGCCGAAAAGTGAAAGGTGTCGAGAACATGACATCATCCGGGTGAAGTGAGGAACAAAATAAAGGTCTTCTAGGGGACCTTAGGAACTTTATGAATCACTGATGCTGGATGATGAAGCAACAAGACGCTCGATCGAAACCCATGAAGAATCTTTTTCAGGTTAAACCTGTGTAACTTCACAGCAGCAAGCAAAGACCGAAGTTTTAGATTGGATTTCTTGCAGGAAACTCACTTATTATAAACTACATTTTTCTGGCAAGATGTTCCTTAGATGTTGGAGTGTGCTTCTGGAGATTCATTCAGACACAAGTGTGTTAGTAAAGTCAGGTACTGATGTAGGTGAGGTGAGAAGGCCTTCACATTCATTCTAATAGGGTTTAGTAGGAGATCTTTCACTTCCAACCCATGTAAAGCAGATCTGCATGGAGCTGGCTTTGTGCACAGGGGCATGTTCATGCTGGAACAGGTTTGTGTCGGTTAGTTCAAGTAAAGGAAAAACGTCATACTACAGCATCCTGTTACAATTGTGTGCCCTCAACTTTGTGGTAATAACAACATATGAATGGGAAATATAGTGTAATTTATATATATATATATATATATATATATACTGAAAAAAGAATGACACAATCATGAAAGTAGAAAATTTTTTTTGATGCTTCCACCACCATGCTTCGGAGCCGGGATAGAGTTTTCAGGGTGATGAGCAGTGCTTTGTTCTCTTCTAAAACATACCTCTGATTAGGTTTTAACACGATTTAATGTTGAAAGGTTCAAGGGGAGTAAATACTTATGGAAGGTCCATTTCTCATAGTTGTTCTCATGGTGTGTAACTGTCTGAGTTTTAAATTGTCATTGAGAGCACAAATATGGCACCATACACATACCCACAGTCTGACACACACACACAAACAGACACACACACACACACACACACACACACACACACACTCTCACACACACACACACTCACACCATCCCCCAGGGCACAGAGGGCACAGTTGGGTGACGCAGGCCGGGAATTTTATGACAAAATATTGATCTTCTCGCTGGAGAGCGCCGCAAAAACTCGGCCCAGACAGACAGCAAAAATAACTGTAACCATAACTGTTTCCTGCCGGTGGGGAATAGATCTTCAACATGGATCTAACCCATGTGGGGGTTTATTTCTGGAGGGCCGGAGCACATTCAAGCCCCAGGGCTCTTAACGTCTCGAGAGTCGGAAGACGAATCGCATCCCTCGGTCAGAAACAAACGGATTTAGACTCGTTCGGAAAGAAAAGTGCAACGATAATAAAAATATAATACACTTTCCACCAGTGTGGGTTTGAAAAGCGCACCGTGTTCACTACGTAGTGCACCAGGCGGCGGTGGATTGTGATTGGTCCAAAGGTTTTGAGAACAGCTGCAAATGTGTGCGATATGACATGCGACGCTTTTCAATAGCAACGTTCACACTAATAGATTGTAAACTATGATGCCGTGAAATCTTTCTGAAGGTCATTTAGGGAAGGAGTTTCAGCGCTTTGTATCTTCAGGTTTTTCTCGTTGATGAAACATTGTTGAACGACTTTTTGCAGCTGCTATAACATGAGCGATAACGTGATCTTAGATGTCCCGCGACATCGAACGGGTCAAAAGGAAATCGTTCGATGTTCAAGATTTTTTACAGGACGCTTACTCGGGATTCTATTTTTGAACAAGAGGTTCAATCGTAACTTGATTATATAAATTACAAATGACAATCACATGACCTCAAACCTCAACAAAAACTTAACGTGTTGTGAGTTCATTAAAATACAACTAATAACTAATGATAGTTGTGGAGTTCATTGTTTCATTCTGTAGCTGATTATTTCTTCGTAAAACATTTCTCATGTTTTTCAATTTTAATACATAGCTAGCTACTACTTATACACACTATGGCTGATGTGGTTCTTCTGGATGTGGTATAATGAAATTTTGCCCTCACTGAAACCAGGAGAACCAAACCTCTGTTCCAGCATGACAATGCTCCTTTACACAAGCCAGCTTCATGAAGACCTGCTTTACAGGGTTTGGAGTGAAAGATCTCCTGCTCTAAAACTTCAACCATATTGAACAGAACTCCTCACCTTCTCACCTAAATCAGTACAGTAGCTGAATTTACAAAATAAAACTACACAAGCCCACTCCAAAATCTGATAAAACATCATCACAGAAGAGTGGAGATCATTATAACAGCAAATAGAAACTAAATATGGAACAGGATGCTAAAAAAGGAGTATTATACAAATCTTATGCTCATATGGTTTACAGTAGAGCTGCATTAGCTGAACTCGTGCATCAGCTCATTAGCAGTAGCATTAGCATGGCATTGTGTTTGTTTAGTTTTGCTAATGCGGCTAATTCAGAGTTGGCGCTGGGATTTTTGGGATGCGAATAAACAACCTTTAAAAGGAGACTCTGTGGGACTGATTGGTTTTGGAGTTCTGTTTTATACTCCTAAATAAAAGGGAGAATACTAACACTGATCATAGGGCCATCACAATCATCTACATCTCTGTCTGTCTTTCTCTCTCTTTTAAACGCCCCCCCCCCCCCCCACACACACACACACACACACTGTACAAACAGCCGGGGTTAACTAATTATGTCTCAGGGACAACCCAGTGTATTTTTGGGTGCTTAAAAGCTTTTACGCTGATTGTTTACATGCGAGTCCTCTCCCCCGCCATATGGTGCGTTTCGCCTTTAATTATCGTAATACCAAAGTCTTTGTCTTGGCAAGTGCATTTACTTAATAACGTTTTTTTTCCCACTTCCGCTTCTCAGTGCAATGTTGGGAATATTTTATTTCCACGCAGATGCATTCGATTAAACCGGACGTCCGTTAAATAGCTGTCGGAAATACTAAGCCCTATTCGGACGGGATTAGTTTTCCATCTGGAGGTGGGGTAATGGAATTATTATTATATGGGTTTTGGGCATCTCTCTCTCTCTCTCTCTCTCTCTCTCTCTCTCTCTCTCTCTCTCGGTTCTCATCCGAAGTCACGTGAGATTTTTACAGGCTACGAGTGCAATTTATTATTAACTTGTGTTGTTTCAAGTTTTTGAAGTTTTTAAGATATGAGCAGGGCCATAATATAGCGAGGCCCGGACCATGCTAGCTTCAGTCGGTCGCATTAGTAGGTCACATGACCAGGGCAGGGGGAAAAAAATGAAATGAACAAAACTGATTTGCGTAGCTCAACTGCTATTTGAGATTTTGCATGTATTCATTCAGATATTAGCTGAAAAAAAGTTTTTTTTTTTTCGTTGTACCTTTTTTGTACCTTTATTCTTTTCTTTTTTTTTGTACCTTTCATTGTTTTTAAAACTCTTTTTTATATCATTACAGACAAGTAAAGTAATCAGCCGCACTAAAAGGAAATCACGATGTGGTGTCCATCACTGGCAGGCTTTCACCGAATTTGTCACTGGCACGCCCCCGAGTCATAGCAAATTACAAGTTCCTGAATTGTCGTTACGAAACTGCGCTACTGTAATTACGATATTGCTGATTTGAAAAGCGCAAGGCAAAAAAAAGACAGGAAAATTATACAGTGTATTATATTATAATTGGAGTGATTTCAACTGCTCATTTCATGTGAAGTTAAAGTGAGGCGTAATCTTTCCAGACATGTGGAAGAACATAAACATGACCGATATGAATAGAAGAAAATTTACAAACACAGAGGTTCATACAGAGGAGTAAATACATTGCCCTAACTTCATGTGTAAAACTAATCCGGTCTGAATAGGGCTTCTACATCTACAACTATCTACATCTATCCTTAGGCCTTCTCAACTCACCTACATCACCGTTGTGGCAGATGTCCACAAATCTCCACAAAATGTACTGCAACCTCTTCCCAGAAGAGTGGAGCTAATAATAACAGAACATGGGGACTAAAGGTTGAATGGTTATTTTTTATTTTTGCAAAATAAGCACAAACCAATCGTATGGTCAGGTGTCCACATCATTTTGTCTGCACGTGTGTGTGCAATAAATAGTAGTATCAAAAATGACAATTAAAAACAGATGTGAAAGAGAAAGGAGAAGACCCGGTTCAGCTCGATCTTACTTTCCTAAAGAACGGCCCTGGTCTCGTTTGGCGGAAACAGGAGGAATTACCAGTTCGAATGCTGGAGGATGGGAGCAGTCGGCTGTATCATAACACACTTACGCACACTGCTATACACACACACATACACACAGATCGAGATCTCTGTACACGGTTTACCCTGACCTTGTGAGCAAGAATGAGAGAAACAAGCAGTGGAAAGAAGAACTAAAGAACTGATAGAGCTTTGAAGTCTCCTTTGACTGTTGCCCTTTTTGTCTTTGAGCTGCTTTTTTCTTTCTTCTGCCTACAATCTCGTCTCTGTTCATCCTTATCGCAGTGTACACATCATATTTCACTGATCAGGTTTAAAGCTGCAGTCAGTAACAGTAGAAATTGTTTTTATTTTACAGTGTATGTGACCACGCCCCCAAACAATTGCCGTCATGAAACGTCTCTGGAGTCGCGATCCGGTTTCGAACGCTGATGTATTTCCTTAGATTTAAGATAGACTCTGAGATTATTATATCGTCCATATTCCACAATGATCACAAGCTCCGCCCACTTCCAAAGCAATTACATTTATGCCGTTTTTATCCAGAGCAAATTACAACTGAGCAGTTGAGGTTTAAGGGCCTTGCTCGAGGGCCCAGAATTTGCAGCTTGGCGTTTTAGGATTTAAACTTGTCCCCTTCCAATCCAGGATCCAATGCCTTAACCACTAATCTACTACCTTCCAATAAACTCCACCCAATTATTCCATGTTTCTTCCTAACGAGCTGATACTGTACAATAAGACAGATCTCTGGGGCGGGACATATACGCTCTAAAAATAATTTAATTAGCCCAACTAAAATAAGTACATAACAAGTAAAAAAAAAAAGCATAAATATCATATAATTAGATGAATATTTAACAGTACAATAACATTTACATTGTATACTTTATATTTACAGTATATAGGCAGCATGGTTGACAGCATGATTTGTCCTGATTGACCGGTTGTTTGTTTAAATAACAATTACACAGCATGCTCAGAAACGTTCTGATAATGTTAGCATTGTAAGAATGTTTGGAGATGAAGTTCGAGAAACAATCCAGAGAAATGCATCTTCAATGACAAAAAATGCCTCCTTCTACAAAGTTTCGAAATCCATCTCTATAGAATGATTAGGGTACGAGGTTAAACGCTGAAACATTTCACCTAGCATAGAGAACTAACTTAGCTAGTTTTTCTTCCAAAGTACTTAGGTTGGTTTTGTGTTGAAATATTTAAGAATTGAAAGAATCCTGTAACGATGCTGTGGGATCCGGACTTCTAATCATGGCTCGCTGAAGAGAGCGATGCAGCATCGCTTTTTAGTCAGCTTTTAAAGCTTTGACTTTTATGCTAATATGGTAAACATAACGTGCTCAACGCTAGTCGAGTCAAACCAGACCTCAGCTGTTTTGTACATCTGTATTACAGTTTTAAGAAATCTGATTTTGCATCAACGTCTTGACTTCCCCTACATCTACACTTGATTACATTAAAATGACACCGAAAGGTTTCCCGTAACGTTCACACAACGTTGTACGAATGTTCAGAGCTGACGTTCGAGAAACAACCGAGAGAAAATGTTCTGCTATGTGGTTTAAAAATCACAGACCGCACCTTTAATGCCAAAAAAAGTCTCCTCGTGCTTTCAGAATCTGCTTATTAAAAAAATTAGCTCTGTGCACTGATGCATTGTGGGATATTGAGAGCGGCAATAACAACACGGCCCATTGTACATCGTCGCCTGAAACCGTAGCTAACTGTAAACGAATACGAGGCTCATTTACTGCTGTGGAACCACTTACCGGGAAATGGTGGAGAACCTGAGGAACAGACGCATTGCAGAGATGAAACAGTGTGTGTGTGTGTGTGTGTGTGTGTGTGTGTGTGTGTGTGTGTGTGTGTGTGTGTGTGTGCGTGAAAGATTACAGGTTACAGATTACAACTTTTGGGTCCCAATGATCTTGGCAAAGGACCAGAAAAAGACGCTATCATTAGCACTGAGTCTCACTAGACCGTGTGTTTGTCTCTCTTTAAGATTATCTCCGATAGCACAGTATTGAGAAAAGCAGAACACACACACCGACACACACACCGACACACACACACACACACACACACACACACACACACACACACACACACACACACTAGTGCACTGCCAGTTTCCAGGATAATAGCCTTGACGCTCTGTGTGAAGTCGCGTCGTTGCTGCCAGAACAAGCCTTTACACAATAGAAAATGTTCTCTCTCTCCATCTATCTCTCTCTCTCTCACTCACACACACACACACACACACACACACACACACACACACACACACACACACACACACACACACACACTACAATCTAGCATTATAGCGCAATTAATTCTGCAGTACGTCTTTGATCCCTTTTGTTTGCCGAGCGATTAGCGGGAGCTTTTTACTTTTCAGATTAAACGCTTGGTTTTTGGTGTCAAAAACAACTCGATGAGATTTCTTTCTGTTTCCCAATAAACGTCTTCAATTTACTTCCGATTTATCTAAACTAGCCTTGGGGCTTTCCAGATGCTAATGCGGCTCAGCTTTTGTTTCCTCAGACTCCCATTTTTCCTATTCGTCTCTAAATATGTCTCAGTAAAACGATTAAGGGTTGATGTTAACCACTGAAACATTTAGCTTGAGGATCGAGGCTAGCAAGCTACGTTAGCTTAGCTGCCAATTTTGTTGGATTGGTGTTGAAGAAATTGAACAGCATTACCTCTGAAACAGTGCTATGGGATCCAGAATTCGATTCATGGCTAGCCAAAAAGAGCGTTGCAGCAGCGCTTTAAGACTTTTAGTTCCTTTAGTCTGTCATCGGTACACACCACTCAAACAGCTCAGCTTCTGGAGCGTTTTGCTAATATGGTCAGCAAAACATCATCTTGTAGATCAATAGCTGGTAAAGACAAGCCATACCTCAGTCCAGCTCCTGTGTAAAGCGTGGAAATTTAGTCCTTTTTTTTATGTGTATGTTTCTTTAGTTGCTATGCAACAAACTCGGTAATGTAACGCTATGAAGATTTTTTTGACCAAACAAATCTATAAATGTCCAGATGTTCCACTTTATTTTCAATGAATCATCAACAGCTTTACACACTTTCAGCATCCAGACAGTTTGTTTCTCTAAACATTCAGCTGAAATACTTCTTGTAAAACTTGCCAACAATGTTCTTCACTAGATGGAGATTTCTTTCTTGTGATGCAGTTCATCTCAGAGCAGTTCAGTAGGATTGAGGTGCCGTGACTGGGCAGGTGGTTCCATCATAGATGTCACTCCAGACGTCTGTTTTCTCTCTAAATAACACTTACGGAACTCAGACGTGCGCTTCGGCTCATCGTCTTCTTGTACGGTGAAGTCGATTCCAATGAGCCGCAGTCCAGATGGAATCACATGGTGTTGAAGTATAGAATGGGAGCCATGATGGTTCACTTTTAATTTCCCGAACCTTCCCTGTTTCAAAACAACATCAAACCATTAAACCTCCACCTCCATGTGTGTCTGTGGTGGTGAGGAGTCTGATCACATCTTCTCTCCTGTTCTTCATCTTACACAAGTTCTTTAGTTAGAGATAAAAATGTCTTGTTTTGGACTCCACAGAACTTTCTTCGACTTATTTACTGTACAATTCTTGTATAATTTTGTATTTTACTGAGTTTGCTGCATAGAAACAAATGAAACATGTATGTGTCTCAAAAACCATAACAGCCTACTGTCAGAGCTGCTGTGATATAATCAGGAAATAAATCAACACCCTCTGACCAATCAGATTTAAGAATTATTAGAAAAGCTGTGGAATATGATAAGGATATCGGTATGATGCGTGCCTTCAGGGGGATTTTCCCCAAAACGCCTCCCAGTTCATGATGAGAGCTTCCAAGCATTCTTTTTGTCTATTCTGGGTCACGAACATTCATAACGCGACGTAGTGATTCATACTGCAGAAAACTATAAAATGTCAAACTAGACCATGTCGTGGATTTAAAAGGCTCCGCCGATCATTCAGAACCACAGAGAGAATCTTTATGAGCTGTAAGATGCCATATTTTCCCATGTTTCTTTTTCGTTTTTCTCTTTTGTAAATCCGTTTTATTGCGCGCGCTCGACCCTTTCAGGGTTTTCGAGGCTAGTAAGCGGGAACAGATGTAAATTTCAGTGGGAACTAAGTGATCATTTGTTGTGGTTTAGCTGCTGGAGTTTCTCTTCTAATTGCTAAATCACGGAGCTGAGCGTGGGCACGCCGACCGGCGCGGAGGCGAGGACACATCAGAGCAACGACGACAACAACAACAAAAAAGTTATTTGAAGCTACAACAGTGAATTAGCCTAGCGTTGTTTCAACAAACTGGATTCGATATTGAAAGGAATTTAAAAAAACTTTAAAGTTAATTCCTGGTAGGTTGTAGCTCCACAGCTCTGGGTCACTGATTGAATATTTTGAGCATGGTATTGCCAAGCTGTTACATTTGGGCCCTTAAGCAAGGCCCTTAACCCTTTCTGCTTCAGGGGCTGACCCTGTGCTCTGACCCCAGCTTCCTAGCAACCTGAGATATTCAAAGGAAGAATTCCATTCCGCTATAATGTACATGTGACATGTAAAGGCCTCTTTCATTGTCTTAACACTGTGGTCATCATGGCTAGCAGCCATCATCATCATCATCTTCATCTTTATCTGGGCATATTAATAAAATAGAATACACAGTTTTAGAGTTCTGGCTTACAGCTACTGGACTTGAGGGTGCTGCCGTGTTAATGCTACTCCATGTCTTTAACCTGTGATTATATTTCCTCGTGATAAATCTGTTAGCACTGGCTAAAAGTGCCTCCACTTAGTGCCAAACCTTAGTTCTGTTCGTAAGCCGTTACTGTTCCTCTGCCATTTTCTTTCTCTCCAGCAGCATGGAAAGAGTCGTTGAACCGGGTTTCAATCGAATCAAAGTTGAGTCGCACTAGAAGGTGGACAACAATATGAACAAAAGTTTGATCAGTATGTGCTTCTTTTTGAATGTCGCATTCCATATTAAGTTTTCTGTTATAATAACCTCCACTCTTGTGGGAAGATGTTCCACTAAATTTTGTGAAGATTTGTGGAGATTCATGTGAGGAGGCCTGGGGTGCAGTCAGCATTTACATTCATCTTCCACACACTTTCAAACGGTGTAAAACATATCTTCATGGAGCTGGCTTTGTGCACACAGGCAATGTCATTGATGGAACAGGTTTGGGTCTCCTTGTTCAGGTAAAGAGAAAATGTTATGCCATTACATCCAAAGAAATCCTATATAATTGTGTGGTAACAGTTTGGTGAAGAACCACATGTGGCTGGAAAAGTCAGGTGTCCCAATACTTTGGTCCATATATTGTAGCTTTCAGTAACACCCCTGAGGCTGAATGAGTACAAATCTCCAATAACATGAATTTAAAATATAAAGATGGAGATACCAGTCTTTAAACTTTTGGTGTTATTTTGAGTTTATTTAAAGCCAGAACATATACAGAATACACTGATCAAACATTACGATCACCTGCCTAATATTGTGTTGGTCACCATTTCACTGCTAAAACAGAAACTTGAACTTCTTAAGCAGTTTGAGCTACAGGAGCTCGTTTGTTGGATCAGAAACACACGGACCAGCCTTCGCTCCTCACGTGCATCAATAAGCCTCGGCCGCCTACGACCCTGTCACCCGTTCACCACTGTTCCTTCCTTGGAGCACTTCTGATAGATTCTGACCACTGCAGACCAGGAACATCCCACAAGAGCTGCAATTTTGGAGATGCTCTGACCTAGACGTCTGGACATCACAATTTGCAATTTTTCCTGCTTCTAACATCAACTTTGAAGACAAAATGTTCACTTGCTGCCTAATAGATAAATCCACTAACAGGTGCAATGATGAAGAGATCATCAGTGTTCTTCACTTCACCACTCAAAATGTTCTTCAGAATCTCATAATGTGATGCCTGATCATTGTAGATTAAACTTTTAACTGTAATTTTGCTTACTCTCACTGGTTCCGCCAGATAAAAGCTTGTTTAAGGTCAAATCAAGGTCAGAATTCTACGTGTAACTCACAACAAAGTCTCTGAATCCTGAGATGAGCAGTAAGACGGTGGTTATGACCATAGCAGCAGATTTTATCGAACTTGCACTTTACTTCACTTGTACTATGCACTTTATAAAGCATCCTGGTTAGCTGTGTGTTTTTGTGTTATCTTGTGTTAATTTGTGTTGCTTTATGAAGCACTTTGGAGAAACGTTTGCAGACTCCTGGAGAAACGTTTGAAGACTCCTGGAGAAACGTTGTTCCATTTGCCTGTATACTCGACTGTATGTGTCTGAAATGACAATAGAAGTCTACTTGATATAACTTGACTTGACACACACATACTTACTCACACCAGTGAATGAGAACTGCATGGGTTTCTTGCCGAGAAACACACAAACACACACACACACACACACACACACACACACACACACACAAAAGTCGCACACACTTTCCCAAGCCTCCGCCTCGTACTTTACAACAGGAGGCAATTTCCCACTAAAAGACATTACAGTGTTTTTTTTTCTCCCTTTCTTTTTTTTTTCTCGAGTCGGCTGCCAAAGTGCCATCATTAATTGTGTTTGGTTTTGGGCAGATAATTTCCCTCAGTTAAGCAGCCTGTAAAAACATATCGCTGCGAGTGTAATTACAGTCACAGGCAGCGGCACACAGGCAAATTTATCTCTCGCTCAAATGATATTACACGAGCGCCGAGAGACGAGAGTCGCTTAGAATCTGACTCACGCTGAAGATGCGAGGAACCGTACGGAGAACCGCTTCTGAACGATAAAAATGTATAAAAATGTGAACAGTTCCACGAGCGTTTGAACGTTTCCGAGGAAAGACGTGTCACATGGTAATGTGTGAGAAAATACGTACAAATAAATAATTCCTGTAGGAAAAATGACCCATTAAGAACCCAAAACAGATCTTTTCAAGATTCCATGTAGAACATCTCTCAAAAAACTAGCATCCTGCAGTCTGATCCACAAACACATTCTGTACAAGCAGTTCAAGCACATCTTAAAGCTTCTTCAATACTTCCCTCAAAGGATCCTGAACAGTTTCTGCTCTACAACTAGAACCTTTTTTTTTGTTGTTGTTTTTTAGTCCAGTAAATCTAATCTAATTAATTATCCAATCAAAGAACTTAATGAACCTGTAACAAAACCTTTCCTTTCAGAAGTCTGCTGTACAAACTCTAAAAAGTGCCTCATTATTTTCTTCTTAATACCCACAACCCCCTGGGAGTCCTCTGGTTGTCCTTTGAAGGTTTCATTCAGAGGAAAAAAGGTTCGTAAAATGTTTTTTTCGGTATCAGAAAAAGACCTCAGAGTAAAAAAAGTTAATCCCAAACCAGACTTTTCTTCAGGAGTGCATTCAAGGTTCTTACAGTTTTTCCTGGTCATTGCTTTATTAGTATCTAGAAGCAGTCAGGTAGATGGATTTGGTTTACTCTTGAACCAAAATGGTTCTTGGAATGTTAAGGGTTCCTCACCTCCTCAAAGGGTTTTACTTGGGAAGGTTTTTGAAAAGGAACTTAATATCGTTGCAGCGTTTCTGAAGAAGCGCTGAAGAACCCAAAAGATGAAGCAAACGAGGATTTTTTTTCTGTTTTGATTAGAATTTATTTTATTTAAAATAGATTTTTTATATATATATATATATATATATATATATATATATATATATATATATATATATATATATATATATATATATATATATTTGTTTTTATTAGTTTTCAGCTGAATGAATCAGTTTGATCAGAAGTGTATCATCTGAATCGAATTGATCTGGATTGTTTTTGGTTGAAATTGTTTATTTTATTTGCATATTCGTTTCTATTCCCGCTCATTAGCTGTTAGCGACCTTGACGAGCCGTCCGGACGTGGTCTGGGTGTCACTGCTGCTCATCCGGCCACGTGGTTAAAAGTGGATGTGGGATGCTGGGTTCTATGGTATATTTGGATGTTTGCATCCATGTGATCTGGGCTCATGTTTTCAGCTTTGGGCTGAGGGAAATGGGATTGTGGCCTGATTTCCTGTGTGAGGGCTAAAATAGACACCAGCGCAGCGGAGAGCCTTTCAGCTCGGCTATTTACAGATCACACACACTGTGTGTACGCGGCGGGCCAAGAAGATGCGCCATTCTACTCCCTTACACGCGCCGGAGGCCGAGGCGTAGGTGGGCCGTGTGATTTACACATGAACCAGAAGTGTATAAAGGGTCGAACGTCAAGGAGGAAAACGATCAACGTACGAATCCCATTTCGTTCCACGGTTTCGAAAGAAAATAATTTTGTGCCGATTTTGTGTTTTAGAGTCTTCATCTGAAGGTCATGGCATCGTTACACGTCTCGTCATTATATTCCTCGTCTTTGACCCACATTCGTTTCTTTTTAAGCTTTGCTCATTTACGGAAAGTGTGGATCAGCACAGGAAGTTCAGCTTTTGAAACGCATGGTGTCCTGCTTACAGTATGTCTCTGACACACAAACATTCACATTTTCAGGACTTCCCCACGTGCTGCTGAGTCTTTACAGTGTTCTAAGAAACAAGGTTTCTGCAAAAGTTTGCATCCATTATGTTTTGTTTTTTTTTGTTTGATTGTTTTCTTATTGTCTTTTTTGAGGGGGATGTTTTTTGGAACTGGAAAAAAAAAGCTTGTCTTGTACCATCTAAGCATTTGATTTTAGGCCTGATCAGTGTTGCATGTCCATCACTTTTACAATATTTATTTATTTATAAATTAATTATTTAATTTATTTATTTACAGTATTTATTTATCCATCGTTAATAAATAAATGAGGGGGATTTATTTACTAGTTTGTTTGTCTGTCCGTCTGTCTATCTATCTATCTATCTATCTATCTATCTATCTATCTATCTATCTATCTATCTATCTATCTATCTATCTATCTATCTAGTTAGATAGAAGTTTTCTATAAAGAGGTTGTAAGTTTGCATTTACGGAAGAAGTCTCCAGTGTATATATATATATATACAGTGGAACCTCGGGTTACGAGTTTAATTCATTCCGGTACTTTATTCGTAACCTGAAAAGTTCGTATCCCGATACAAATTTCCCCATAATAATGAACAGAAACTTCGGTAATTCGTTCTGGACAACCAAAAATATGACTTAAATAAAAATAAAGCCAATATTCACTAATATTATTTACTTTTAACATGTTATATTAAAATCATACCACATAAAAACATACAAAAGAGGAAAAGATCTTTAGCGGGTACTTTCCCTTTGAGAAGACTCGCTGCAGGAGACGACGTTCGTAGAAGGGGGAGGAGGGAGAGTTATTGTTTGGAAGGAGAATCTTATTATATTATATTATTTATATATTATTATATATTATATTATAGAATATTAAAGACAGTGTTATTAACACGAACGCTGAGACAATTGTTGCATTAGAGGGAAAATGAGAGCTGTTTCTTTAAGGCTACTATCAGTTGGTATTGAAGTCCAGAGTGAAATTCATTATGGGTATTGTACTTGGGAAAAGACTGTAACCCTGCTAATCTATCTTCATAAAAACAAGTCAAGTGCTTATGCATCGGCTAATGTTGTCCATCTCATCATTCCACGAGCATCAACTAACGAGTTGTTACGCTGCCGCCGGGAAAAGTTCAAGCGGATAAGTAACACGATGCTCTCGCTAGGGACACAGGACGCTAACTGATGTGACGAGCTGCGTGGATAGAGCAAAAACATCCAACCTGCCTGCGATTTTTTGGTGAGCGACGTTCGTATCCCGATATATTGTTCGTAACCAGGGGCAAAAATTTTGATGAACTGCGATTCGTAACCTGAATTATACGTATGCCGGGGCGTTCGTAACCCGAGGTTCCACTGTATATATACAGTATATATATATATATATATATATATAGAGAGAGAGAGAGAGAGAGAGAGAGAGAGAGAGAGAGAGAGAGAGAGAGCTTAAACCTGACTGCTACAAAACTCTGGCACTGGAGACTCCTTCCATAAATACCATATTTAATTGTATATATATATATATATATATATGTGTCATTTTATTTTGATATAAACCTGTTAGGAGTATGTATTAACAAGGCTTTATAGTTTGTGGGTGTGTGTGAGGGTGTGTGTGTGTGTGTGTGTGTGTGTGTGTGTAGTAATTGCACTGTTGGTCACTATTAAGTAAGAGTAGTGAAGGTGTTGACCACAAACACATC
>JBCEWE010000350.1:793535-798535 GCA_039877035.1 Silurus lanzhouensis | reverse complement strand
TCTAGTTTAACCCATGTAAAGCATACAAGGTGATATCAAAAGGACGCACAGTCACAAGGAGCACCGAACTTCATAAGGCAGGGGTTGGGGACTACTGTGCGAAAAGACATCATTCTGTGTAGAATGAAAGCTGTGAAGCTGGTACTTTTCTGACCACGTGAGTTACCACATCTGCTATTCTGACCACATGTACACCCTGTGAACGAGCTCCTCCTCACATGTAAGTTTATCACCGGAAACAACATGATATCACTTCCGCACTCACCCGATTTGGTTCCTGCGGACTTCACGCTCCTCCCAACAAAGAAGATCCTGCTCAAAAGTTCTCATTTTGACCCCTCGCGGAGATCCAGCACGAATTGCAGAAGACGCTTGACGCGTTTAAAAAAAAACTTCCAGAAGTTGAAGTTGAAGTTGAAGGAGCAGGAACGCTGAAGATGGTAGTGAGGAATCGTAGATAAATAAAGTACTTTCTTATGAACAGAGCCTCCAAAATTTTTGATAGCAGCGTAGCTTAATGTAGCTGCTTTGTGGACAGGAGAATTGTCATGCTGGCACAGGTTTGGATCTCTGAGCTCAAGTGAAGGGAATAATGTGACCACGTCCAAGAATGTCTTGTACAATTGTATAGGTGAAACGGGAATTTTTTTTCCCCATATCTCATACAGCTGGAAAAGTCAGTGTCCCAGTGATCTTTTTCCATGTAGCCTGTGTCAGGAATGGTTTTTGATACAGATAATTATTCTACTTTTGAACCCTACTGTACGGTTATTTCTTTCTGTCCCCGCGTGCATGCGAGCGTAAGTGCACTCTAGCTTGTGTGTTTTAGCTGCTTTGCTTGTTTTCCCAGCAGCCTGGAGGTCCTGACCCTGACTGAGTACATGCCAGAAAACACACAGCATTAGAATTTACACTCCACATGACTAAGAGGCCCTTGGTCCAAACTGCGGCTAGCCAACATACAGCGAGAGTCCCATTAAACGGCTCCAGCGGAGGCAGACGTCTCCTTTCGTCCTTACGTGTCTCTCTGGTTAAAATTAAGTCCCGCATTAAAATAAAAACAAACAGTCCATCGCAAGGTCTATAGCAACTTTGACCTTTTTTTTAAACTCTATTCTTTAGACATGATTCCCTCATGTAATGGCCTTTTCCAGCGTGACAGCGAGCCTGGCCTGTAATTAAACATTCTTTTAGCTGGTTAACCAGAACTATGAAACAAAACCAGGACAAGAGAAAACAACATAACCCCCCCGCCCCTCCAATTCTCTCCATCTCTCTCTCTCTCTTTACTCCAATCATTTAACAGCGAGCCAGTGAGCCTTGTAAACACAGCAGTTATGTCTAGAGTGGGAAACACATAAGCTAGACACACAGACTCCAAACCCCCCACTGCTCCTGCCTCTCGAGCGATCTTCCTCCCTCTGCTGAGAGAACAAACACAAACACCGGCCATAAGCTGCAGATACGGCGCTCGGCAGATACCACGCTTTCAGTAGATGTGTCACTGTTCACGCATGAACGCATCCTCCATGTGGCTCGTTTAGATTACTGAAATTACCTGCGCACAATGTGAGAGGGTTTTTTCCCCGTCAGAAGCACTGAGAGGCAGGAATTTTTGTCTCATGTCTTTTTTTTTACTTTCACTTCAAATTCATTTGACTTTAATTGTCTACTACTTCTACCAATACCTACTTCTACTATTACCATTATTACTGCTACTTCTACTACAACCTTTGATACCTACTACTTCTATTACTACTACAACATCTGCTAATACTTTTACTACTACAACTACGACTTCTACTTCTACCACCTCTACTACTGTACTTCTACTAATATCTACTACAGCTACTACTACAGATACTATTACTACAACTACTACAACTATTAGTTTCACTTCCAATATCTACTACTACTACACACTCATACAATAATCATCTTAATCATAATAAATCTCTTGTAATTTATTCTACCTATACTTACTAATACCTACCAGTAATACTACTATTACTATCTAAATATACTATTACCTACTACAACTACTACAACTATTAATACTACGTCCAATATCTACTACTATTACCACACACACACTTATACAAACATGCACAAACACAAATATAACAATACTTTTTACAATAATATTTCTTTACTACTACTTTTACGAATATTCACTACAACTGTACTGTACAAGTACTGTACTTACTATACCCTACTACTACTTATACTACTTATAACTTATACTACTTATATTACTTACTTATATCTATGACTACTACTAATTTTAATTGCTATTTATCATATATATATATATTTATTTGGATTTTAATTAATTTCTATTTACTTCTATTTCATTTGTTGCTTTTTTGCATTATTTGTTCTCCATTTTTAAAGCATCTGAATCACTTTACTGAAGGCTTCAGGCTTCTCTGGAAAAGATTTGGTGCTAAACAATAAAAAAAAGTGACCTGATTGAAAGCAGATATTTTGTTTTTAACAATATAATGAGTAGCGTCTCTAATAAAAACCTTCTGTGTCCTCTCGAGTGTGTTGTACATTTATTACTTCTATTCTACAATCTGATTGACCTGAAAGTGTGGATTAGTTCCCTGTAGTTCTGCAGGTGTAAATAGTATTTAACCTGCCTGTTAATTCAGAAAAAAAAAAGGAGTGGAAGGAGTCTCCAGTGCCAGCAATGCTATGAATGGATACAATTATATTGTTAAATTAAAAATGTATTAAAAATTATAATATTGTAATTATTGACAAATTGCTGTGGTATGAAAAGCAAATAAACATTTTGGGTGTTTGGTGAAAGAAAATTGACAGGACACCATGTCACATTTTTATTTATTTATTTATTTATTTATTTATTTAATATTTTGGATTAAGCCTCAAAAATATGCTGTATTGTGTAATGTTAGACTTGCAGATTGTCTTGACAGGAGGGCTTCTCTTATCATCTCATCTTACGTATAGTTTATAAAAAGTAAGTGTGTTAGCCGTGTGTTAGCCGTGTGTTAACCGTGTGTTAGCCGTGTGTTAGCCGTGTGCTAGCCGTGTGTTAGCTGTGTGTTAGCCATGTTTTAGCCGTGTGTTAGCTGTGTGTTAGCCGTTTGTTAGCCTTGTGTTAGCCGTGTGTTAGCCGTGTGTTAGCCATGTGTTAGCTGTGTGTTAGCAGAAGTCGACGTCCTCAACGTCAGAAGCAAACGCTAACAGCTGTTGCATTTGTGTGTTCAGCCGAGAGGACACTAATGGCTGATTAGGACCTTTGATTAGGGCGATTACACTGCTATTGCTCAACATGCTTGGCTGCTTACACACACACACACACACACACACACACACACACACACACACACACACACACACACACACACACACACACACACACACACACACACACACACACACAAAATGCACAATGTTACACCACCAAATGTAACACCAAATGTTACGATATTTTTTTACAATAATATTTCAATACAAACTAATCATATTTCAAATTTAATTAAATGTTATTTGTCACACATATATTTAATCTAATCTTATATTTATTATTATTAACTTTTTTTATTTATCAATTTTTATTAAAAAAAAATGTGGTTTTACTTTATAATTGCTTTAGGTACTGATGATTTGATTATATTTGAAAATATCAATTAATCAATCAATCAGACAATAAATCAATTAATGAATCAGAGTCAGATAAATATCAATAACAGTATTATATGAAGGCAGATTTATGATGGATTGTGGGCGGAGCTAAACCACAGACACAGAGACTTCATCACACACACTGAGGGAGGGTCAAGGCAGAGTTTGGGCACGATGGTAAAAAATACATAAATAATAAAATATTATTATGAATCATATTATTATAAATAACAATATTAAATAAATACAATTAATTGATTATTTAAGCAAACAATTGAATACTTCATTAAATAATTTACATATAAAGCTGATAAGATAATATACTCCTCATTAATTTTACAAATGTTAAGTATTTATTTGTAAAATATACAATTTTATAAATTTAACCTATTAATTTATAATTCACACATAAATGACAAAATAAATAATGTATTGTGTAATCTCTCTCGAAACAGACACTCATCTCTTAAAATACATCAATGTGTAATATATTAATCCACTAATAGACATTTTAATCTTTATATTTATATAAAAAAAAGGTTATATATAAAAAAAAATTACTGAATGTAAAATTATGAAAAAACAAATCTCACTATTATTTTGGTTTTTAGATCTAATAATGATCATATAAACACATTTTAATTAATGTGAAAAAAGAACATTTACAAGACGAGTTTTCAGTAAAAATAACTTTTTAGTGAGAATGAGGAGAGATATTGCAGAAAGAATGAAAAAAGAGATTGCCGTGAGAATAAGGAGAGAGATTGCAGTGAGAATAAAGGGAGAGATTGCAGTGAGAATAAATAGAGAGATTGCAGTGAGAATAAATAGAGATTGCAGTGAGAATAAAGGGAGAGATTGCAGTGAGAATAAAGGGAGAGATTGCAGTGAGTATGAGGAGAGAGATTGCAGTGAGAATAAAGGGAGAGATTGCAGTGAGAATAAATAGAGAGATTGCCATGAGAATGAGGGGAGAGACTGCAGTGAGAATTAAGGGAGAGGTTGCAGTGAGAATGATGAGAGAGATTGCAGTGAGAATGAGGATTGAAATTGCAGTGAGATTGAGGAGAGAGTCTGCAGTGAGAATAAATAGAGAGATTGCAGTGAGAATGAGGAAAGAGACTGCAGTGAGAATAAATAGAGAGATTGCAGTGAGAATGAAGAAAGAGACTGCAGTGAGAATAAATAGAGAGATTGCAGTGAGAATGAAGAGAGAGACTGCAGTGAGAATGAAGAGAGAATGAAGAGAGAGACTGCAATGAGAATGAAGAGCGAGATTGCAGTGAGAATGAAGAGCGAGATTGCAGTGAGATTGAGGAGAGAGACTGCAGTGAGAATGAGGA
>JBCEWE010000350.1:786035-791035 GCA_039877035.1 Silurus lanzhouensis | reverse complement strand
TCCATCAATGAGCCAGAAGATAACATTTACCCTCAAACTTACTGCCCTGAAGGCGGAGCCCTGTGTGTGGGTGGAGCAACTAATGTGCAGCAATTGGACAAACAGACTTTCTGATTTAATGTTGGAGTCCATTTTCACAACTACAACCAGCAGAAGAAGCTTCAACACTTGAAACACTGAGAATGGTTCCTCTAATGGAGGAATGAAACATTTCGCTACAGTCTACAAATCCACAAGATATTAACAAACAAACAAACATCTGTGTCACATGATGCACCACACAACAGAAATAGATGGAGTTAAAACGTATAGACAGTTAGCAGGTAACAGAACCAATAATAAAGTTGAGGGCACACAATTGTGTAGGACGTCTCTGGATGCACTAGCACAATATTTTTCCCTTTTTCAGCATGACAATGCTCCTCTAAACAAAGATCTGCTTTACATGGGCTGGAGTGGAAGATCTCCTGAAATAGAGCTCCAAAACCTATTGAACAATGAATGTGAATGCTGACTGCACCCCAGACCTCCTCAACTTCTCACCTACATCGGTACCTGACTTTACTAACACCCCTGTAGGTGAATGAATTTCTGCGAATCTCCACAAAATCTAGTGGAACATCTTCCCAGAAGAGCGGAGCTCATTATAAGAGTAAATGCAGATTAAATGTGGAATAGGATGTTCAAAAAGAAGCACATAGAATGATGTTATGGCCAGGTGGCCACAAACTAAAAATAAATTACAATAAATAAATAAATAAATACATTTTTGTCACATATAATCTCACTATTACATGTAATAAAAAATGTAATTATTTATTAATTAATTAATTAATTTATTTATTTATTGAAAAAAATTAAATAAAAAATTTACACACTCGTGGACAGTAAGAAATTATTTTTTCACTTCGTGGGCAGTAAAAACGTTGAGTGTTTAAACTTTGAGTTTCATTTGAGTTAAAATGTAAAAAAGGAGGAGTTTTCATGGTACTGGAGTCACGCTGGTGCAGGGGATTAGTATTTGAAATCAGGGACAGGGATTGTGTACTGGGAAATTGTTGATGAACTCCATTTTGGTGGACCGTAAACACACACAGTGTGTATAACAGGTTCTGAAAGGTCCAGCAAAACTTTCCGACCCAGTAGAGAGACAACGTGAGAAAATATCATTCGGTCTCTATTACTGTGGTGTAAAACATCGATGAAGCGATGAATCGAGTCACAGGACGTTTGGGAGAGATGCAGATTCACACAGCGTCATTGCGTTTTCTCTCTGAATCGCTGAGCGCCGTTGGAGAAAGCAGAAGTGGCTGATGTGTGAGGACGGTTTTAACACCAGGACGCTCTGAAGTCGTGACCGTATCAGCGAAATATTACCAACCAACAAGCAGGAAAAAAAACAAGTCAACTGCCAGTCACACTTCAGCACTGTCCTCCCTCCTCTGAGCCTGTGTCACGGCCACAAGTCCCCTGTGTATGTGTGTGTGTGTGTGTGTGTGTGTGTGTGTGTGTGTGTGTGTGTGTGTGTGTGTGTGTGTGTGTGTGTGTGTTATGCCGAAATGCTTCAGTTTTCTCTCCATATCAGCACTTTCTGTGTCCTTCTGTCCACCTCCAGCCTCTGGTGTGTGAGCTACGGCCTTACGGAGGACGAGGGAGCCCTGGGGCCGATCGTCCCTCCCAAACACACACACACACACACACACACACACACACACACACACACATACACATACACATGCAAGCTTCACCTCAAAAGCAAGTGACATTGTTTGCTAGTTTAATGATAAAATATATATTATTTTTGTTCACTTGTGTGTGTGTGTGTGTGCGTGTGTGCGTGTGTGTGTGTGTGTGTGTTTGTGTAATTATGTGTAAAAAATATACATATTAAACTAGCAAACAATTTTACTTTCTTTTAAGGATTAATTTATAGTTAACAAAATGCAAAATATAAGAAAATCATTATACCAAAAGTTCAATACCATTTATTTTTTATATATATATAAAATTTCTGGTATTTTTTTAAATGTATAATAACAAATAAAGTTTTCTTACTATGTTTTAACTTTTATAATGATTAGTTTTAAATCAATGATAACATCTTTATAATATTCTAATAATGCATTTATAATATGTATGTTTTTTTTCTGTTGTTTCAAAAAGAATAAAGTATATAAATATATAATCATATAAAAAATGTTTAAATTGCGTATTACTTTCTAAAAAGAAGTCAAAATAGCAAAATTAATTTCACTTAATTCAACTCAATTCATTCAATAAATTATTGTAATTATAATTGCAATATTGTTTTTTATTATATTACTATTATTAATGAGATTATTATAATGACTTCATTATAATAAGTAGACTTTATTTATCAATATAAAATTTCTTTGCTGTTTTTGAGAATGAACTTCCTTCATGTATTCATTTGTATAAAAAAATTAAACGATCATAATTAGTCTCTCGCACTGTGTGGATTTTTTTCCTTCCTGTCTCTCTAGGAATAAGATCCTGCTGTACCGTATTTACGCCCGAATATTTACAAAGACAAATATAGAAATATAAGGAGCTCTGCCGTGTCTCTGTCTGCACAGTGTCTGGGAAATTTAACAGCTCGAAGCCTCCACGTCTCACCGGCTCACAGAGATCTCAGGAGACGTTAGTTCCTACATTAGCCACCCTGCGTCATGACCGTTTCAGCTTTTTAGTGTTTCCTCCAATACATACTGTAGGTCTGGAGCAGACATTTTTTAGCACTTCAGCTAGATCTAGAACCCGAAACCACACTGCAGATCAGGAGAAAAAAGCCACGCTGGTATATTTTTTGCAACACAAAAGCCGTATAAATGTCGTATGTTTATATGGTGCTATTAAATGCTAGAGTTTGTTTGTTTGTTGTATAGCACAAGAAGGATAGGAATATTTTTCAGAACAAGATTAAATATTATTATAGTTTTTCATATCATTCTTGTGCAAACATTCGTAGAAATGATTTACAGACATTTAGAATTCTAGATTACAAATAAATAATATATATAATACTCAATTGTATTATAAGTGAGTTTGAGTATAATTGAGAATTGTAGTATGAAAAATAATATAATAAATAATATAAATAATACTAATAATATACAGTAATTGTATTATAATTATTAGCTGTTGTAGCTGTTGTAGAATTAATTCTATTTCTCATTTGCATGTCTTTTTCTCCAGTTTATCAAATTCTTGTGTTTCGATCAATTTATGAAAATCCCCATATACACACATATAAAATTCAACACTATGAACTAACACCAAAACTTCCAGCCAATCAGAATCCACTATTGACACTGACTGCTGTCTAATTTAATGTATATGTATTCTTATGGGTTTTAATTCATTTCTGAATAAAGAACATCATTATAATAAATAGCACAAGCTACTTTTTGCACATTAGCTTAATTTTTTATTTCGTAATTGCTAATTGTGTATTTTTTCACAGTTGAAAACTTTACCCCTGTTTTAGGTGTAAACACAAAGTATTGGAGCACATGTCTTTTCCATCAGTTTGTGGTTCTTTCCCAAAAGGTCCTCACAAAGTTGTACATACAAAGTTGTATATGACGTCTTTAGATACAGTAATTCCTGAAATATTTCCTTCACTTGTGTACAAATCCAGCATCAGGAAGATTTGCTTTGCACGTGTTGGAGTGGAAGATCTCCTGCTATAGAACTCCAACTTTGTTGATCACCTTGAGGATAAATGTGAACTGCACCACAGACCCCCTCAAATCCCTTGGAGTTGAATGAATCTCCACAAAACCTAGTGGAGCATCTTCCCAGAAGAGTGGAAGTTATTATGGGATGTTTACATAATACTTTATGTACCAAACTTATGCTCAGGTGTCCACAAACTTTATTCCATCACTGCACCACGGTATTGTGTATACGGTGTGGCTAGTTAGCAAGAAAAAGTGATGCTAAATGGATTTACAGTCTAATTTTAGTCGTAAAAGCATTTTATTGATATTTTAAAAGGACACCAGAGGAGAATGTCGAATTACACTCCTGGATCTTTGTCACTTTGGATTAAACCGTACATTTTTATTTTTTACATTTAATATATGTAATTTATGATTTTCTCAGCTTTAACTTCATCCACAAGTTTTCCCATTTCATCTATTCTCCATAGGAAGCCTGCTAATGCGCTAGAGCATGCTTAGCGTTGAGAAGACAACACTGAGAGAAACACAGCTGAGTGAGTCATATATATATAGTCACATCAGATTTCTTCTGCTCGTCCACCCTGTCCACGGTCTTCTACACCGAGGCACCCGAACGCCACATATCTCACTCAGGTGCTTGCTGAATGACGAAATGATGCTGATTTTGTAAAGAAAAAAACTGAGAAAACACTTCATCGGAAGCTGATTTGTCCCCATCACCTCAACTGACTCTGTCCTGCTTTTCTTTAGCGAGAATGACGGAACTCTGGAAGGAAGCCAGTTCCCGATCCAGTACTCTATTTAAAGACAATACACAGTTATAGGAAGGACAGGATAATGTTAGCATCTCTTTTTTTTTTTTTTTTTTTTTTTTGAGAGACTAACGTGAGCATCACAATGTCCTGATTTGGTCAAATTGACCTTGGGGGAAATATCAATAATAATAATAATAATAATATAATAATAATAATAATAATAATAATAATAATAATTAATGGATATAGTAAATTAATAATTATCTGCAGTTTGTCTAATAAATTTTGATTATTTTGTCTCAGCACACAGGCTGTAGAAGGATCATCTTCTGCCTTCACTCCAGTGTTCCAGCGTTTACAGCGTACAGAATCAATCACGCTTGCATGGAGTGCTGGCTAAAAGCCCTTTTCATGCTTCAACAGTATTAGCGCTAACAGCCTCAATCCCTCACTGAGCAGAAGAACTCCAATCCCGGGACAGAAATCTGACAAGTGCTCAGACTCAGATGTTATCCGCCTCATCTCACAAAAGCGCACC
>JBCEWE010000350.1:766720-776720 GCA_039877035.1 Silurus lanzhouensis | reverse complement strand
TAAAAAAGAGGGAAAAGTTCAGGGTATAAAAATGAATAAAAGGGAGACACTGGGTGGTTTTTTTTTTCTTTTTTTCTTTTTTTTTTCTTTTTTTTTAAGAATTGCAAAATCCGGAATTTAAAAAAGGAAATGAACAAAAATATAATGATAAAAAAATCTACCAAGGGACAAAAAAACTTTGCTCTTTCTTTCTATAATTTTTTTGCCTGCTTTTGCGTTAGCTTTTTGTTGTTGTTGTTGTTGTTGGCTGTAATGATAGTGTGCGCAAACTCACATGAAAAACTCCGGCGACGACGGGTTGTTGTCGCTGCTCGAACCGCTCTCGCGGAAGCCGCTGCCCACCACGAGCTTCTCGTACTTCTCCTTGTAGGCGTCGCGCTCGCGCACGAGCCGCGAGATCTCCTGCTTGAGGTGCTCGACCTGCTGAATCAGCTGCGTCTTCTCGCCCTCGAGCACGTGCCGCTGCTGGACTCGCTTGAAGCGGCACGACTGCGCGTAGCCGCGGTTCTTCAGCGTCCGCCGCTTCTGCTTCAGGCGAATCACCTCCTCCTTGCTGACGCCGCGCAGCTGCCGGTTCAGCTCGCGCACCGACATGGTGACGAGCTGCTCGTCCGAGAAGCGATCGTCCGCGCTCCCGAGTCCGTGCTGCTGCTCTTGGTGCTGCTGCGGATGATGATGGTGATGGTTGTGACTGTGGTTGCTTGAGGCGCCGGATGGATGCGCGCCGCTGCCGCCGTGATGGTGATGGTGCTGGTGGTGCTGCTGGTGCTGCTGGTGGTGGTGTTGGTGGTGTTGGTGAGGCGCCGTGGCTGCGATCACGGCCGAGACCACGGCGGCGGCCGGCCCGACTTCTTCGGCGCCGGCGAACTGCTGCGCCCGCGCGTAGCCATCGAAGGCGTGCAGCTGGTGCGCGCTGCTGATCAGCGCCTCCATGGCGTCCTCCGAGCCGAAGCCGAGCGCCTCTGCGTTCAGGGGCGCCTGCTGCTGCTGCTGCTGCTGCTGCTGCTGCTGCTGCTGCTGCTGCTGTGGAGCTTGAGGTTGATGTTGGTGTTGGTGTTGGTGCTGCTGTTGCTGCTGCTGCTGCTGAACGTAGCCACCCATCCAGTAAAAGTCCTCCAAGTGCGCTTTAGGCTCGCCCCCTGATCCGGGACTAGGCGCCGAGAAACTCGGAGAGGGCGGCACCGAGCTGCACGGTGTACTCATCGGCGTCGACGAAAGGGAGCCTCCGGCGAGCAGGCGCCCGCACTGGGTCAGACCAACGCGCTCGGTCTCCGCCGGCTCCTTCTTCACCTCGAACTTCATCAGGTCGAAGTCGTTCACGTACTCCATGGCGAGAGGGCTGGTGGGCAGCTCGCCGGAGCTCAGCGGCATCTCGGACGTCATGCGCTTCCCGTTAGCGCTCCTCCACAGAGGCTGTAGAGCGGCTGTCAGCGCGGTGTGGGCCGGGACAGGGTGAGCCAGCTTGATGGCTTTTCTTGTTCCCGTTCGTGATATAAAAAAAAAACCAACAATAAAAAAATAAAAAATAAGAAAGATTGCAAAACGAAGTCTTTTTTTCTTTCTTCTTCTTTTAACTCCAACCTTTACGCACAGTGCTGTCCTGCAGACGCATCCGAGATCCCAGCTGCAGATCTTCAATCTATCTCTCTCTCACTCTTTCTTTCTTTCTCTCTCTCTCTCTCTCTCTCTCTCTCTCTCTCTCTCTCTCTCTCTCTCTCTCTCTCTCTCTCTCTCTTTTTGCTTTTCGGACATGGAAGACTTTCGGTGCGCGCTCCCGTCCTGAATCACATCGTGCAGCCTGCACAAAGAGCAACCGAGAGAAGGTTTTGTATTTAACTTTTTTTTTCTAAAAAAGAAAATGAGGAAATTATACACTTGCAGACTCTCGGACGTGTAGAAGGTGTGGAAGTTATTTTGTAAAGCCAACACAACAGCAGATGAGTTTAAAAGCATTGCTGAGTTTTATAGGCGCTCTGACGGCACGGCCCCAACCCGGAATTCACTAGGAGGAACAGCCAATCGGATTCTTTCTCTATTCTCATTAACATAATCAGAACAGGAGCCAAAAGTTTTGTTTTTTTTTCTCAGCTGACTGTCAGCTGGACTCCTTAACTCTTTATTCTTAACTCTTTAATGCCACGTTATTATTATTATTATTATTATTATTATTATTATTATTATTATTATTATTATTATTATTATTATAAATACTACTGAATAAATTAACTTTTTTTTTTTTTCTTTTTGCAGCAGAAGCAGCAGCAGCAGCAACACATCTGGTGCATGATGATCCTTTCACACATCTTAAATACTATGCATAATGCATTATAAGCCCTTGCACTGAAGTCAGTCTTCATTCTATACCCGAGAAATGAATGAAATAAATATTGCAATATTTTAGTAAGACAGATAACAATAGACTTCTATGATATTTGTAACTAAGCACTGAACGCGGTTCTGCTTTTACACGACTAAACACCGCCCCCTCTTGGACACAAACTATAAATTAAATAGGGGGGAAAGGGGGGGGGGGATAATACACCCTATTATACACAAGATGCACCAAAGCTGGGTTTCAACTTGGACATCTAATCTACTGCTTTTATTAAAAAAAATACTACTACTATTATTTCCAGGCAAACAGCACCAAGCAAAAACTCTGAGCATGATACAACTAGAGTATTTTCAATGTTTTTCTTTGTTTCTTTCTTGAAAAATCTCTCCATGTTAAAGCACAGAAGTCATTTAAAGTCTATGATCCTACTGTAGGAGTTCAATGATGTTTTGAAAGTTAAAATTATGGTATATTAAAGTTTTAAAAGTACATATTAACATATAAGTACATACCACTGACATTAACACTGTGTATGATGTTCAGTGGAGTTTCTGAATTTGTTTGTTTTATGTTTATTTGATCGTTTGTTTGTGTATTGTATTCAAATAACAATAATATATAAAACTCGCTCCACTATGAGAGGTGTTATGACATGTTATGTAAAAAAAAGCACCCAAACTGATATGAGCAACGACTCACTATAATCATTCTTTTCCATTAGTACGTATTTAATTAACATATTCAAATCAAATTAAATTATATTCCACACCCAAAACTAGTAGATGAACAATGTGTTAACTAAATCCATAAAAATGTTCTGTAAAGCTTCTGAACACTGATCTGAGTAAATAATACAGGATCTGGTTTTATTATTAAAAATACCCCTCATTAGATTGAGTTTTATTTCGATACCTACTGTAAAGCTCAGCTTTGAGATGAGCTACGAGATGATCAGTGTGTTGAGTTACACACTAAAGTGTTGAGCTGTGTGTGGGTTCTGAACACTGCACTGAGCAAAGACAATCATTTCTATAAAATCAGTTTCTCTCGTCCTCTGGCTCCGCCTTCTTTTAGTCATATATTAAACCAGTGAGCTGTACATTGTCCTCCACCTTCTCTATCCATTCATTTAGAACGTTTCCTTCTCCAGATGAGAGAAATATTTCTTCAGGACCACAAACTCAGTGAACGTTACAGTTTGGTTCAGGAATGCCAGGCTCGAGGAACCCTGCCTTAAACCAGAACTAGAACCAGAACTACCTGATTTAAGCATTAACTAATGACTGAGTAAATTCACAAACTTCATACAGCATTACAGACACTGAATTTAATGTCTGTATGTCTACAAAATGGATAAAAACAAACAAACAAACAAACAAACAAACAAATATTCAAGATATTTAATGTCCATGAAAATGTTTAATAAAAGACTCATTTTTAACCTTTTTTATTATTATTCTAATCAGAATAAATACTTTGTCCAGGTATATTTAGATCACACTTTAACTAACATTAATTTATTGATTGATTAATGAATTAATTGTGTAGTTAATAAACAAAGCATTCATTATTATTTATTTATTTATTTATTTATTTATTACATTATATTTTTGGTCATCGGGTTGGATGACAAAATAAGCAGTAGTGTACCAAATAGTAATAAACGTAAATAAATAAATAAATAAATAAATAAATAGATATGAAGGATTTATTAAACTTTTAAAGTGTTTTTTAATTAGGATAAATGATAGTACATGTAAATGTATTTAGTTAGCACTTGTTACAACATTAATGAATTGACTGATTGACTGATTGATTGATTGATTGATTGATTGATTGATTGATTGATTGATTGATTGATTGATTGATTAGCCAATACATTTTTTTTTTTTCTTAGCTTTATTTTAGATTTATTAGTTTCATTATGTTCCTGCAGAACCAGAATCTCTTCTCAAACTACTTCTTCTAGTTCTGTAAAACAAATAAATAATAATAATAATAATAATAATAATAATAATAATAATAATAATAATAATAATAATAATAATAATAATGATAATAATAATGATAATAATAAGAATAATTTGAAGTTTTCTTCATTTTTCTGTCAGTGGAAAACCTTCCATGCTCCATTTTAACCCTAACAACAACAGCATGTGGTTTTATTACATATAACTTAATTTTCAGAAAATCTTAATTTTCAGAATGACCCGAACTAAAGAGCTTCTTTTTCTCTATAACCTTTATATGTCCTTCAGAAGAGACCCTTAAACAATTGGTCTAATAAAAATGAGAGTATGGTTGAGTTGGTTCTGGTAGAATCATCTCAGGAGTCTGAAGAACCCTTGGAGAATCTGCAGAATCATTTTCCACCTGCTTTAAATCGTGTCCCTGGTGGAAGCTCCAAAAGAACTTTAGCAAAAAGTGTTTCATGGAGAGAAGCGTTGTAGGAAGATCACTTTCTATTTCTCTCCCTCTCACTTTTCCTCCTTTCTCTTTTCTCTCTGTATATAAATCTCTCTCTGTCTCTCTTTGTCTTTTCCCTTCTTTCTTCCCTTTCCCTCATTCATTCACTCCCACTCTCTCTCTCGCTCTCTCTCTCTCTCTCTCTCTCTCTCTCTCTCTCTCTCTCTCTCTCTCTCTCTCGGCTGTTTCTTCCTGGTGTTCATTCAGAATAAAAAGTTTGTTCCACACTCAGGTGAAAGGAGAGAGAGAGAGAGAGAGAGAGAGAGAGAGAGAGAGAGAGAGAGAGAGAGAGAGACAGGCGTTAGCATTTTGCAGAGTGGAGATCGAGGAGCGCACCCCGGCTGCGTTTGGAAGACGTCAGCGTGCGGCGGCCAGGACTTGGCACTCATTTGACAAATAGCGAATCCATGATGGTGAGAAAAGCCTGTAATCATACACTCGGTATATCTCCAGGAAGACGGTATGATCTCATCCTCAGCGTGCACGGTATTTTTAGAGGTCGCGTTAAGCTGAGCGTAATGATAAGTGGCACCATCGGAGTCTTCCACTCGCAATGGAAGACGCCATGTGACACCAAGTTATGCATCTCATCAAGATATGGAGAAGCATCTGCTTTTTTTCGCCATTTCTTCCTAAAAAAAACAAAAATGTGTATATGTGTGTGTGTGTGTGTGTGTGTGTGTGTGTGTGTGTGTGTGTGTGTGTGTGTGTGTGTGTGTTTGTGTGTGTGTGTGTGCATTTTGTTTTTATCAAATGGATAATAAATTAAATTAATGTATTCAGAATAACTTTGAACCTCAAACAGCCTTCAGGAGAAGATCTGGAAGTCCATATAACCCTCTTCACAGACGCTATATGTAACACACCTGCTTTATCACAGAGAAACCGAAGTGTGTGCTGAGACTCAGAAACGTTACGCCACCGATATTATTACTGCACAAGCTCTTATCAGAAAGGTCAAAATTGTTGGGATTTTTTGCACTAATATGGAAAGTAGGGCATGAACATACATTTCTCAAGTACGTGTGCTGTTTCGGAGATGACTTTGAACTGTAATTAATATGAACATACTCACAGATAATCATTTCGAGTCTGGTTCCTCTGAAGGTTTCTTTCTCATATCTTCTCAGGGAGTTTTTCTCTCAGGTCTTACACTTTAACCTGGATTCCGTTTCATTTTTAAAGTGCTTTTAATTTTTACTAAGCAGCAGCTTTATATCCTGAAAACTTCATCCCTAATGATCACGCCAAAGGTGATCGTGGTAAAACAATATCAGGAAAAAACTTTGAGAGGATCCAGACTTTGTTGAAATTATCAGCTGTTCACTTATGGAGACTCGAGTGCAAAGCTGTTCATGGCAGTTGTAATCAGGAAGTTCATGTTAAATGCAGTTCAAATCCATCAAAACAGTAGAAGAATGTAAGAAATAATTAGGTAATTTAAATGGTTGGAAGGTGCTGATGCACAGGATCCTCTTTCACTCATCCATAATGACATCACGGAGCTGCTGGAGGTCAGAAACTTGGCATTTCTGCACCTTTCGCTTGATGATCCCCACAGGTGCTCAATCGGGTTCAGATCTGGAGACATACTTGGACACTTCATCACCTTCACCTTCATCTTCCTCAACAATCAGTTGTCATCCTGATGATGTGTTTCTGGTGGTTTTAATGTTGAAAAACTGCCGTTCGGCCCAGTTTCTGACAGAAGAGCATCATGTTCTGCTTCAGAATGTCACAGTACACGTTAGAATCCATGTTTTCCTCATTGACCTGCAGCTCCACAGAACCAGCAGCACTCATGCAGCCCCAGATCATGATGATACCACCACCACCACCATGCTTAACTGTAGGCAACGCAAAATGTTTTGGAGCTGGACACCATCTGAGCCAAACAAGTTTATTTAATCTCATCAGACCACAGGTTCCTGTAACTCATGCTCTTGGGCAGGTCATCTTAAAAATATTACTGTTTGCGAGTTTTCTTGTGAGCAGCTACAGGAGAGGCTCCTTCTGGGAAGACGGACTCCAAAACGACTTGTTCGGTCTGAGGACTGATGATTGGATCTTCTGCAACCTTCTGTAACCTCTAAAGCAACGCTGCAGCACTCATGCATCCTTCTTTTTTAGGCATTTTTTTCACCTGACGCACAACACGAGGACTCAACCTCTTTGATGGACCCTTGCGAGACCTGCATTAGACAGAATTAGACTCTGGAATGTCACAAGGTCAAATCCCAGCACTAATGCTGGGCCCTTAACCATGAATAAAAGCATCCGCCAAATTCCATAAATGTATATGTTTCATTTTTTTCTACAACATTTTATACTTTATAATAAAAAATGGATGAAAAGTTTGTGTAATTATGTTATAATTGGCAAATTTCATTGGTTTAAACCCAATAAAACTTGCTGATGTTGCAAAATAATGAAGTTTTTGGTGATTTCCGTTTCAACATTATTCAGTATTTCTCTCAAAACACCATGGAATCTAATGTTTTATTCTTCATCTGCTACAATTATTGTGCATAAATAAAACTGAACCGTTACTGTAACAACCCGAGAGATATTTTCCTTCCGTCCTTCAGGTGAGTAAAACTTCAGTATTACTTTAACCTTTGACCCTGGATTCAATCACAAACAAACCGAGTTCAAATGTCAGCTCTCACACTTTTGATTGATTTTTTGTTAACTTATCTGCGTTTATTTGTAACTACGTTGCATCATGTACAGTGATCACTGTGTCTGTGTTTAACGAGGGCGGCTTTGTTTTATTGTCTGATCACGCTGATCACGTCTGGGTGCACAGACGTGGTGCAGACTTCAGACCGCAAAGAGACAGAAAAAGAGGGAAAAAAAATTAAGCTGAGAATTTGTGAAGGTGAGATGAGAAAGCGAGAGAGAGAGAAAGAAAGAAAGAGAGAGGGGGGGGCGCGACATATGTGAAGGAAGTTTCAGCCTTATGGTACGTGACAGAAGGCATCACAGCAGCTTCTACAAGAAATGAGTAATGTTTAACAAAAAAAAAAATCTGTTTGAACTGCTGGGTTTACGTTGTGACCTGCGACTATCAGGAGCTCTGTTTTTAGCCAAGAAAATACTCAGGAAACTTCTAAAGGAAATACTGACTTTTATTATACTTCATACCATGTGGACATTATTGTCCTGTCTGATATGAACTGCTACACACACATCTGTCTGTCTGATCCAAAAAAGGACAGAAGTATGGGTCTGTCTGATCTAAACATGTACACAGATGCAGGCCTGTCTAATCTTAAACAGTACTCAAAAGTAGACCTGTCTTATCTGAAAAAGAATCTGATCCAAAAGAATTTAGAAGTATAGGCCTGACGAATCTGAAACAATACACAAACGTGGGTCTGTTTGATCCAAAAGAGTACAGAATATAGGCCGGTCTGATCTGAAAATGTACACAAATGTAGGCCTGTCTGATTCAAAAGAGTACACAGTTGCAGGCCTATCTAAACTGAAACAGTACACAGATATAAACATATCTGATCCAAAAAAGTACACAAATATCTGCCTGTCTGATATGAAACACTACTCAGATATATTCCTGTCTGAGCCAAAAGAGTACACAAATATCTGCCTGTCTGATCTGAAAAAGCACACAAATGTGAAAGCGTCTAAGCTAAAATAGAACAGAAATGTAGGCCTGTCTAATCTGAAGTAGTACATAATTGTAGGTCTGTCTGATCTAAAAATGTACACAAATATCCGCCTGTCTGAGCTTAAAGAGTACACAAAATGTAAGCCATTATATTCTTAAACGATATACAGATATAGGCCTGTCTGATCCAAAATAATACAGAAATATAAGCCTGTCTAATCTAAAAAAATGCACATATATCTGAATTTCTGATCTAAAAAAGTACTCAAGTATAAGCCTGTCTGGTCCAAAAGAGTACACTAATATAGATCTGTTTAATCTGAAATAGTACACAAATACTGTATTTGCATGTCTGATCTGAAAGAGCACACAAATAAAGGTCTGTCTGATCTGAAACAGTGCATAAATGAAGAAAACAATTAACAACGAAACAAGGCTACAATGAACAGTGTTTCATTTACAGCATTTGGCCGACGCCCCTTATCCATACGAGGGTTAAGGGCCTTTCTTAAGGGCCCAGCAGCGGCAGCTTTGTGGCGCAGGGATTTAAACTCACAACCTTCTGGTCACTTACACTAAAAGTGTGGAACAGTTTTAAAGTTGTTCATGTGTTTTTAATCACATTATAGCAGCTATAAACGTGAAAACCGTTCCCCAGCATCCAAAAGCTCTACTTCTGATAGTGTAAATTTCTTTTTTTTTTTGTCACAGGTGTAGAAGGAGTCAAAGCTGCAACAATTCATACAGTAAAAAAGAGCATTGGCTATAAGAGAAGTGAGAGACGTGTTGTTTTGTGTGCAGGATCAGAAGTTCAGCGGTTCTTCACCTTCATTTTCAATGTTTTATGGAGGCCTCTATGAACTTTCAAACGTAGGATTCTCTTGAAACAACAGATGATCCATCTTTCCATCGGCAGATTAGTGAGAGACGCTCTCGGAATCTTAATTTTCACCCGGCTTATAGAATGTGGGTAGAGCGCCTGCGGTAATTACATTAACTCATCTATCATCAAGAGCCTCACGCGATGACGTCGAATCCTGAGTGGAAACGAACGGTTCAAAGATCAACCTGAGCGTTGAGAGTTGGACGTCCGTTTCTTCTCGGTTCGGAGCAGAGTGGTGGTGGAGATGCACAGTCACAGGCAGTCAACCAATAAATATACCAGAGCTGAGAACTCCAGGCCTCCTCGTCACACCTACAGTACTTCAGTACCCGAATTTAACACCCATGTATCTAAAGAAGTTTCTGCAAAATCAAGTGGAACATCTTCATGGAAGAGTGGAGGTTATTATTACAGCGAATGTGGAACGGGATGGACTAGAAAACATCTCATGGGCAGGTGTCCACAAACTTTTGAATTGGCTGGAAATAATAATAATAAAAACATTAAGTGAAAAGTGAAGAAATGTAGAGAACTTTCGTTGAGGGCTTCTACAGTAAAACCATGATATAGTACATCTTTGATTCATTCATTAGCATCCCACGCAGTGTGTGTGTGTGTGTGTGTGTGTGTGTGAGTGTGTGTGTGTAAATGCATTGTCAGTAAATCAGATGTAAGCAGCTGATAA
>JBCEWE010000350.1:481720-761720 GCA_039877035.1 Silurus lanzhouensis | reverse complement strand
ATTTGGAGCGGGATCAATGTGTTCAAGTTTAGATAGAAATGTTTAACTGAAACTTAACCATTAACTAACTATCATCTAACCATCTAATCTGCTTGACAAATGTTTTTGGACACCTGACCATGTGCTTAGGAACATCCAATTCCATGGTAACTTCCCATTTGTTATAATAAAACCTTCATTCCACTGGTAAGACACTTATAGATTCTGATCATTCGGGATTCCAATCATCCCAAAGGTGTAGAGTTAGCGAGCTATAGCAGGAGATGGATCTGATGAAAAGCAGATCTTCTTGGAGCTGGCTTTGTGCACAGGGGCATTGTCATTGGTTTTTGTTTGTGTTTTTCTTAAACTTTTCTCAATACAGTGTAAAACCATGCAAATTCATGAAATGAGGTGAATCCCAAATTGTGTCCTTCAAACACTCTGGAATGTGTTTTATTGTATATTGCTGATTTGTGTCAATCTCACCCAGACAGATCATTACATGGTGAGATTGCTGGATGAAAGTGTTTGGACATTTAGCATATTGATAACATGTTCCTGAGATAAAAACTTACATAATCCATGGTTTTTTTTTCCCCGTTTTCTGTTGCTGTTTTGAAGGCTTTTATCTGAACTGACCTCGAACCCTCGAGCATTTCGACATCGCTGAAACAGAAAGTCGAGAAGCATGAACCGCTTTCTCCATCGCTATTGGCGCTTGTCCCTGCATCCTTGCAGTCGAAGCTCCGAAATTGAAAACATGTTTTGGGTAACGTGTCTTTTCCAAAAGAAGGCGTCTGAGGCATCGACTCGCACTCAATGACATTAAGCAAGACGTTGGAGACTCGTTTTGACATCGCGATCATCTGGCTAAACGTTTTCACCCTCTGTCTTAAGTGATCTGCAATACTTGCTGCAATCGTGCAAAAAAACATCTCAGCATCCATAAATCCATGAGTTTTTTTCTTTATAGTAAAAAGAGGTGGAGTTTGGTCACTTTTGTTTTTGTGTGTGTGTTTGTGTGTGTGTGTGTATGTGTGTGTGTGTGTGTGTGTGTGTGTGTGTGTTTCCTTTTCAGCTGCCAGTCAGGACTGAAGACTTGAGGCTGGTACAGTAATGTGTGCTCTCATTAAACGCCAGAGATCCATATGCACATGAGGTGTTGAGGATGCGATTATAAAACAGCCTGGCCGTGTCAGGGAGCAGATTGAAGATGAAACAGATTTGCTGTGTAACACATGGAAAAACATTTGCACGTCTAAAGGGATCCGTTTTTTAGCTGGCGATCGCTTCACAGTGTGTTGACGCCCAATTTCCAGCATCTCCTAAAGTGTGTAACTTGTAAACAACAATACTGTAAGCGTTTTGTTTTTAGACACATTGAACATCCTGCTATAAATTGTCGTCTGTCATATAAACAAAAGCTCAAAAACAACTTATAAAAAACACACTCTTCTATCCTGAAGATATCTGGTAAGGCTTTGCTCTACGCAACCTACAGTGAAGATTGAAACAAACTACACCCAATTAGTTCCTGTTTACTGTTTGATGTAGAAGAATAAAACTGGTAGCACAAACTTCTTATACTAGGAGACCCAAACCATGAACCATGCTATAGAACGTTTAAACACTGAACACCAAGGCCTCCTCATCTCACCTCCCTTGTGGCTGAGTGAATCTCCATACAATATTATTGGGACACCTGACTTTACCAGCCATCTCTGGATCTTCTTCAAACTGTTACCAGTTGAAATGTGTAGGACATATTTGGGTGATGTAGCATGAAATTTTCCCTTCACCTAAATCAGGAGACCCAAACCTGTTCCAGCATGACAACGTCCCTGTGCACAAAGCAAACTCCTTGAAGATCTGGTTTACATACAGATTTCCACCTATAGCACTCTGACCATATTGAACACCTTTGGCATGATTTGTTTATGTTGACTGCACCCAAGACCACCTCACCTCACCTACATCAGTACCTGACTTTACTAACACCCATGTATCTCCACAAAATCGCCACAAAATCTAGTGGAACATCTTCCCTGAAGAGAAGAACTTATTATAACAGTAAATATGGATGTAGAATGGGATGTTCAAAAAAGGTGTCCACAAAGGTTTGTACTTCATTGTGAATGTTGAGTAATTAAAGAGTAATTAATGTTTTAAATATTGACAATTTAGTATTACATTAGTACTAGAATATATTTTAAGGTACTAGCTATATAAGTCAAAAAGTGCCCATTTATTGTTTGTAGTAAATGTCAAATGTCTTAAAATCATGTCTGAGATGCCTTCAGGTTTTCTCTAGTATGAACATTATTTAGTAAAACTCCAAGTTTTTATTAATGACAGGTTGTTGGGATACTCAGGTCTTTTTAAAACCAAGTGGAAGGACTTCAGTTTGATTGTTGATGTAGATGAAGTAAAAAAATACATAGAGGAAATGGACCTAGTCATTTTTTTCCCATCTCCTAAAAAAGGTAAATCGACAGGTCAGTAAGCGAACACCTGCGTTTCTCTCACTCCTGGAGTGGGATCGGATATTTCCATGCGGTCGTGGTGAGCAGCTCCACCAGCTGTGTTCATGATTATAGTGTTGGTAATTATAGTGCTGAAGGAGCTGAAGGCTCAGGTGTGCATTCTGATAACGATGACCCTCAGCTACATTTACACAGCCGACACGACGATGTTCCTCCCACACACACTCATGTCGAATCACTACGTTTACACACAGACTTGAGAGATGATCGATTCTCTCATGCAACCTCCAAAACCATGAGGGTTTATTGTGTACTCTGTCATGATAACAGTACTGAGATATAATACTCATTTAATTCAATCCTTTTGGTGTCTGTAGGTATGTCTGCTAAAAAATCATCCGTCCATCCATCCATCCATCCATCCATCCATCCATCCATCCATCCATCCATCCATCATTCTAAGACTTCCACCCATCATTTAATGTATCAATGCAGCCATCCACCCATCTTTCTGGAATATCATCCATCCATCCATTCTTCTATCCATCCAAGCTTCCATCCATCCATCCATCTATCTAGAACATCATCCTCCATCCATGCATACATCTATTTATCCATCCATCCATCCATCCATCCATCCATCTATCTATCCATCGTTCTATAAAATTATCCATCCATCCATCTTTGATATGGAATATCCATGAAACAGGACACACACACACACACACACACACACACACACACACACACACACACACACACACACACACACACACACACCTTCCTTGATGACAGAAAAAAACAGAAAAGCATAAACTCCTCCATCCTGACAATGTCTTTAAACATACAGCGTTGCTGTAGAAACGATGTTGCATTAAAATATTAACCATGTGATTTTTAGCTTTATTACTGATCGTTTCAGACCAATCAGATTGTTCCATGCTGCTGTAGTTCTAAATGTGATATAAAATGGGAGTAAACGCATGTACGGGGTCTCGTCACGTCTCGTCACGTGTTGTAATGTCGAGACCTGTGTCAACAGTGTCAAGGACTGACACGGCAAGTCGTAGCTGCTAAGATGAGAGGTCAAAGGTAATGTGAGGTCATTTAAGGATTACATGGAATACGTGTCTCCTGGGATCCGAGCCTCAGCTTCTCTCTTAAATATACAGCCATGTTGTTAAAAATCGGATCTGTGTGTGTATGGGAAATCGGTAGACAATTGATGGGAAATAGGTAGAAAATGGTGCAGAATGTGTGGATTCCCAGCATGTTCAGCCATGCACTTTTAATTAAACGTTCGCCCGTTTTGTTTTCCAAAACTGTTTCCTTTCAGTCATCCATCTCTGTCCAGTCCATGGTTCAGGTACTCCACCGAGGGCTTTTGAATGGCAAGCCCCAGATGACACCGCTAATAATTTGTTACGCAGTGAGTCCTCTTACTAACCAGCGGATTAGATGGAAATTGGTTTGGCAGAAGGGCTTTTCGCTGCGACTGTAGAGTTTCACTGCTAACAGGATTTGCCATCAGCTCAGTATATCAAAGTCGGCCCACTTCGATAAGGAGTCAGCACTTCGCCAAATTAAAAAGTGACCCACAGGTGGTCCTCGCTCCCATGCCGATGGAGGGATCGGGAGCTAATTGCTTTTTAATTCTGTTACGAAGCCCATCCAATTAAAGTGCTCCTTCTGAAGGATGGGCTGGGGAAAGAAAAAAAAAACAAATGGATAGAGAGTAAAGCTTTACTAAGACTGGGGGGTGAGGTGTATTGAGAAAAAGGTGCTTTGTAAGACAGTTGTGTTATTAACCCAGAGTGGCTGAGGGAAGTCTGATCTACATGAGGCAAGCAGGAAACTCTGGGTTTCTGCAAATCAGGTGGAAAAGAAGTGTCCTGTTCTTCTCCAGGCATGGAGTTGTGAGGTTTTGCATGTGTATATTGTGGGAGTGTTAAAACCTGAAAGTTTACATGTTACAATTGCAATTCATTAATCAACATTTTTTATTATTTAATGATTCTACTGAATCTGCTGCAAAATGACTCAATGATGAAGCCCGTGGACTTGTGATTGGAAGGATGTGAGTTCAAATCCCACCACTGCCAAGAATCTACTTTTTGGCCCTTATGCAAGGCCCTTAAGCACATAACTCCTTATGTATATAAATGAAAGAAATATAAGTTGCTCTGGATGAGGACATCCCACAGATTGCATCAATGACTTCCTAAAGCACTGATCTGCTATAATAAATGCTGGTTAAAAGAAAATTTGCTTGTTAGTTACATTATGCAATAAATAATAACGAGCCTAATTCGATATATACAATGGATTTAACCTCAAAAATATTTTCCCTGAAGTTCCTTGAAGTAGGTACAATTTTATGGTCAAAAGTTCTCAAAAAAGAAAAATCGCTAATACAATTTGACCCAAAGCTCCACCCACAAAAACTCAACTAAAACTGCTAAGTAGATTAGGTCTTAGCAAGAATCATCATTATCTCACTTATTTGGATGTTCAGGTGCTTGTAAGCTGATTTACAACTATTAAGATGTAACTTCTCGTGATGATTTATGACGAAGTGACAGGGCTTTGGAGGCGTGTCCTATCAAAGGACTGACAAAAAAGCAAACCAATAATCCAATAATTAATTAATTAATTACCCTAAGCTTTCTATGGTTTCTGAGGTATATATTAGCTATGTAAGACACTGGTCTCTCCTAACTCCTAAGACACAACTATATTTAATAATTTGTTTATAATTTTTAAATAATGGCGAATGTTAGCTAGCATGCTAGTTTTCAATTAGAATTAATTAAGTACATTATAAAAAGTTGTTCGATAGCAACCGGTCGTTTACCGAGAGTTGTATGACGCAGATTTTTTTTTCAGGAGATGTTTATGGAGGGAGTCTCCAGTGTCAGTGCTTTGATTGAGTTTTTTTCATCGATAGGACGTTTAGGAGGAAAATTGGATGTAACAACTGTCTCCAGCTGCTATAACATTAGTGATAAAAGGACGTTTTTCAAGGACGCCAACATGAACGAATAAAAAGCATAAAGGAAAAATAATAAAACGTGTCAAGGTGTTGGTGATTTTCCTAGAAAACTTCAAGCTGATTACAATCACTAATAAGATCATCCTGTGGTTGATGAATTTCCTGTAACTGCATGCAAAGTTTGTCGTGATGTTATACTTAGTCTGAAGTTATCTAGTGACCTAAAGCTACAGGTACAGTTACAGCTAAAGTAAATTTACCCGATACATACAGTATTTGAGCAACGTTTGTGGACACCTGATGATAACATTTGAATATTCCACATTCAGTCCCCATAATAATAACCTTCAATCTTCAAGATGGAGATGTTCCACAAATATGTTGGAGATTTGTGCTTATTAAGTTCATAAACTCAGGTAGTGATGTAGGTGAGAATTTGAGGAGGCCTAGGGTGCAGTCAGTGTTCACATTTATTTCAAAGGTGTTCAATAGTGTTTATAGCAGAAGATCTTGCACTCCAACCCATGGAAAGCAGATCTTCATGGAGCTGTGTACAGGGGTAGTGTCATGCTGGAACAGGTTTTGGTCTCATAGATCAACTAAGCGGAAAATTTTATGCTACAGCATCTAAAGATGTTCTATACAAATGTGTCCTGCCAGTTTTGTGAGAACAGTTTGGTGAAGGACCTCATCTGGTTGGAGAAATCAGGTGTTCCAGTACTTTATCCCATACGGTGTAGCATCTTGATGTGACCTGCTGTTATATACAGTAAGCTGTTTGTAGTTGTGTAACCAATGCAGTTTTCATGCTACGTGATTTCCCTGTAAGATACAAATACTGAACCTCCTGGTGAAACAACGAGGTCGTGACCTGCAGGAAAGCACCTCATAGTGTTCACATTAAAGCCGTTCAGCAGTATGATGGAGCTGGATACGAGATGAAAGTGTTATCTCAAAAAAAGAAAGAAAGAAAAACACGAGCGGGTGAGAAAAAAGCGTACCTAGAAAGTGTGTAGCACACACACACACACACACACACACACACACACACACACACACACACACACACACACACACACACATATACACTCAGAGCCAGAGAGGATGTGAGTGATAGAGAGAAAACGCTTCTGTACATTCCCGACAAAAAAAGAGCTGAGAATGTCTTCCTTTGTAATTTGCTTTACTGTGTTTGTGTGTGTGTGTGTGTGTGTGTGTGTGTGGGGGGGGCATGTGGGTCTATGTGTGAGAGAGAGAGAGTTTGTATAAGCATGCATGTTTAAGTGTGTGTGTGTGTGTGTGTGTGTATGTGCATTAAACTGTTGGTTTTGTATCTGTGTTTGCGTGTCTGCATGTGTGTTTGAGTGTGTGTGCTTGTGTACGTATGTATGTATTTGTGTGTGTTTGCATGACTGTCTGTCTGTGTGTCTGTGTAAATGTGTGTGTGTATCAGTGTCTGCGTTTGTGTGTTTGCATGTATTAAGACACAGACACAAAGAAAGTGTGTGTGCGTATTTGTGTGTGTTTTTTGTGTGTCTGCATGCGTATGAGCATGTATGTGTATATTAAAGTCTGTGTGAGTGTGTATGTGTATAAGTGTGAACATGTCTTGGTCAGTCTGTATAAGTGTGTGTGTGTGTGTGTGTAAGTGTGTGAGTGTGTATGAGCATGTTTGTGTGTTTGTTTGTGTGCATACATATAAGCATTATTGTGTATATCAGTGTGTCAGTGTGTAGAAGCATATGTGTGAGTGTATCAATGTGCATTTGTGTGACACAAACACACACACACATACACACACACACGCACACACACACACACACACACACACACACACACACACACAGCTACACACGTGTGTGTGTGTGTGTGTGTGTGTGTGTGTGTGTGTGTGTGTGTGTGTGTGTGTGTGTGCGTGTGTGTGTGTTACACAAGAACACCTCCCTTCTCTAATGTTTCATTGAATCACTTTTAGAATTATAATAACAGAAGCTGTGTTGCACTGGTGCAAAAGTTTGTACCCCCAGTGGTTTCTGAAAGGAAAGTTGTACAGTTGTAAAGTTGTACAGTGTGTCTCAGTTTTACAGTTTAACCAGAACTGACATTAACTAACAAGATAAAAAACTAAATCAAACAAACAAAGAAATAAACAAACAGACAAATATAGTGGTGTGTAAACATTTGCACTTTGACTTTTATTTCACTTAATAAAAATAAATAAATGCATTAAATGTTATATTATGTGATATGTTATATTATAGTGTTATTTTTTCTCCCCTCGCTTTTTTGGCCACAGTATAAATTTGCATTATTTTCCCAAATGTGTACATTTAGAATTTCTTTCTTTTTTACTTTCTATATTTATTCCCATCTCAGAGCGGAGTCTGCTCCAGTCTAATAGAGATGCGACTGGATTATCTCAGTCTCCATGTGTATCTACAGCAGGCTCTGAGTGCCTTTCAGTACCAGTGTCTATCTCACACTTATCTGGAGGATATCTATAAATCCACTAATGTCTGGCCCTGGCTGCTCTTCATCCCGTCTCCTCCAGGCCGAGGGTCTCACGCCAGCAAGGGGCAGCAGCTCGTTTATTTCCTTCATGTTTGATCAAGTGGTTTTATCAGTCTGAAGCTTTCAGAGCTGATTGTTTGCTTTTATATTTGAAAGAAAAGAACTATGGATGTCTGCTATCTGATTGAGAAGTCAATATGAGGTCCTGAGACGATCAATAGCAAATAGCTTCTCCAGTGAGGGTGATGTTTGTCGACGGCTTGCACAACACGCCAGTGATTGAAGGGTTAAATCTTTTGCATGCAACTGAGTGTGATAAGTATTCAAAATGATCCTGCCACAAGCAACATCTTAAACTTTTATTCTGGATGCTCTGCCACATTCTGAACCAACATACAGAAGTATAACCACATCCACATCCACCTTCACCAATACAATACTGAAATAATAATACAAGCAAAGCAGGACTCTTTAAAACCTTCCTAAATCCATATTCAGATAGGATTAGTTTATCAGCTGAACGTCTGTAATCATTTTTATAAACATCTCCTTGGTAATAAAGCTCTGAAAGTTTACAGCAGATTGTATATTTTTCATGAAACCTTTCATCTGTAGGACAAAAGTTATGTAGACCATAAGATCGGTATGTTCTTTTATAAACATCTCGTTCAAAATGTAATACTTTTTTATATATATATATATATATATACAGTTTTCTTTTTCAGTTGACAATAAAAACAATTTACAACCAGAATTCCAGAAATGTTGGGACGTTTTTTTACATTTGAATAAAATAAAAAACTAAAAGACCTTCAAATCGCATGAGCCAATATTGTATTCGCAATAAACATAGAGAACAAAACAGATGTTTAAACTGAGACACTTTAATGCACAAAATGAGCTCATTTCAAATTTGATGCTTGACACAGGTCTTAAAAAAGTTGACACAGGAGGCAACAAAGGGTTGAGAAAGTCAGAAATTCTGAAAATAAAATTAGCTGGAAGAACATCTAGCAACTAATCAAGTTAACTGACATCAGGTCTGTGACATGATCAGCTATAAAAGAGAGAAAAAGTCTCTCAGAAGTTAAGATGGGCAGAGGTTCTACAATCTGTGAACGAGTGCATAAAAAGCTTGTGGAATACTTTAAAAACTACGTTTCTCAACGTCAAATTGCAAAGGCTTTGCAAATCTCATCATCTACAGTACATGACATCATTAAAAGATTTAGAGAGAATGGAGAAATCTCCGTGTGCAAGGGACAAATTGTTTCAAAGTAGAAAAGTGTTTTATGTTCAGACGAGCCCCAATTTGACATTCTTGTTGGAAATCACAGACGCTGTGTCCTCCGGGTTAAAGAGGAGTGGGACCTTTCAGTGTGTTATCAGCATTCGGTTTGAAAGCCAGCACCTCTGATAGTATGAGGGTGCATAGTGCATACGATATGGGCAGCCATGAATGCTGAAATGTATATAAAGGTTTTAGAGCAACATGTGCTCCCGTTCAGGCGACGTCTATTTCAGGGAAATCTTTGTGTATTTCAGCATGACAATAAACCACATACTGCAGCTTTTACAACCGCATGACTTCGTGTTGGTCCGGGTGCTAAAGTGGTCTGCATGCAGTCCAGATCTTTCGCCTATAGAGAACATTTGGCCCATCATTATAAAACAAATACACTAAAGAGGACCACAAACTCTTCAGCAGCTGGAAATCGATATCAGGCAAGAAATTCCAACAGCAAAACTCCAGAAACTCATACCCTCAATGTCCAGACGTCTTCAAACTGTTTTGAAAAGAAGAAGAGATGCTACTCCATGGTAAACCACATGTTCACCAATTCTAATTTTGTGCATAAAATTGTAAAAGCTCTCTATTTTGTTATGTTCTTTATGTTCTATAGTGAATAAAATATTGGCTCATGTGAATTGAAAATCTTTTAGTTTTCATTTTATTCAAATTAAAAAAAACGTCCCAACATTTCTGGAATTCAGGTTGCAAAAGACAAATTAAAGTAGTATATGAGTTGTACAGAAAAGCATATTAAAAAACAAAGTCTTTAGCCAAATTAGATCTTTAAGTTGGAGAACAGGTAAAAAAACGACTCCTGACCCTTGAAACCTGCAGCCAGGAAACCACACAATCAAACACTCGGCGTTAACAGCGGAAACACACACACTCACTTATACACTGTGAAATGAGTGAACTGTTACCATCTAGGCCTGGAGCCTGGAGTGTGTGTGTGTGTGTGTGTGTGTGTGTGTGTGTGTGTGTGTGTGTGTGTGTGTGTGTGTGTGTGTGTGTGTGTGTGTGTGTTTGTGTTTTCCTTCTGTTTTAAAGTAAAATAAGTTTTTTACTGGTAATACACACGTCTGCTGCTGACTCACTCGGACGGGAAAGAAACAAAGAGAGGATTCTCTCGAGCAGAGAAGTGTGTAAAGTGTGTGTGTGTGTGTGTGTGTGTGTGTGGGTGTGTGGGGGGGGTGGTTTAGTGCGCGACAGAACGCACCTGCTGCTTAATCCCTATAGCTGCTACACCACAGTCCACACACACTCCCGACTCTGCATTATTGATTTATTTCTCACAGTAAGAAGCAGAAACCACACACAAAACTTCAGCAAACTTTTTTTTTCCTAATAAAAGATGTATGTTGTGATGAAGCTAAATTCATTATCATTCAACTTCACTTTATCATTTAATTTCTCTTACTGCTAATTTACTGCCATCTAACTGCCAATACCTCAACTATACTGCAACTTTCGCCACTGTACTGCCATTTACTGCCTCTGTACTGCCACCATACTGCGACTTTTGCCACTGTGCCGCCATTTTTCTGTCACCTTACTGCCAATTTACTACAACTGTACTGCCACCATACTGACATTTTTAATGCCATTTATTGGCACTGTAACTCTACTGTACTGCAACTTTACTGCCACCATAACAACACTTTGAAACTGTGCTGCCACTTAACAGCTACTGTACTGCCACTTTCCCCTCACTTTAAAACAGTTCTGCCATTTAACTGTTACTGTACTGCCACTTTATTGCCATCATACACACTTTTTGAAACTGTGCTGCCACTTCACTGCAAAATACTGTCACTCCCAGTGTTCTGGTACTTCACATTACTGGCATCTGTCTGTCCGTCTGTCCATCCGTTCGTTCGTTTGTCTGTCCGTCCATCTGTTTGTCTACCGCATTATATTTATGGGTCCTTCATTCATGCATTTTTGCCATAAATACCTTAAACAAACTCTATTATATTACTTCAAAAAGGAACTTATCATCCTGACCCAGATCTTTCTGCTGCATCTCTTCATCTTCTGCAAAGATGGCAGCTTTTACTCTCTTTTTTTTTTTAAATGACAGTTTAAAATGAAGCTGCAGGACGTCGGTCTATCTTTGGTCTATCAGCTGATGTCTGGTACGGCAAACCACACATCTGACGAGCTCATCTCTAAAATAAACGAGTGAACTCAGCCTGGAGCGCGTGATGTAATGCATAGTTGTGTGTTTAAAATGAAACGGATGAAAATCTTTTCACCAGATGAATAGCAGTAAATATTTTACTACCACTAACCGTTCGGCTTAAATCACACTGAGAGGTGGCCTATGTCCAAAACAAGATGGCAGCCCTATTATTCCTGGCATCTGGATACCCCACACACCCACACACACACACACACACACACACACACACACACAAACACACACACACACACACACACAGACACACACACACACACACACACACACACACTTACTTCCTGATTATAAAGCAATTTCAGTAACAAAATGACCCATGATGACCCCTGAATACGTTCTGACTTTTGTTTTTTGTTTCGAAATTCCAAAGATAATGATTTTTCTTCTTTAATGTAAAATCAGCTCCTGACTGAGACCAATACAAAACATCTGAATAATGAGAGCATCTATATCACTTCGGTGACGTTATATAAACTTCAGTCCGGTATCCCAGATTACTGTAAATGCAGTACTTATGTGATGTGCAGAGATTTGAAGGTTTTGGGTTGCCATGAACAGCTAGATCACTCAAATTGGTAGCTTTGTGTCGGTGATATTTAATTGCAATTAATGGGAAAAATGTGAATTGCCCCTCCTTTGGACAGTGGTTCGAAAATCAGATGAGAAACTTCCACTTTATATGTAGACAAAAGAACTTCCCATTCCACATTTAATCTCTAGTTCAAGTCCTTTAGTCACTAGTAAACCTTGTTTAAGTGATGGACAAATTCATAGACGTTCTTTTTACAAATGTGTGCTTCAAATTTTGTGGTATCAGTTTGTAGAAGAAACTCACAAGGCTGGAAAAGTCAAGTTTCCCAATACCTTTGTTAATATAAAGAAGTATATGCCCATATATATTGACTTGGACCGTGTTCTAAATGCAGGAAACCTTTAAAAACGTTTGATAGTTCACTACTTTACTCCATAATCAGAATCAGAATCAGAATCAGATTTATTACCAAGTATGTTTACACACGCATGAAATTTGACTTGGCCACAGGAGCTTCCGCTGCAGGAAAAAGTACAGACATATAAAAAATATAAGCAAAACAGATAAATAAATAAATAATGCACTATATACAGAAGTAGAAATATTGTTCAAATAAATGTACAGATGTTATTTACAAGTGTGCAGTTTAGAAATGGATCATTTGGATTCGATGTATAAATGTGTCAGTTATGATAGACAGTGTGTCGTTATGAATATTTTAATTGTTCATGCTGATTATAGGCTGCAGGTAAAAACTGTTCTTGTGCCTGCTGTTCTTGTGGACGATGTTCTGTAGCGGCAACAGTTGAAAGAGAGAGTGGGCTCGGTTTTTGGGGTCCAAAGTAATTTTCTTAGCCCTTTTTTCTACTCTGGATGAGTGAAGATCTTGAAGGTTGGGCAGTGGAGCACCAATAATCCTCTTAGCAGTTCTGACCGTTTGCTGTGGCCTCCTGATGTCTGATTTGGTAGCTGAACCAAACCAGACAGTTTTAGATGAACACAGGACAGACTCAGTGATGGCAGAGAAATGTTTCAGCAGCTTCTGTGGCAGGTTAAATTTCCTCAGTTGGTGAAGGAAGTAGAACCTCTGCTGGGCCTTTTTAGGCAATGGAGTCAATGTTATTGTCCCACTTCAGGTCCTGATAGATGGTGGTACCCAGAATCTTGAATGACTCCACTGTTGTTACAATGCTGTTCATGATGGTGAGTGGGGGAAGTGCTGTTGGATTTCTCCTGAAGTCCATGATTATCTTCACTGTTTTGAACGTGTTGAGCTTCTGGTTGTGGTAATTGCCCAGAGAGCCAGCTCTTTAACCTCCTGTCTGTAAGCAGATTCGTCTCCGACCTTGACGAGGCAGATGACTGTAGTGTCGTCTGCAAACTTCATGAGCTTGACAGAGGGGTTTTTTAGCGGTGCAGTCATTTGTGCCTGTTAGGAAGCTGGTGATCCACTGACAGATTGGAGTGAGCACAGAGATCTGGGTCAGTATGGCTGAGAGAAGGTCAGGGATGATGGTATTAAAGGCTGAACTGATGTGTACGAACAAGATCCTTGCAGAAACAAGATTGTTGCAGAATATATTGCACACCCATTTTGACGGCATCATCTGTAGACCAGAGAATCCAGCAAGGGTCCATTGATGTCCTCCAGGTAGGACAAGACCAGTCTTTCAAATTACTTCATGATCACAAACGTGAGAGTAACAGGCCTGTAATCACTGTAACCAATAAAAATAAACATCATAGGTGATAAATGCTACGATATACTTTTGCTAATTTCATAAAGCAAACTAGCGGGTTTGTCTAGTGAACTTTTTAGTATGAGTCCTCGTCTTATTATCAAACATCATCGTGAATATGAGCCGAGAACAATGTTATTTCATAGTTGTATAGGACATTGTAGCTTAGTGATTAAGTCATTGGACTTCATATCCGAAGATTGTGAGTCCAAATCCCAGCGGCACCAAGCTGCCACTCCTGGGCCCCTGAGCAAGGCCCTTAACCACATAGTTGCTCAGTTGTATGGATGTGATAAATTGTAGGTCGCTTTGGATGAGGGTGTCTAGCAAATGTTATAAATGTAAAATGGTCATGTTTCAGTTTGAGGTGAAGTGCTCACACCGTTCGAGACTTATTTGAGAAACACAAATCATCATCAGAGAGCAGTGAAGATCTCATACATCATTAGATACTGTCGCTTCTAATCAAATACATCTAACAAATAACACAGCAAACGACTGTTGACTAAATTGAAATTGTTGTTGTTCTTTGGGAATTTTGTACAATAAACAGAAAAATCACTCAAACCCTTACGGCACTCCTTCATCGATCCAAGCCCATCGTCAATCCTCCTTTTTTTTTCTTTCTTTTAAATAGAAAGTAAAACACATAAAAGTCTTAATCATCAGACCAGGACACGTGATTTATGTTTGCGAAAACTGGAATAGAAACCACAGTGAAACATTTTGGAAGGGGACTTCCAGAGACAATTTTCAGGGTGATGACATGATGCCCTGTTTATGAGCTTCTACACGATTTCACTCTACAGATCACCGCTTTGCCATAACGTTTGCATCATGACTATATTTTAAACTGTGATTATATTTTTATTACAACGTCCCTGCTAAGAATTCGATTGTTAAGAAAATGTCGTAAAGCCGCGGAGCGCAAACGCCATAAAACGGAGCGTTGGTGTGAAGAATGGTGGCTCTTAAGCTTCTCCAGAGGTGTTCTTGTTAAGTTGCAGAGCCGAAGCCAGGCTGGCTCGAGCCCACGTCGACTGCTCAGGAGGAGACGTGTTAATTAATCATTTGTGATGTGAGTGTGCCAGGGCTGGAAAACTGCAGCCAAACGTGCCTACGGCTGCATCCAACAAAAACACATGCATGTGTGGCGAGTACACACACGCGTCTAGATGAACGTGTTGCGCAGACACGCTGCAAAGAAGTGCGTTCTTGTGCAAGCGCGTGTTTGGTAGAGATGGGAGGACTGATATGGAAAGTTGCACGAGACAAGCCAGCGTGTTATCATATATACAGTAGCATTTATTAGGCATTATGGCTATTGTTCTTATGCATTATAGAGTAACAAAGTAAACTATCGAAAGTAGCATTAACTATGCCATCGTGTACTGATACACCAATTTATATGTCCTTAAATATTTTATGCATTTAGAACATTGTGCATGCACATATACTATATTGACAAAAGTATTGGGACACCTGACATTTCCAGCCACATGAGGTGCTTCCCCGAACTGGCGAAGAACAAAGTTTGAGGCACACAACTCTACAAGACATGAAGATTTTCCTTCACTTGAACTATGAGACCCAAACCTGCTCTAGCATGACAATGCTCCTGTGCACAAAGCCAGCTCCATGAAGATCTGCTTCACAAGGGATTGATGTATGTGGAAGATCTCCTGTTATAGAGCTAAAAAACGATTGAACACCTTTGGAATGAGTGTGAACACTGACTGCATCCCAGACCTCTTCACCTTCACCTACTGTACATCAGTACCTGACTTTCCTGGGCAGCTGAATAAATCTCCACAAATCTACACAAGCACTCGCCCAAAATCTCTTCCCAGAAGAGTGGAGGTTATTCTAACAGTTATAATTTATTCATTTTGTCAATAAATTTTCCTCAAATTATTCAGGAGCACTTTTCAGTTATGTCACATAAAAGAACTTCATACAAAACTAAGCTTTTCGTTACATAATCATCTACATCATAACTTCTCAATGGCATTTCCATTATGTACCGTTATGTACATGCCTGAATCATCACTGGCTCATACAAACTAGAACAAATCTCCAGCGTTGCTCATTTCGCTCTCATTACTGTATTTATGCAGGTGATGTGTTTTTTAAAGAAAATCTTGAATTGATTATAAAAAAATTATTTCCATCCATCCTCCATAATGTGGCTGAAGAGAGACAATCGCAACATGGAAAAAATTTGTGATGCTCATCTCAGACTTCGGCGGCTCACGAGAGTAAAAATAAACATGAGGGTAACGGCCATAAGTGCCTTGTGTAGGAAGTCTGTGAACTGGCTGTAAAAGGTGATGGTCTTGCAGGAGCCACACTTTAAGGATATAAAGCAGTTTAATGGGCCTTCAGCCTGCTAGGTCACGCCTGACTGGCATGGGCGCTTTTATCCGCAGCCAAGTGCCGTTACCCCACAACATGTTTCGAGTGATTGCACGCGGGGCGCCTCTGGGAGGGCCGTTTATAGAAGAGAACATAAAAGTAAACAAGGAGGCCGAGTCGAGGCAAAGCACATCCTCATCCGACCTCCAAATCGTTGGCACAGACAGAGGGTGGGCTTTCAAACGGTGGGCCCTGTGGCTGTGGTGATTTTCTCAAAACCGCCAAGAAGACGGTCTGTTAATGATGCTGAAGTTCTACACAGGCTGCAGGAGAACTGCTTTTGCTCTACAGCTGCCTCAATAAACGCTGAAACTACTGTTTTGAGTTTCACATGTTCTCCTTCCTGTTTAAAAAAAAAAAAAAAAGGGTCTGAGTCATTTTTACCTTAGCGTACTCGTCGCTAATATTTCATGAACGTGTAGGATTTTGACACAGAACACTCCCTGGAGTTTACACAGAAAGATGTGTAAAATAGATAAAAAACGATTCAGCAAACATACAGAATGTACTGAATGCACGATAGCGGAGAGAGAATGCAAGCGCAGGGTACGAGCGATTTGAAAACAGGCAGTCAATTCAAAACATGAGGCAAAAAAGTGAATGAGAAAAAGTCAAGCGAACAGCAAACGACAATAAAGTAGACATGATATAGACATAGATATACTGTAGATATGGGCAATATAGATGATACAGATAGTTATAGATTTTTCATGCAACCTTTATATAATGTTAATATCTATGTGCAATACTATTGCTAGATTGTAAGATTGTAGTCTGACTTTTCTGCCATCTGATTTACTGTTGCCACTCAATTCATTTTGCCTAATATATAACATGTAGATTATATTTTCATTATTTTCTTATATTTTATTTTACTTTATTTTGATGAAGAAAAAATCTGATTCTGTTTCTGATTGATACTAATGATGGCAAGAACGTCAAAACAAAAAAACAGAAATGAGTGATCATGATGATCAGTTGCTCAATTGTAGTTTGTGCTGGATAAGAGCATCTGCTTAATTCCATAAATGTAATGTAATGAAATTGAGGAAAACTCCAGGATTTAACTTCAACAGCTACATTATTAGTATTAAATATTACTAATGAAAGGAAAATGGGAAAGTGTTTTTTCCACCATCGGGCAGTTTATGCAGAAGATATAACAACAAGAGCTTTTGAGGTGACCATGGTGACTATGAGGTGATAATCCAAGGCTATGTGTGAGGCCTTACGCCATTATACTGTTCTTTACCTTCACCTCCAGCTCACGCACTAACACCCTGTAAAGAACACCTGGCCCTGGATTATCCCATACATCTTCACTTTGTCCAAGTTTAGGTGATGGTGGATCTGAAGGCCATAGAAGTCACTGTTGACACACTTTTATATTCCGTTTTGAAGGAAATGTACAGGAAGCTAAAGGAAACTGTGGACATACAGTCATCACAACTCTACATTCTACACACTGATGACATTAAGCAGGTACGCTGGGTTTCTTCTCGCACATTGCTCGTTGCTCTCAGTGCGTATCCTTGTAAATGTAAAGTTTTTCTTGTCAGACGTCCAAAGAACTTCGACGCTCGCCAGGAGGCTTCATTAATTTCTCCACCAGGTCTTTTTTTTTTTTTTGTCGTGTTACAAATGAGGGTGAAATCATTGTAGTTTAGAGCCAGATGTTTTACAGCAAGTGACATTTTCCTTGTCTGTGTGTGTGTGTGTGTGTGTGTGTGTGTGTGTGTGTGTGTGTGTGCAGATTTTTTACAATATAATTCTTTCACTTTGCACAGCAGCACCAAGCTCCCAGTGTCTCTCTGAGATGTTTCTTATGTCGCTTTGTAAACTCTAAAAAACCTTTGGTGTAATAAATAGAAAGTGAGAGCGGGGGACTACTTTCATCAATCACACCTAACCCACCACCGAAACTTCTGAAGAACCCTGAGTGACTTCAGTTTAGTTTACACTTCTGTAATATCCGTGAAAAAAAAACCAAAAAAACAGAATACTTTTCTTTGAAACGTCTTTTTTTTTCTCGTTTCTCGTACACTTCTGCAGACAGGACAAGCAGCAGCTCGGGCGCTAAGTTTCTAAAGCATTTATTAAGAAAAAAGGTGGTGATAAGCAGCGCGGCTCGCTGTGGCTTAGCTACGGATGCTTGCATCTCTTTCTCTTTTTTTTTTTAGCACTTCCTTCCACAGGAAGTTCCTCTAGCCAATCAGCTCTGCAGATCCTGCTGGTGTGATATGGAGTCAGCTTTTGATGATTGTTCTTTTTTTATACAGAGTTAATATAAGACACAAGGCCTACTTTACGCTGGGTCACAATGACTCAAGCATTCTTCCATTTTTCCGCAGGAAGCCGTATGTACATTGGCTCACATCTCAAAATGTAAAGAAACAGGACAACAGCACCATACCCCTATTCCCATTATTCCCCTATTCCCATTAGACAGATTTGAAAGCTTAAAACAAGATTATGTTTTCGGTTTGGCTTGAACACAAAAATTGGATCTCAGTGACTTTGAGGATGGTGTAGAATTCCTGAAGATCTCGTAGGACCAGCACACACAAGACCATGTAGACTTTGCATAGCCTGGTGCGGAAAACAAAAATCATTTAGATCCGAATGTGGAGATGCTTAGCTTCATAGCCATGGTGCGGTAAAAGCATGTCAGAAACCTTCTGAATCTTAAGGGCTGATGGGATACAACAGCAGAAGACCACATCATGTCCTGTGTATGTGAAGTTACACTGGGAACAAACATTTGAAGACAGCTGAAGATAAAATGAGGACAATTTCTTTCTTCTAATCTTTTCAAGCATTGGACACTCATATCCAGAGTCACTTCCAGTTATCTAATTTATACCCCAGAGCAATTAAAGCCTTGCTGAAGGGTCCACGATCTTCTGATCAGTTCCACAAACTATAAGTTCAGCGAGCTTTCTAGTGAGGCTTTGTTTTAATTTTTCTTCAGTATTTAAGGTACATCTGATGACCTGAAGGTCTTGACCCTTAGCTGCGTGAGTTTTTGCATTATGCTGCTGTCACGTGAGGAGTTCCCTGCATGTAACTCACGTGTGTAATAAGGATTGTAAGCTGAACTGATGAGTGGCTGGAATTCTGTGTGCTTCAAGCTGGCATTAATAACGCAAATGATGAAACTGGAAAACTCTGAGTGTGATGGAACAGAGAGCCACACAGAGCTAAGATTACAGAACGTTCGAGCGAGAAGCAGAGGAAACGCGTCGGCTGGCTGTGAAAACGTCTGAAACAAATGTCAGCATGTAATCCTCTTTCCCTTCATAAAAAAACATCTACGTACTTAGAGCAGCATCTCAAACTCTCAACGTCTGGACAAGAGCTGGACCAGGGATGAAATTCAGAACACGTGAAAGGTGAAAACTGGCAAATACAAATACAGAGGGAGAGAGAAACATGTAAAAATGAGAAACAATAAAAATGTAAAAGCATAAAATTAAGAATTTTTTTTTTTTTTTCTCTTTTTTCTGTTGTGGCATGCTCCCACATTTCTTTCTTTCTTTCTTTCTTTCTTTCTTTCTTTCTTTCTTTCTTTCTTTCTTTCTTTCTTTCTTTCTTTCTTTCTTTCTTTTTTCTTTCTTTCTTTCTTTCTTTCTTTCTTTCTTTCTTTCTTTCTTTCTTTCTTTCTTTCTTTCTAGTGTCTAGTGAGACGTTTGACCTCTTCAAACAATGATGCACCTTTTTGGATTTGTTCAGATCAGTCCTTCGCCTACATCACGGAAAAGTTCGAAAATGCGATCGGACCTGAAGCAGTAAAAAAGTAACAAAAAGTCAGGTCTGATCTCCTCCTACCAGGGCCGTGGGAGCCGGGGGCAAAGATGCACAGGAAAAATGCCCCCTTTGAAAGTAAACAGATATGTAATTGAGAAAACAAGGAAGAAGTAGGCATCCGTGGCATGCGGGCATTTTGGGAATGCTGCAGTCGGAGGACAAAGAGAACACAGTGAGAGAGAGAGAGAGAGAGAGAGAGAGAGAGAGAGAGAGAGAGAGAGAGAGAGAGAGAGAGAGCCTCTCACAGCCGATAAGCCACCGAGCTCGACAAACTCTCACACAAACAGTGGGACACAGGACACAGAAAGCCTCGTTGTTGGCAGGGATTTGAGTGTATGGGTGTCTGGGGAAGGCAGTTCAACATTTCCAGCATCCATTGTGAATACATTTTATTATGCAGGTCTGCAGGTCAGGAACATTAAATCTAGAGCTAAACTGAGATCAGGGGTAGATCAAGCTGTTACTGATGAGGGGCCCTTATGCAAGGCCCTTAACCGTCAACTGCTCAATTAAAAAAAACATTTGTTAAGGTTACAAAAATTTTTAAGGTAATGAATCAAATATGAAAAAAAGGCAATTTTTTTTTTCATACAATATTTATATGTTACAGAACATATTTTTATTTTGTGTTTTTTTTCTGGATAGTGATTTAGATTTAGCTTATTTGGTTGAACTAATCAATCAATCAATGAATCAATAATTAATCATTAACTAATTAATTTATTAAATTATTTAATGAAAGAAGCAGACATACTTAAACTTACTAGCTACTAGCTAGAGAAAAAAATAATAATAATAATTAAAAAAAAAAAATATATATATATATATGCCAGTTATGTCAGTTATGGTTGTGTGTGTGTGTGTGTGTGTGTGTGTGTGTGTGTGTGTGTGTGTGTGTGTGTTCCTCTTGTTGGAACACACACACACACACACACACACACACACACACACACACACACACAAATAAAAACACTGCATTTGGGACAATGAGCGCTGACTCTTTCTGTGTTACCTCGTTCACATCTGAACATCCGTCAGTATCCGTCATTTGTAGAGTTCTGGTGCATCTCTTGTCCAGGTTGGAACTCATCAACGTTGGCAGACGCCCCCTCCACCCCCGCGTCAAACCCCTGCTGGCTCTCCATTAAACACTTTCTCATTAGCACGAGATGGACTGATGAGGGGCTGCTAGTCATCACCATCAATCTCCAGCTCGTTTGATGTGAACTGGTCTTAGACAAAACAGTCAATTAGTGTCTACTCAGGAAGACTGCTGAGAGGGACGACATTCAGACACTTCTGCCTCACAGTGCACATTTCACCAGCACACCACGGACCTGAACTACTGCTCCGGCTGTCCACAAGGATCAGACATCAACATCACTGCCAGAAGGAGAGTTAAATATGAGGCTTCTCTCATAGAAGCTATTCTAAGAGGAACATTTTTAAATTCTGATCTGTTTAGGTGTTCATTTGATGTTCTTATCTGAAGATCACAAGTTGTGTTGAAAATTTGACGTTCATGGACAGTAGTCCAAATAGTGGGTGGGGCATATTTTCTCTCCACTGTAAATCACAGTTTTGGGAAACCAATCAGGTCAGATTGCTTGGGAAGGTCTAGCCTGACCTGAGAAGATATGAGGTGGTATCAAAAGGTTTGGAGACTGATGGTGTAACTGTGACTAAAGGTGTTTCATCACAGACAGCAAGTTAGAACAAAGAGCGAACATGAAATTAATGCATGAAATCTGCCCCAGAGACATTTGACGTGACGTAAGTTTGTCATACGATGAGTTGTTTCGAGCAACCTGTGAGCTTCAAGAGCGGAAGAACATCGCTGGAAGACGATGAGCGATCAGGAAGATCTTCAACCCTCAAAAATGCCCCCAAAAACCATTTGGCATTTTGTGCATGATGATCCTCGGAGAACAATTCACACGATCTCACTTCCGCACCCACTTTATCACCAGATTTGGCTTCTGCGGACTTCGCCCACATACTGAAGAGGGACATCTAGTTCAAAGGTTGCCATTTTGACACCATTGTGGAGATCCAGACTTCCAGGACACGTTCCAGAAGAACGCTGGGAGCACTTTATAGCTGTGCAAGGGGACTATTTTAAAAATGATAGTGTGAAACTATTCTATAACTATAGATTAATAATGTACTTTCTAGTAATCAGAGTGAGTAAAACGTTTTGATACCACCTTGTATGGTCTTCATGAATTTGTAGATGTTGATGATTGAGGGAGTTCGTACAATTCTCACATTCTGTGAAGCTGCTTTGAGACAATGTCAATTTTTAAAAATGCCATAGAAATGAACTTGAATTAAATTGAATTGAATTCGGTGCATGTCGGGTTGCAACGGCATGAAATCTCCATCGTAGTGCATTTCTCCATTTCAAACTCGTCCTGCTTCGATCGATGCAGTGTAGATTTCCATCTCATCCAGTTCACAATTCATCCAGCTGCTTCTTTATTAATAACAAAGACAAGTAAACAAATTCCACTGGCAGCTATACATGTTCATGTACCATGTCTCACAGATGAGCAGATGAACAGATGCTTTGGCTCATGAGCAGAACATCTCATCACTCTCTTGAGAAAACGCCAAATGAGAACTTATCATATTCTCATATGCTCGTTAGTGTGACTCTCAAGTCATTTTGGTGTATTTTCATCTTTCTGACTGATCAAAAAGCATTGGGGTAATACCAATGTTTGGTTTTAATACATTATTATTTCTATAGTAACAACTTTTTTCCACCAAACAGTATTAACTGTGAAGGCCTGGATTTTCTATATGTTTCAGTTCAAAATTGAAGACCTCAACATTCCTCTTTAACCTCTAATCACTGTTTCATTGCAATTCCAGCCTGATTAAAGAGGCAAGACGACAAAATTAATTCCAAACAGTCATAAGAACGTCGTCCACCGTCTCTCTTAGAGCGTGTCGTCAAAACAAAACTTTTGTTTCAGAGCAAAAAGATGGCGTAAAAACTGATCATGGAGTTGAATCAGAGCAAATCGAGGGCCATGAGTTGAATTATACAGTATGAAGTGCTGGTGAAATGGAAAGAGGACAAAAAGAGGATTGCGGTAAGAAGATCCTGTGGTTTGGAGGTCCGTGGTCGGATCCAGTGTGTAACCAGAAGTGACTTCAAGGCCTAACAGCATTGTCAGGTGTTCATTCCAGACATGGAGCATTAAATCTTGCTGTCATGCACCAGCAGGAACATGGGCAATGGTTTGCACCATCAAGCTGCCATGCTTCACTCGAAGATACCAGCCAGAAACGGCTTGGATTTTATAGAAGTGCTCATATATGCAGAGATGGATCTCAGCCCCAATGTGGTGTCTCCAGAGGGGAAAAATATACCGTCTGTTTAAGCATCTATTAGGGTCCTCAGTTCAGTGTTGTGGGTGTTGAAAGAGGAATGTGTGTTTTTTTTCCCAGAGAAAGAAGGACAAAAAAAGCAAACGAGAACCAGACGTGATGCGGGAGTGCCGTTAAGGCCTGGTTTCTGAGTTCACGCTCAGAAGTAGGTCAGGTATTCAGTGTAGTTGTCCTGCATCAGTAGAGCAACAAATTAACGTGCAATGAATAACACTGGATTCACACACTGCGTGAGAGTTATTACTGGTGATGTTACTGGTGATGGACAGTAATGAAGTTAATGTAATTCGTTATTGTACTCAAGGAGCTTTTTCACGTATCTGTACTTTACTGAAGTATTTATATTTGAGGAGACTTTTATTGCAACTTCACTACATTTCAAAGTCAAATCTTTTACTTTTTACTACATTTTGTGAAATCAGTCGTTTCTTTTTATTTACGAGGATAAAAACGTAACTGGTGAAACACGCAGCGAGTCACCAATCAGGATCGAGCGCACGCTCTGTTTTACACGTGTTCTGATCGGCGCTCGGTGCATCTACTGATCACCAACATACAGTTCAGCATCAGTTCAACATCAAGCAGAACATTTAGAGAGGAATAAATGATGAAGAAACTCCAGACTCGAACTCGACACAACACAATTATTTATGTGATTTCAGTGAAGTAGTTACAAAGAAGGTTTTGGGTTCACGATCATTATAATAGAAATCAATCAGTGTTTGAGTCATTAATATCATTCTATTAATAGATCAGTGTGCTAAGAGTCACATTCGAGTCTTTACACATAAACTGAGGTGATTAAGTAAAGAATCTTGTAATAAAAATGATAATAGGAACATTATAGTTATAATAAATCACTACTTTTGATACTTAAGTACATTTGAAGGCGAAAACATTTGTACTTTAACTCAAGTGAAAGTTTTAAGGACTTTAACTCAACTACATGGTTTATATACTTTATTCACCACTGGATGTTACAGATGCTCTTTGCTTCTTTACTCCCACAGTCAATTCTGAGGGTTCTGGAGAAGGTAAAAGAAAACCCAAATATATTGCCAAACACTTTCCACTCCAGACGCCTTGCTGGCATTCACTGACCAAACCCTTTATACCTAAAAAGGGTTCTTCCAGGTGCTCTCCACAGGGGAGTGTAAGCACCAGTTGGACATGTCTGGTAGACACAGAAGCTTTTACTCTATTTGTCGGATTACATCTAAAAAGAGAAAGAAAGACAAAGGACGTCTGGGGTAAAGACTGTATCCAATTTGTCCCAAAGGTTTGGTTGAGGTTACAGCTCTATAGCAGGAGATCATCCACACCGATTCATGTATCTTCATGGAGCTGGCTTTGGGGCATTGCCATGCTGGAACAGGTTTGAGGAAAAAATATAGACATAGTATACACTCCAACTGTGTGGTAACGGTTTTTGGGGATATGGCGCAAAAGAGTTAGGTGTCGCAATACTTTTGTTCATACCATGTATGTGTAGCATAGTCCTGATCACTACAAGGTCAGAAGCATGTAATAGTTAGGCATCTCTCAAATTAAACCTGGAAATAAAGAGCGAAAGACGAGGATCAGATGGAGGAAAAAAAAATAATGATTTCGCAGCCAAGCCAAAGAAAACACATTTTGTTCAACTAGGCTATTTACAACCATCAGAGGAGTATCCATTTCCTGTCATCTCCATCATACATCTCAGAGCCAAGGAGATCACAGCCCAATTAGGGCCTGATATCTAATCGATACACCACTGGAGCTGGAAGTCATGAAGTAGGCCCTTGAGAGCTGCAGCTCAAATAACTCCACTGTGAGTGCTGTGTGGGAGGAACGGCACAGAGAAACTCATCCAGATGAAAAGACAGAACCATGGAGATGGTGGTGCACGCATGTCATAATGAAAACGAAATTCTGCTATATGGCCTCCTGTTCGATCCGTGAATGACTTATGACTTGCTCAGTTTTCACTGTGTAACAATGCACATGTGGCATGTTATGTCCTCAGCATCTTCACTCTTTTATCAGATCTTTAATTATATATTAAATATTTAATATTGTAAAAATACTCATGGTAAAATACATAATTACTGTACTTAAAAATCATATTGTAATAAATCTATTAAATGTACAGTACACTCTATGCAAGAAAGTATTGGGACACATGACTTTTCCACCCATATGTGTTTCTTCCCCAAACTGTTACCACAAAGTTGGAGGTACACAATTGTACAGGACGTTTTTGGATGCAGTAGCATGAAACGTTCCCTTTAATTGAACTAGGAGACCCAAACCATGTTTCATCATGACCCCCTGTGCACAAAGTCAGCTTCATAAAACTTCATAAAGATATGCTTTTCATGGGTTGGAAGACCTGAAGGATCTCCTATTGAACTGATTATTGTGAACGCTGACTGCACACCAGGCCTCCTCACATCACCTTCATCAGGACCTGATTTTACTTAGACACTTATTAGCTGAATAAATCTCCACAAGCACACGTCAAGAATCTGGTGGAACATCTTCTTCCTAGAAGAGTGGAGTTTATTATAATAACAAATGAAGATTGAATGTGGAAATATATTAAAAAAAAAAAAAAAAAAAAAAAAAAAAAAGAATTAATCTGATTTGTTATAAAAAAAAAAAAAAATCACAAATACTTTTTTTTTTTTTTTTTTTTTTTTTTTTTTTTTTTACTGCATTTTTATCAGCAATATCAGAGCTAATAAAAAAAATAAATAAAAAAAAAAAATAATAATAATAATAAAATAAATATATATATATATATATATATATATATATATATATATATAATAATTATACATTTTTTCCTGGTGTCATTTAATTTGTTACATCCTGATTATAAAATGTTGTATGTCTTTATTAAAAGTAATAGTAATAGTTTTTTTTTTCTGCAATGTGAAAAACATTAGAATAGAATAATCAGGTTGGCATCTCTCTTCACAGGATGACGTGCTCTCTAGGCGCTATGCTTAACTTCATTAAAACAACATGATGTCAGTTCTGTACCTTCGCCTGACCTCGCTGGTGTACCTCACAGCACCACGAGCGTCTCTCATGAGCTAATGTGCCTTAACACCACGCGTCCTGGTGTTGGGTCGAACGATCTGAGCATCACAGACGCGTTGCAGGTCGGCTAATATAGCGAGTTCGCTGAGTGTTTTCACACACACACTTACACACAACGAAGTTTTCCAGCAGGCCACACACACACTGTGACATGACCAGAGAGAGGAAGAGAGGCTCAGGTAGCTCAGTGGTGGAAAGGATGACGAATGTCTTGGCGTAAACAGGGCGGATTTGAGGTGAGGATGTTGGCTGGGTTTCCAAACACAGATTGGGTGTTAACGATCAATCCTCCATTCACTTTGTGTGTGTGTGTGTGTGTGTGTGTGTGTGTGTGTGTGTGTGTGTGTGTGTGTGTGTGTGTGTGTGTGTTGAGGCTGTACATTTGAGTCACCCACAATTCTGACTTTATTTCCATTTCAACTGTTTTTCTAAAAAACATTATTCACTCATGAGATAAAATTTGGTGTTTAGGTTCAGAATAATGTTTAAATATTGTGGATTTCACTTCATGAGGCCTCGAACTCACTATGATACCAAAATTATACTTTTTTTTTAGTTTTAAACTAGAAATCTTTGCATAACAAATGATCATGAAGTCAGAATTTCTGTTCTCTCTTAGTTCAAGAAGCTCAGAGCTCCACATGCGACACCTAACTTTTTATGTGGTTCTTCTATAAACCATTACCACAAAGTTGAAGGCATTCAGTTGTTCAGGACGATGTGTTAGCATAACATCTTCCCCACATGAACTAGGAGACCTGAACCTGTTCCATGATGATGCCCCTGTGCACAAAACCAGCTCCATGAAGATCTGCTTTTCATAAAGATGTTTGAGTGGAAGATCTCCTGCTATAGTGCTCTTAACCCTAGTGAACATGATGAATCTAAATGGAGGTTACAAAAAATGGGGACAAAATGTAGAATAGGATGTTCTCAAGGTCCACCAATGATTGTTCATCTAATGTAGATTAGTTTTTACAGACGTCCCACAATGCCGTTGCAATAAAAGGATAATGTACGTTGATTATTTTCCGACTACAGAACAGCCAGAATTGTTTTATTCCTCACCTATTAAAAATGCATGAACAACCGTAACCATACATTTGCCTTTATGTCCTGACTAATGGAGTGAAAACGAGTTCAAATCTGAACAGGAAGTTGTGCTCTGGGAAGTGTGTGTGGTCCCTGGTGCAGTCCACCCAGCTGAGTGTCTGAGGGCAAAATCCAGAGACGGCAGAGAAAAAAAAACAGAGAAACATTGTGGGATGCCGACCTCTAGTTCTCCAAACGAAACAAGATTTTGGTCTTTTGTCCGACCTACAAATCTCTCGAGCTTCTGTTTGATTTAATGGTTTAATGTGAGGTTTGAACTATTAGCAGCTGATGAAAATAATGGCCTCAATTATGTGTACTGGAGAAATAAAGGATTTCAGAACTTTGCTGTAGGTTACATAACGTTCGTTCCAGCGTTCTCAAGGCAGAACAAGCACCGTGTGTTGTTTTATTTTTATTCGCTTCCTTAAAGTCGCCAATCGCTCATGAGGACGCTTTTTGAATTTCAGAGGCTCTGGTGCACCGTCGTTGCTTGAAAAAATCGTCCCGGCTGCTGTGTTGCGTTAAGCTCTTCAGCGGTCAGGGTTAATAAGCTGGGGAGGTGGTGTGGAGCTGGTTCTAGTTCTTGGATGGGTTGGGCAAAAGCTGAAAGAGGGCATTGTGCTTCTGAAGGGAGGAGAAAGCAGGACGGGGAGCGCTCCAACTCCTCTTTCGAGTTGTGGTTTGGAGGCCTGGTGTGTGGTTCAAGCTTTTTAGCGCTCTCTGTCGCTGTAAAAACAATACCTAAGTCTCCTCAGTGCAGGTGAAGGACTGAGAACGTGAACAATAAACAGACAGACAGACGGATGGATGGATAAAGCAAAAATCTCTTATACTCACCAGACGCTTCTGTCTCTCCATCTCTTCACAGGCTGTTAATTTTGCACTTGGCCCACACTGAGACAGAGAGAGAAGTTGGAGCTTTGTGTGAGGCATCACTTCGAAAGGCAATAAGAATAACAGACGTTTCTCTCTCTCTCTCTCTCTCTCTCTCTCTCTCTCTCTCTCTCTCTCTCTCTCTCTCTCTCTCTCTCTCTTCTCTCTCTTTTTCTTAAACTGTCTATAAAACCTTTTTCCAGGGAACTGTGGGCAATTAATTAAATTAGTACAAAGTCAATGTCATATGACCTTCTTTTCCATCCTATAAAGCCCGTGCCTCATGGATCCACTCGAGACAGACGTCCTTCACACACAACGGTACAGAGACACTGAGAAAAAATATACCATGAGATAAATCTAAACTTTTCAAAATAATAAATTTTTATAAAAGTCAACTGAATGCAGACATAATTTTCCTCCATAAGGATGTGAGCGAACGCGCGATGCCGTCCTTAGAGACGGTCTTTATTTAGGAATTCTTCGCCGTCTCGTCTTCACTCAAGCGCATTATGATAAATTCGGCACAGGTGCCACCTCCTCCGAGGCAGGTGAGGACGGATGCCTTGTAGACGAAGGTGATCCATCAGCGACGACGAATGGGAATTCTCTCAAATGCGTTCCCGATGCGTTTCATGCCGAGGGCCGCGCGCCACGGACCCCTAGCAGCGTGACACCACAGGAAATCAATGGCAACCACTTAAGGTCAATGTAGTGTTGGAAAAGTATTCAAGTCCTGATAGATGGAGTTCAGTCACAGGAACGGCAGGTGGGGAACGCACAGCGGGTTCCATAGGTGAGCACTTGTGTATTCATGATACATGTGAAAGCGCTAATTAAGAAAATTTTAGTTCAACAAAAATATATGCTATTATCTGAAGCGACTGCATTACATTTATACAACTAAACAGCTGTAGTGTTAAAGGCCTTTCTCAGGGGCCCAGAAGTGGCAGCTTGATTTGGCTGTGATTTGAACTCACGATGAACTCACTACAAAGACTCTAGTACCAAACACCCTAACCACTCAGCTACCACCTTCCCCACCCCATGTGTGGGTTACATATGTAATATTCCACAGGGCTCTATTATAAGCCCACTACTGCTGTGACTTTTTTTTTTATTTATTGCATTTGGACGACGCCCTTATCTAGAGCAATTTACATTTATTTCATAAATACAGCAGTTATGAAGTTAAGGGCCTTCGTCAAGGGCCCAGGGGTGGGAGCTTGGTTTATCTGGGATTTAAACTCATGACCTTCGGGTCCAAAGTCCAATACCTTAATTACTAAACTACCACCTCCCCCACCACATGAATTGATTACACTTATGTGGTATCCCACAAGGCTCTATTACATGCCCCCTATTGCTGTGCCATTTATTTATTTGTTTCTGTTTATTTGTTTATTTATGGCATTTGGTAGACACGATTATCCAGAGTGCCTTACGATTATTTAAATTTATACGCACTTGAGTGTTAAGGGCATTGCTCAGAGGCCCAGCTTGACAATGCAGGGATTTGATCTCACAACCTTCTCATCAGAAATCCAATACACATCTACACAAGCCAGATGCTATGAAATATGTTGCTATGGAGACCTTTTTATGCCCTTTTATGCTTTTAATGATTCTTTTTATGTTTTAAGACCTCAAGGTTTCATAAAGCATAAAAAACAAAACAAAACAATGATAATAACTTGCTAGTCAACAAACATGTGCTGCTTATTGAGACTGTCGATGTGACCACATTATAGATCCTTAATTCCAGATGATTTATTTCCCAGGCTTGATAAGTCACTTGTTGATTCTGCTAGCATGAGTGAAATTGCTAGCATTAGATAGTGTTGGGTTAATTAAATACTTAAGTGTTAGTGTTTATCTGCATGATCATGCAATCAGACTAATGCTCCTTGGTGTGTAGTTTGGTCCATGCTCTGTGGAATAGCCGCTAGACAGCAGTGAGCTAGCATGCACCACAAGCTGAACTTTCCTTTACAAATCTGCATGTGGAATTTGGAGTAAAAGGTTGTTCCTTGATGGATGGATGGACGGATGGATGAGAGATTTACGACTTGTCCATAGTTCGCACCATTGGCAGGCTAATAAAGGTCTTTGTATCAATAAATGACTGATATAAGGTGAAATTCTCTTCCGTCAGAGAGCAGCCATCGGCGCGCTCCTTTACTTTTTTGGTCTGTGAAACAGTTGGTATGTGATTTTATGATTGTGTCTGTGTGCATAAAGATGCCGTGAATAAGGGCTCTCATTTTGGGGAATTAGCGGGCTGGCCTGGGCTTTGGCAGCTGCCGGAGAGAGCACAGCCACAAAGCCGGCGAGGCTCCTGTTTCTTTTTCCGACCTCCACTTCTTCAGGCGACCCACTAGTGCGTCACATCGGCATCGAGTTCCTGGCCTGAAGCTTAATTACAGCTGTGATCGCTGAGCAGCGGGGTCAATGAGAACGCCTGATGGCCTTATCACCGACACTGCACTATTTTAGTTCTTCATCACTTTACTAACTTTCAAAGACAATCTACTACATAAAACCTTTGGCAGATATGATGGAACTGTCTTTGGGACCTAAAGGTGGAGAAAGGTGGAGGTAAAAGGAGGTATATGGCCACAAGGGTGTGTGTTCAAATCCCCTGCTTAAATGTGCCTTTGAGAAAGGATTTATGAATAAAACATACAATAAATTAAAATTGTTTACATTACATTTTTTATTGAAAAAGTTTCTAATTCCCAGTGAATTACAGGGTGATTAGTATGAGTCGGTTGATGGTTTTGTAGAAGACAACGAAATTTGTGCAACCACGAAATTTGGTATTGAAAAGTCTTAAAAAAGAATCTTCCCTCTTTATATATGTGATACCATTTCTTTACTGTAAATATATATATATGTGTGTTTGTGAGTGGAGAGCAGAGCACGTGTACCTGCCATGCAAAACATAAAATATTTATATAATCTATATTTTTTATATAATTCATAGACAATTTATTAACAGAAGCTCTACATCCACGTCTAAATGTTCAATGTGGACATTTTTTTTTCATGTTTCTTGAATAAATAAATGATGTTGGTGAGGGAAAGACTGTTGACAGATGCTAAAGATGCTATGCTAAATGAGAACAGGAAGAGGAAGTTCTTTGTCAGAACAGTGTGGATAAAAGGCATGATGCTCTTTTTATTTTTCATTAAATAATAAGAATAAGAATAATTTGCTTGACAAATTGATGAATGTTTAGTGGCTTCAACGCACCACAATCCTTTCATTAATTGGACATTTTCATGTAATATCATGACACTGATTGTTTGTTTTATTGCTGCCATTTGTTGGTGTTTTTACAATAAGTGCAAAAAAATGATGCTAAAAGAAAAAAAAGCAGTACTTTCACTAATTCAGAGTTTGCGAACTTCCTGTTTAGACTGTGTACATGGTAAACCTAGGGTCCTTTTGCACCAGTTCAAAAGAATAAAGACAAACAACAAAGTCCCAACCTCAGAAAGTCCATGTCTGGTGAAGTCACTTACCATACAGCAGGATGTATGCATTCACTCCAGCATACACACACACACACACACACACACACACACACATATACATGTGCACATTGTCACACTTACAATAAACGGTTTCTGTGGTTTCTTTGAGACAAAGACGTCAAGCTGGTGAGCCGAGGCTTTCATCAGCAGTGCCGAGCGAGTTCCCGATGCTCTCATCAGCAGGGTCTTTTTCACTTCACATTTCTTCGGAGTGTGTATCTTCACTGCATTCTGTTCTTTCTTTTTTGATTTACTAGCATGGCTGACCGCATTGAAAGTACCTTGTGGGCTTTATGCGGTGAAAATTAAAGATCCCACAGCTCTGGAAGGATGTGAGTGAGTCGAATGTACACGAGTGGTTTCGATTGCCAAACAATAGCAGACGATTCGAGGAACCTCCAAGAACTGTACACTACGTATTCACGCTCTTTTATCACACAAATAGGAATTTTATAGTAATTAGTGCAATTCGGTTCCATCATCATGATGCTGAAAAGGTCCCAGCTGTGTTTTATAATGGAAGTATGAAAGGTTTATCAATCATCTGATCTGCATATTTATTTATTCTTCTGTAAACTTTATCAGCCATAACATGAAAACACATATAATAATGAGTAGGTTCTTCTTGTGCTGCCACAACACATCTAGTCTTGGACTTCACAAGACCTCTGAAGGTGTGCTGTGGTATTTGGCACTGAGATGTTAGCAGTTAAGTTATGAGGTAGGACCTTCCTGGTTTGGACTTGTTTGTCCAGGATGTCCCACAATCCTCAATCAGAATGAGATCTGGGGAATCTGAAGGCCGAGTCAACCCCTTGAACTCTTTGCCATGTTCTTTGAATCATTCCTGAACAATAGATGCAGTAAGGAGGTACCATGGAGCATCATTCTGCTGAATTAAGACACTGCCATAATGGACCACTGTTACGATGAAGGTGTGAAACTGGGTGTGTAATAATGTTTAACTGGAAGTCAAAGTGACATCAACATGATACAAAGATTCCCCCAGCAGCACATCACACAGTGGTTGCACTGCTTATACTGTCTTGTCTTTTTCCAGTAGTGTATCCTGGTGCCATCCACATGATGAAAGTGTTATTGATCAGACCAGAGCTTCTTCCTCCATTGCTCCATGGTCCAGTTTTGATGTTCACATGTCCATTGTTGGAGGTTGGAGTGTTGGTCAGGGGTCACCATGGGTTCTAAAGCTGCTCTGAAGCTACGCAGCTTTATATTCATCAACTATCATGCTGTGTGTGTGTGTCCTGATTTGTTAAACAGAGAGACAGTGAGGCAGTGTAAGAGTGAGTCAGCAAGACAAAGAGACAGTGTAAGAATTAGACAGTAAGGTAGTTTCAAAGTGAGGCAGTGATTCAAGAAGACAGTGAAAAAATGAGACAGGAAGAGAGGGAGACAGTGTAAGAGTGAGGCAGTGAGACAGGGAGACTGTAAGTGAAAGAGACAGTGTAAGAGTAAGGTAGTGAGAGGGGGGACAGTGTGATAACAAGACAGGGAGACAGTAAGGCAGAGAGAGTGAGGCAGTGTAAAAGAGAGGCGCCGAGAGAGGGATACAGTGTAAGATTGGGGCGGTGAGAGAGGGAGACAGTGTGAGAATGAGACAGTTAGACGGTAAGGGTGAGAGACAGTGGGACAGTGTATGAGGGGGAAGCAGTGAGAGAGTGAGACAGTGTAAGAATGAAACAGTGAGACAGTGTAAAAGTGAGGCAGTGAGACAAGAAGACAGTGTGAGAATGAGACAGTAAGGGTAAGAGACAGTGGGAAAGTGTAAAAGTGAAGCAGAAAGAGAGAGAGACAGTGTGAGAATGAGACAGGGGGACAGTAAGGGTGAGAGACAGTGGGATAGTGTAAAAGTGAGGCAGTGAGACAAGGAGACAATGTGAGAATGAGACAGGGAGACAGTAAGGGTAAGAGACAGTGGGACAGTGTAAGAGTGAAGCAGAAAGAGAGAGAGACAGTGTAAGAATGAGACAGGGAGACAGTAAGGGTAAGAGACAGTGGGACAGTGTAAGAGTGAAGCAGAAAGAGAGAGAGACAGTGTGCGAATGAGACAGGGAGACAGTAAGGGTGAGAGACAGTGGGACAGTGTAAAAGTGAGGCAGTGAGACAAGGAGACATTGTGAGAACGAGACAGGGAGACAGTAAGGGTGAGAGACAGTGGGACAGTGTAAGCAGAAAGAGAGAGAGACATTGTAAGAATGAGACAGGGAGACAGTAAGGGTGAGAGACAGTGGGACAGTGTAAAAGTGAGGCAGTGAGACAAGGAGACAGTGTGAGAATGAGACAGGGAGACAGTAAGGGTGAGAGACAGTGGGACAGTGTAAAAATGAGGCAGTGAGACAAGGAGACAGTGTGAGAATGAGACAGGGAGACAGTAAGGGTGAGAGACAGTGGGACAGTGTAAAAGTGAGGCAGTGAGACAAGGAGACAATGTTAGAATGAGACAGGGAGACAGTAGGGTAAGAGACAGTGGGACAGTGTAAGCAGAAAGAGAGAGAGACATTGTGAGAATGAGACAGGGAGACAGTAAGGGTAAGAGACAGTGGGACAGTGTAAGAGTGAAGCAGTAAGAGAGAGAGAGACAGTGTGAGAATGAGACAGGGAGACAGTAAGGCCGAGAGACAGTGAGACAGATGTAGATCAGGCCAAAGAGATGTGGCGAGTGCGGTCTGCCTCGGGGGAGAGACACAATGGCAGAGGAATTCGAACCACAGTGCGGTGAGAGGCTGGAAGAAGCGGGTGGGGATTTCGAGTTCTCTGGAAAAAAAAGATGGAAAAGTGAGCAGGGGTCATGAGGGTTGAGTTCATGTGTTGAAGGAGGATTTTATTTTAACATCTGTTATTGAACATGTGGAAAAATCCAAGCAGATGACCCCATCATGTATATCACATTCATCTCACACGGGATCACGTGAGCAGTAACACGCAACCAAGTGAGAAACACGTAAACACGGGGGTTCTGACGTGCAGTGAAAAGATACGTGTGAATTTATTCATTATATAATTCATTATATTCACGTCGGAAAAATCGTATAAATAATAAATAATATGAAATGAAGATTAAAAGTAATATAAAACATGAAATGTCACAATGTTTATATAAGCTGATTAAATCACAAAAAAATGACAGATCACGTGCAAATAAATTAATTGTTTCCAAAAATCGAACGTAAAAGTGAAATTGCATGTAAATTAAAAAATATTAGATTTTTTAAAGCAATTGCATACTGAGTAAACATTTTATTTATGTAGAAATGAATGTAAATAAATGAATTATGTGAAAAGAATTTGCTAATATGTGAATTATGCTAAATCATTATGAACAAATGATAATTTTTACATAATTATTTTATTATTTACTTAAAATATTAAATCGTCAAATCACTTAAAAGAGAAAAAAATGTGTATATCAAAATCATGCATGAAATATAAAATCAATCAAACGTCTCATTATCACCTGAGGTTTTTCTGAACCCTGTTCTTCAGTACATTTTCCTCCTTATAGCTCTTCATAGCACTTCTTTCGAACCCAAAGAACTTTACAAGCTACAATGTAATACGCAAATTATCATCTTGGCTGCTTCTGTGAGCCACATTCGAGTTCAGAAAATATATAAATATATAAATATGGAGAAGAAATAAAAATTAGCGGTGCTTTTAGACACCGGTCGTTAAGTGGCTAGCGTTTCTTTTCCATTCACCGCAAGCCAGTGGAAGTGCCAGAGATCCCCAGGGGAAAAAAAAAACACGGTGAGGAAGAGTAGCAATTAATGGTGGCTGTGCTAAACTTCACGTTTCCAAATCGAGCCACGTCTGGGGTATAAAAAAAAAAAAAAGAGACCAAAAATGAGTTTAATGAATGAGTAGCAAATCGAATTACAATATCACATATGAGCTTTTATAATAACGCGTCGTGAATTATTTCCATTTACAGCCATTACGATGAAATGGAGTGCTGTTTCGAGATCAGCGAGTAAGTGAGGACATTGTCGGGAAAAATTGGTCCTGACTTGAGCTCAACTTTCCTCCACCGCAGATATTAAGTGCTCCCTTATGCCCTGTGTTTCTTTTTCTTTTCCCGAGTGTGTTTTATAGTGTGTGTGTGTGTGTGTGTGTGTGTGTGTGTGTGTGTGTGTGTGTGTGTGTGTGTGTGTGTGTTCAGGACCTCATGGCGTCTCTTTAGCAGCTCTGAAAAGAAAAGCTATTTGGAAGATCATGACCTAAAGAATAAATGAAGCGATCTTTTCTTTTTTTTCTTTCTTTTTTTGGGTAATTTTCCCCCGAAGCCACAGTTTCTCTGAGCTGCTTTATCATGGCCGTCTCGTCTCCTCTGGCCGGCTCTCGTGACCACGCTGTGATCTCTCGAAGCCCACGAACATTCAGGAACTTTTTTACTGGTGACATCAATCAAAGAGCTCCAGACTGTGGTCAACACTGAACACACTGGCCATGTGAGGACACCGAGAGGAGAGCCAGGAGCCGGATAATGGATTGTTGTGATGAGAAGTTAATGTAGTGCCAGGGTCATGCTTTATAACTCACACTATGTACAGGAGAGTTTAAATACAGAGTGCACTGACAAGTAGAATCCTTCAAATGAGTCTGTCAATTAATCAATCAATCAATCAATCAATCAATCAATCAATCAATCAATCAATCAATCAGTCTTACAAAAGAAATACACAACTTAATCAGTAGAAAGATCCATAAATAAACTGGATATAATAATAATAATAATAATAATAATAATAATAATAATAATAATAAAATACAATATATGTGAAATAAATAAATGCTTCCTCTCAGCATGTCAAATGTCTCACTCTCGACTGGTGTAAGGTCCCACTCATGTTGTGTCTAATGTTTCACTCCTGGAGTATTTAACGTCTCACTCTCATCTTACTCTTGCCATGTCTAATGTCTTAGTCTCATCATGTCAAACATCTCACTGTCAGGGTGTATGATGTCACGCTCATCTCAATATGGACTCAAACTGTCATCCTTATTACCCAGCATGCACCTGACACACCGAGGCCTCAGTTACCCGAGTGCCTTCTGATAATGTGCCTTCAGGCTTTGAGTTGACAGACACACACACACACACACACACACACACCACACACACACACACACACACACACACACACACACACACACACACACACACATAAAGAGACACCTCACTGTCTTTTAGAAAATGTGTGAAACTTCACACACCTCTATCTATCTATCTATCTATCTATCTATCTATCTATCTATCTATCTATCTATCTATCTATCTATCTATCTATCTATCTGTCTGTCTGTCTGTCTGTCTGTCTGTCTGTCTGTCTGTCTGTCTGTCTGTCTTTACATCTGTCTGTCTGTCTTTACGTCTGTCTGTCTTTATGTCTGTCTGTCTGTCCATATAAAAGAAAACCTGTATTCAATAATAAAAATAAATAAATAAATAAATAAATAAATAAATAAATAAATAAATTTCATAGGGAATGCATCATTATTTTTGGTATTATTCATATCTAATGTATAATTTTATTTATTTATTTATTTATTTTTACAATGGCTTTTTTACATTACAGTAAAATCATTGATATTATTATCACCTTGTTATGTGTGTATGTTGGTGAAAGTCACCTTCATATGTACTGACGTAAATGAATTCATCTTCTTTATTCTTTTTTTCCCCTTTTCTTTTAATCCAGGAGTGATTTACTGTGTGAAATACGTTTTTTAAAAAGAAAGAAAAAAATACACTTTGAGAAGAAATCTATACAAACTGAACGGGGAGTAGTGCTTGTGTTAAATGGTCGTTAAAATTCGGAGTAGCACCTCTCGATCTGTAGCCTCAGTGCTTCATCCTGTAAGTAGGAATCCCTCCTCAGCACTTTCACACTCGCCCAATTTATTATTGATGATTCTCACAGGATCAGATAAAAAGAGATATGTTAATCCTGGTTCTGCTGGCCAAACAAATTTTATAAACTCGGTCTCGAGCGTGAGAAATCGAATGCAACTACGTTATTGTATGAAACTGATGCTACAAATTAATGTACAGAAAACTGGAGCTTCCTGTATCGCGTTGGTGCCATGACCCAAGTAAATAACAAACCTTTTATGTGTTTACTTAAAGGCGAGTGAGCAAAGTCGTTCATGCCGAACATTACATGGGTTAAAATTGTACAAAAACATGGGGCAATTACTAGCAAAACACTTGCACTTGAGTTAATGCTTAATAGTTTATCACTAAAAGGTTGGAGATGCTGCAAACATTAGCAGGTCTGTCATACGACTTTCTTTTTTTCCCCAAAAAAAGTTGAAGTTGATGTTCTATAATATAATATAATATAATATAATATAATATAATATAATATAATATAATATAATATAATATAATATAAAGTAATGGAGAAAAATAGTATAAAAGATTTGAGAAGATCTTCCTCTTCAACCCATTTCGAGCAGATCTTCATGGAGCTGGATTTGTGGAAAGGGGCATTGTCATGCTGGAACAGGTTTGGGTTTGGGGAAAAAAAATTATTCTACACAATCCAAAGTTTCAATAATTTTGTCTATTTTTTATAATAAATAATTTTTTGTTATTTAGAAAGGAAATAAAAACTAATTGGTGTATGTTCATTAAAAAATTGGCACATTATTTTGGGTTCTTTTCAGCGTTCAGGACCTTGTGTGACACTCTGAGTTGTGCAACAGGGTGTCAGTTCCCTCGGTCTTGGCAGGGCTCTATCTTTAAAAGGTTTATATACCGAGTCAACAGCAGTAACTGGATAATTATATAGTTAATAGCTCAGCTTAGATATGATGGGAATGGAACAATAGTTCAGCCAGTACACAGTCTCTAATATCAGATTTGGGGTTAGCCTGTTTGTACAATGTGGCGATCCACATTATCTCAAGGTCACTTTGTAACAAAAATATCATTCTGCACAGAATGACATAACACTCAAACAATGGGTGCATGCGACCGCAGTTCTGCACTGCAAATGCGCTTTTTTTTCCCCTGTGTTTGTGGCGTGCCTCTGTGGTACCATTAAGATGCAAGCAGAAAATAATTCTTTGGAAACGACAAAGTTATTCCTCAAATTGCTCATCTTCTCCTGACGCTCGCAATCCAATCCTTGTCTTAAAACAGAAATTGTACAAATGCTGTTTTAAGATGCTAAAAAAAAATCCTCACAAACCACAGCAAGTCATGGGGACGCTCGAATTTCCAAACACCATGCCAAGGGCTGATTAAGAAGCATCTCTCTGTGTGAGGAGAACTTCCTGGTGTCCCGACCGTGCTGTGACAGGGGTAAACCTCTGGCTAGAGGAGACCTTGTGTACGTTCTGGCAGGAGATAGGAACGAGGACTGACATTGTTTGAAGTCACTGATGATCGTGGTGGGTTTTGGGTGCCCCGTGGAGGCTCAACCATTCTGGTACACAAGCAAGTTTGGGTTGCTTTTTAGTGCTTGGTTCTTTTTTCATTGTGCCTCATGGGGCTTTCATATGCCCTGTGTGAGATGAGGACTTTGTGGAACTGGCGTCCTATCTGAGGACATCCACTCATCCACTTATTGGAACCACATGCTAATACTGAGTGTGCACTGAGGAGACGGCCCGTCGGCACAATGCTCAGACAGCCACTTGATGGTTTTCGCATGGCCCATGTCCTGTTCCAGTGTTTCCTTTTCCTCTTCATGGTTGAACTTTCTCACTTTTTTAGTTCTTTATACGCCACTCGACGAATCGACTTTCAACATTTTGAAGCGCTTACATTTATTTATACCACAGTGTTGGTGAATCCATGAATCTGATTGGTCAGAAGGATGTACAGTAATTCATATATCACAAAGTTTATGTTGTCATCTCTATAGAAGCAATTCATTCAGCTCATTTATGACAAATAAAAGGACGTTCTTGAGACATGGTGAGGGAGGTGAGATTAAAATGGTTTGGACATGTGCAGAGGAGGGACATGGGGTATATCAGTAGGAGAATGCTGAGGATGGAGCCACCAGGAAGGAGGAAAAGAGGAAGACCAAGGAGGAGGTTTATGGATGTGGTGAGGGAAGACATGCAGGTAGTTGGTGTGAAAGAGGCAGATGTAGAGGACAGGGGGGGATGGAGACGGATGATCTGTTGTAGCGCCCCCTAATGGGAGCAGTTGAAAGTAGAAGAAGATTTATGACAAATAAAACAGGCATTTATTTTTTTTTACAGAAAGAGTCCAGTATCAATGCTGTTTATTTATAATGTTTATTTGGGTTTTTCTTGCTAACATGACATGTTTTTTTTTTGCTTTTCTTTCTCACTAACTTTGTAAAAGAAGCTGGTGTGGTTAAAACTGTTTATAGCTGTTATAATGTACGTGGGAACAGGATGCTATGTTCTATCCTATAGAATGAATACTCTGATGAAACAAGAGGAATTCCCACCTCACACCCAGTATTCCCGGGATAGGCTCAGAATCCACTGTGATCCATATACATAGTAGAGTATACACATTATAAACTACACACTACATTATAAGACGCCATGTGCTTTTTACATACTTTGCTACATCTCAGAAAGATCAGTGTATAATAAGTGCTAATAAGTGCTATGAAGTGTTTGTATTGAAGAAAATCTATATTCTCTACTATTATATAAAATATCTATATTTCCACACTATAACCTTGAAAATAGTCACACAGCAACACAGCTCTTCCAGCATTCCTGCCACTTCTGGAATGTGTTTTGAAAGTTTTCTTTTCGAAGCGTGTCGAGCACGCTCTGCGTTTTGCATTGGATCTCTGCAATGGTGTCAAAATGACGACCTTTGAGCTGGATTAGGTTTAGCAATTTGGCAGCAACACAGCACACGTTCAAATCACTTGAGGATTGCCTGGACTGATCCATCTGACACACTGAAATGACAGCATTGTTGTGGATTGTTCTTCGACATTCATCAGCACAAGATGATTCCACATTTTCAGTAGTCGAGCTCGAGTGGAATGTCTCCTGATCTCTCGTCGTCTTTCACTGATGTGTTTCCGCTCTTAAAGCGTGCATCACTCAAAACACCTTGAACGGCTCCTCGCAGTATCGCCGTAAACTTGCTGAATCATGTCAGAAGTCTCTGTGAGAGATTTGCCCAGTTTCATGCAGAATTTCACGTTTGCTCTTGACTGAAAAGAACAGCACCGAGCGCATGGCTCCTGATGTACACAGGATGATGTCTTTTGGCACACTAGCTTATGAAGGTCGGTGCTCCCTGTGACTGTGCGTGCAGACTTCTGCTGCTATTTGTTGGTGTACTACGAAAGTAGTCTCAAAGCTTTTTGATACGCCCTCATAAAATATGTTCCATGAAGCTCTTAACAGCATAAATGTCTTCAATAAAAAATAGTGTGTAGCTTTTTTACTCTTTATTACATCATAGTAATTTTGATGACGTGTTAATTATGTAACATGTCAAATAAGTGCTTTTATTAACATATTATAATGCATTATGTAGCCTTATAGATTTTTACAAACTCATGCTTTGGATTGACAGAACTGAACCTTTGAGTTCAGTCAAATGAGTTATGCTAAGATTTATAAAGCATTAAGTATGCAGTATATATTGTATGTTATAATGCGTTATTAACAGTGGTAAGACCTTTTAGAAATATTTACCTAGACAGTTTGTATTATAGAACAATGATTTGTGTAACACCTGCGCAGGGTGAACATGCCATTCTTCGTTTGTTCAAACTGAGCATTTGAGTCAAAATGACTTCACACCTGAACCACCTTCAGCATGACCAACGGAGTTCTTACGCAGGGTTCTTATCCACTCCTATCTCTCCAGCGTAACACTGTACATGTGAACAATGAGGTAATGTTTGAGAGAGAGAGCGAGAGAGAGAGAGAGTGAGAACAAAAAAATATAGGAAGAAAGATCTCCATTTGCTACTGATCTGAGGACAGAAGTTGTCGTTCAGATCAGGGAACACACCTGAGAACGCTGGTCCTGGATTAGGAGGAACCCTGAACTTGATATCTGATGTTGGATGTGGGATAAACAGCCTGGTGTGTTAGTGCCACGTGTCTGTAATACGAATCCACCCGTGCCACTGTTGCTACCTCGTGAGTAATGGTCCACATGTGTGAAAGAGTGAAGCTGGGAAGATGGGAACGATGCCCATTTGAACTCGTGTCAGGTCTGCAGCAAATTTACTTGCTTGTTTTTCACAGTATTTTAATTTAGACACCAGATGTGCACCAAGCGATAATGGCAATAGATGAAGAACCTATTAAAATGCTTTTTTTTTCTTTTTAAACATCTCACCAAGTTCTCATACTCATGCAGGACAGATTCAGTGCTCCATAGTTTAGCGTTCACCTTTTGCCTTAAATCTGGATGTTTTCAGTTTAAAGGTTTAATGTTTAGTGAAGTAAATGGAGCACTGTATGAACCTCTTTATGAAGCTGAGCACATCTGGATATTCAAGGAACCCTTAAAGAACTGAATTTGTATCTCAAAAGTTAAACTGTAAACTGTATGAAAAGTAGCACATGCTTGAGCTAGAGTTCAGAGCTTTGCATAGTTCTTTAATGAAACAAATTTAACCACATTAGCCAAATTTTATAGAATAGAAAAATGTCATGCAAGCTTTGGTTTTCCTTTAGTCAGATTTCTAAGAAAAGATGTGAATAAATCACGGGTGTCATTGATTTTACTCCTTCTTGGTGAACATAGAAAACAAGTAGAGAATAGCGTTACTGTACTTAAGTAGTTTTTTTTGTGTATTTTTACTTTACTGAAGTATTTTTTATTTGTGGAGCCTTTTACTTCACTTCATTACAAAAGTAACAAAAAAATCTCACTTTGTGAAATCAGTCGTTTCTTTTTATTTACAAGGATAAAAACGTAACTGGTGAAACACGCAGCGAGTCACCAATCAGGATCGAGCGCACGCTCTGTTTTACACGTGTTCTGATTGGCGCTTTTTTCAGATCTACTGATCACCAACATACAGTTCAGCATCAGTTCAACATCAAGCAGAACATTTAGAGAGGAATAAATGATGAAGAAACTCCAGATTTGAACTCGACACAACACACGTGACCTCGTTTACACGTTTTATTGATGTAGTTAAAAAGGAGGTTTTGTGTTCATGATGATTATAATAGAAATCAATCAGTGTTTGAGTCATTAATATTATTCTATTAATAGATCAGTGTGCTGAGAGTCACATTCGAGTCTTTACACAGAAAATGAGGTGATTAAGTAAAGAATCTTGTGATAAAAATGATAACAGGAACATTATAGTTATAATAAATCACAACTTTGGATACTTAAGTACATTTGAAGGCAAAAACGTTTGTACTTTTACTTTAAAGTTTAAAGAGACACTTTTACTTTTACTGTTGTCATATTTTACTGAGTGAATTTTCTACTTTAACTCAAATACATGGTTTGTGTTTTTCTTCCACCACTGGACTCTATTGAGAGAATGTTTATAGCTACTATAATGTAAGTATCTACAGGACATAAACAATCATGACAAAACATTAAATGTAACTATAAATCTATAAAGAAACACATTTTGACAAAGAGTGTATACTTTCTATATCTAAAACTGGACTCATAAATATCTGCATCCCGGACCTGTAATTTCCTGTTCCAATATTATCTCCAGGTTTTAACCAGGTATAAATTCAACAGTTCCTCATAAATCTATCCTCTGTATCTCAGGTCAGAATCTGATTATCCTCTGTAGAAATGTAGGATCAGTGAAAGCATACACTGGGCATCTGCTTTGTTTAAGATCAGCTTTACTTCCTCCTTCATGCCCAGATCCCTGCTGAACCTTGGTGGTCCTGTTTAAAGCATAAACGTGCCACATCACACACCGTATGACACTTTGTCCTTCTCTGCTCCCCTGGACTGACGGCTTTAAAACCTCTTATGAAGAAAGTTTGAATTCATGGAATAAATAAATTGAATGTTCGAGGTGGTTCAGGTGTCTTTGAGATGAAGGAGATTTGAAAGGACATGTTTGGATTAGACTGGAGACAACGAGCTGGAATTATCATCGGGGTTCTTAGAGCGTGTACAGTATGTATCATAATGTTTGAGGAGCTTTGTTAAAGAAAAACCTACATTTCTGACTCTACTAGAAGGACTAAGAGATTGGTTTAGAATGGCGAGGAGATCCGTATCATGTATAGACGTCACATTATTGAAAAATAAATATGAAGCAATATTAGGGCTGAGCGAAATATCGATATCATGATCATTGTTTTTGTGATACACTTTTCTGAGATATTGCTGGTATGATGTATTGATTTTACAATTTCAATACTTAGAATTCAAATAGTAATTAATGGATTGTGCTGAATTTTTGTCATTTTGATTCTTCTTCATTTTAATGGTGTTTTTGTAGTATTATCAATATTTTTTTGTGTACACTTGATTATCTGAATTATAGGTATTTTAACAATTTATAATTCATCTTTCTCCCAACGCAACCCTCCACAATTGTCTGGGGTTAAGACTGGGACTAAGAGTGCACTGGCTTGTGCAACTATAGTAGCTGGGTTATCAATTTATTATTATTATTATTATTATTATTATTATTATTATTATTATTATTATTATTATTATAGTAGTAGTAGTAGTAGTAGTAGTAGTAGTAGTAGTAGTAAGTTTGGGGGAGGTGATGGATAATTGGTTAAGGCTCTGGGTTACTAATCAGAAGGTAGTGGGTTCAAGCCCTGGTATCAGCAAGCTACCACTGTTGGGGCCCCTGAGCAAGGCCCTTAAACTTCAATGTTACAGGTAATGTGTAAATCACATGTGACAAATATAAAGCACATTTCTATATTTTAGTATTGTAGCTACTATTTATATAAATGATAAGACTCTATCTTGTCTTATTGATGTTGTGCGACTTAATTATGAAAGGATCAAAAGGATCATCTGATAAATAGAAACTGAATATACTGTATAGTGTATTGCCGATTGCATGCTGTAGCGTGAGAGAAATAAAACAGCGGCGATAATAGTTCTCGTGACTGTAACTCATCACAACACTATTCCTTGATTAATTTTGTATAGAATATAAACAATAAACACTGTTTTATTCCTTACCGAAATTTATATTCAAATAGTGTTATGGTGTCTATGGTGTCATTTGGCTTTTTTGTGTATTGAATTTCGAACCAGAGCAGTATGAGATTAATGTACGTAATCAGGAGGAGAGAGTAATTTACGCAGACCAAAAATCTGTCTGTAGTCTCATGTATGTGTGAGTGACCTTACTCTAGATCAATCAGTGGAAGTGGAGAACCCTAACCAGAGGAAGGAATCTGGCCAATTGAAGGAAAAAAAAAAATCAGTGTGGACGTGACAGAAATCCGGAAAACTCGCTACTGTCCAACCTCACACTTATATCAACAACATTAACCATTACTCAGCTAACAGATTTAGCAGGTTAATAAGAAATGAGCATTGCATCAATAATTAAAGTCTGTTGACCTGTTTGGACGACATCCTTAACTTCATGAACACCACCATGTTCTCCGGTCAATAAAGAACCTTTTATTGTGTTGCATAATGTTATACATGTGTGTGTGTGTGTGTGTGTGTGTGTGTGTGTGTGTGTGTGTCGTACACATCGCCAGACTGTCTGTAGCCCACACAGAGAGAAGCCGCTGGACTCCGACACCTCCCTCTTTATTAGAGCTGGTCTCTCCTGCCGAGCCGCTTTCATTCATTCCTGTGCTTTCTGCTCAGTGCTGCGACACGAATATTACATCGACTCGGGAGAGAGAACGCTTTATACTCGCTCGAATGATTGCTCTCACTATTGCGAGCTGTAAAAGTCTTCACAAAGTGATCAGATCACTTTTAAACCAGTTGCATTTTATTTAGTGTTTGGCATTTAGCAGACGCGTATCCAGTTATCTCAGTTATACAACTGAGCAATTAAGGGTTAAGGGCCTTACTTATGGGCCCAGCAGCGGCAATTTGGAGGTGCTGGGATTTTAACCCATGATCTTCCGCTCAGAAATGCAACATCTTATTCGCTGAGCCAAGTGAAGTGAACCTGGGAGCCTTTTCCAGGCAATAATCACTATAGTAATTCTTTTGCTTTAAAAAAATAGCTAAATTTCTTTATTATAAAATATATGTTTTGCCAGCTGTTTACATAAGCTCACTTTATGCATGATTTTTATTATAATTTTTTTGTCAGGACAAGCAGATTCATCCACACCCCTCCATTCTCCATTCCTCTATAACCAGCCTTAATTTACTGAGGTGCCTTTGGGCTACAGAGCCGTGCTGGCCACCACGGAAACCATGCCATGACAACCGAAACCCTCCAGAGGCCTTAATCCACTAATCCTGCTGGAGACACGGCATGCAGCCTGGCACAGGACTTTTAATTAAGACACGGAGGGGCCATGGAGGCGAGGGGGCCCCGAACAAACTAAATGCCGAAGTCTTTTTTTTGGAGAGGAGAATGTTTTTACTGGGATTTGTCTGCTCCCTCTGGGCCTCGGTGTCAAGAAAAATCTTGTCAGCCAATAACCGAGCAGTCAGCGACGGGCCGTGGCCTTCGGTCATTCCCACTTTATTATTTATAATACGAAAGGTAGCCAATGTTCTTACCCCTGACCCAGTGCCTACACTTCTACTGTAAGCTTATACAAAGTTGTATTTGTCCCAAAAAAACTTTATTTCTCTAATAAAAAGAAAAATAATGGCTGGTGATGCAGTTAAATACACTTTTTTTTATTTATTTTGTTGCAGAAAAGATAACCAGTAGAAATATATTACAAATATAAAATATATAGAAACATTTGCAAAGTTTGCAAAACCTCAATTCATTACAGATTTCTTTTATTAATGTTTAAATGCTTTGAATGTTTCTCTGAAAGCATTAACAGTAATGAGAGCTCTTCACATTTACAGCTGTATATTGATGCTTCAATGTATTGATAATAATTTGTGGACACCTGAACACATGATTGGTGTTTTTTGAACATCCCATTCCACAGAGCTCCACTCTTCTGGGAAGATGTTCCACTAGATTTTGTGGAGATTTCGGTGAGATTCATTCATCCACAAGTGTAAAGTCAGGTACAGATGTAAGTGAGAAGGTGAAAAGGTGAGGCGGTCTGGGGTGCAGTCAGCCTTCACATTCATAAAGGTGTTCATTGTGGTTAGAGGTCTACAACAGGAGATCTTCTACTCCAGACCATGTAAAGCATATCTTTATGGAGCTGGCTTTGTGCACTGGGTCCTTGTCATGCTGGAGAAAACATCTATATATGTGTCTCTCTCTCTCATCTTCTCCTTTTTGATACGATATTAGTGTGAATTGTTAACTGATAAAATGTTTTTCTGATCTTCAGGTTTGTGTAAACATAACGAAATGGTTAATCCGGTGAACTTCAGAGCACCTGATGCTTGAATCCCTATTAATCATTATTTTCTACTGATGAATAAGTTCACAGGATTGAGGACTGAGCTTCAGCTCAATGTCTGTTTTCTATCCAAAGGTTGAAAAATTAACCAATCAAATGTGAAATGTCAGATCGCGGACTTCGACATTCACGCATATGAGACTGGAGAGATAATTCTCGTCAGATTCGACACCAAAGCTCAGTTTTTGTGAGATAATGAATTGATTTTGTCTGCAGTTTAGCAATGAATGGGCTCTCACTAAACTAATTCAACACCTTGAATGATCAAATGAATCTTTTTTGGTGGAGTTGTTGCAGAAGGCACACGTATGTCTATTTTGTTCATTTATGTAAGTATTTATTTGTTTGTTTAACTAAAATAATAGTGTCCAGTTTTATTTCATTTGATTTGAATTTATTATTTTATAGCACACATTTTAAAGAGATTAAAAATATATATATATTTTGTCCTTATAAGTTTATCCCTATTGAGTGAGCCAATGTTGACAGTTGTCAGAAAAATCTCCATGAGATAGTATGAGGGAAAAAAAAACCTTGCGAGAAACCACCCTTAAAATCCGTCCTGAACCTCAACACCAAAACATGATTTATAACAATTCCATCATTGTTTTTCCCTGAGTTTTTCCTTGACACAGTTGAGGAAATGTCAATTATAAGGAACAAACTTATAGTCAGTGAACTTATATAATATTTTGTACATATTTATACCCTTTTTTATCTCTTTAAAGCTTCTTTGATACAATGTCTATTGTTAAAATCTGTTAACGATAATTTCAGATAGATAGATAGATAGATAGATAGATAGATAGATAGATAGATAGATAGATAGATGGACGGACGGACGGACGGACGGCGGACGGACGGACGGACGGACGGACGGACGGGCGGACGGACGGACGGACGGACGGACGGACGGACGGACGGACGGACAGACAGACAGACAGACAGACAGACAGACAGACAGACAGACAGATAGATAGATCTCAAAGCAGCTTTTCAGAATTTAACATTTAATGTGAACGATGTGATGTGTATTTACATCATGAGCACTGGAGTGTGTGATTTTGAGTGATGATCTTTCTACAGTCTTATACAATCATTTGACGTTATGAAACCAGGAGCTACTAAGCAACTCATAAAATAGCTCAACATCTAAAATCATCACAGATCCAACACCAGCTTCTCCATGCCAAAGCCTTTAAACACTCAAAGAGGTCCAGTGTCCAAACTCCACATGAGGTGGGATCCAAATGGTGCGGGTACGTCTCTAGATGGATCGGGATGTTTGCGAGGTCGCCATCTACTTCTTTAAGGGTCCACAAACACGTGCAGATAAATATGCAAATATATGTATGGCATGTAATATATTATTGGATAAATTAATGAATTAAATAATAAAATAAATTAGTATTAGTGCACAGAAGAATCCAGAGATAAATAAGTGAAAAGTGGTTTGTGTGGGAACTGGTGTGCATGTACGATGAGAATAAATATAAACATATATTAGAGCATATGATCATTTATATTAGTGCAGGATGTATGTAAGGCACAAGACGTGTAGAGAATGTGGGATACAAAAACAATTACATTATGGAGATCTGTTTTAGTTCGTTTTGTCTCATGGACCTTTTCGGTTGTTCATGTGAAATCATCCTCATCAGCAGCAAGTGGTTACCAATCATAGAGACTGCTAGTGTTACCCTCCACCATGCGTACATTACATTTCTAAAACACTGCACTGTCTTTAATAATGAAAAGTTCACACGTAACATGATTTATGTAAATCGCATTATACGCATATCATCAAACCTTTATTAAAAAAAGTATGACTAACACTGGAGACTCCTTCTCTAAATGTTAGAAACACGTTATCCTTCCAAAAATGTGTATTTGCCTAAAACCAATATATTAAAATGTGTTCTATGGTGTCTAAATACAATATGACTCAATCCAGTGTGTGTTTATTATTCCAGCTCCAATATTCATTACAATGATTATGATTTATTGGAATCAGCATCATTCGGGTTCATTAGAATCAGAATACTTTCATAGGATCAATACAGTATTGTAAATCTGATTCATTAATGAAGGCACAGTGTAAATGTGTGAATGTATTACGTTTAAGAGAAAGCAGGGTGCGTTTCCCCCCACCACCGTGGATGGGATTAGTGAGTTAAGCCGTGCTGTCACAGTCAGTGATGGTCCAAATCTCTGCATCGCACTGAGAAGGCGTTGGAGCTGTCAGTTCACTCAACACTTTATCATGTGATGGCTTTCCTGCGAACACTGGGCCTGAGAACACTGCTCTCCTGCTTCTTCCTGCTCAGGGGAAATCTCTTTAGTATGGGCAGAGGGTCCTAATACTATACCAGGCCTTCCAAAAAACACACACACTCACACTCTCACAAACACACACACACACAAAAAAACACACACACACGCCTACACTCACACACACACGGGTCATGAACAGTTACAATCTTGTTTTTATCTGATAGTCTTATCTAAATATTTATGTGCTGTACTTATAATAAAGTTCATTATTTATTAAATGGTTTGATGACTACAATAAAAGAAGTATTGGACATTTTGAGAACCAACCAGCAGGTCCTGGAATATTACAGGGTGAATTAGAATTGCTGTGAGATTATTTCAAGCTACAAGCATGGAAAATATATAGGTTAACAAATAAATAAATAAATAAATAAATAAATAAATAAATATTTTAGCAAATAATTAGTGTGTGAGTTTGGTTTATAGTAAAATTGTTATTTTAACATTAAATAGGATTAAATAGTATAATAGTAATGGTAGTACTAGAAGACGGTCCCAGTAGAAATAGTAGTGGTGTTCGTATTAACACAGATTTTTAGTAATGATGATAGCAAAAAAGGCAAAAAATGTAAGAAATACTAGCATTACTACTATAATTCTACAGTAGCAATAGAGTTTCGAGTAAGAAACACTAATAGTAATAGAATATAAAGTACTTATAGCTTTAAAAACAAATCGTAGTGGTTGTAGTATTACATAGCAGATGTTGCACATGTGGAATTAATAGTTGTAGTAATAGAGGCAACAGTGGCGATAATATTAAAAGTAATTATTTTAGAAATTATAGTAAGAGTGAGAGTTGAATAAAGTGTAAAAAGTAATAGTAGTATTAATAATAGTACTGGTACCAGTATTATCAGTAGAAATAGTTATAGTGAAAGTAAAAGTAGTTGTAATATTAGCGGTACTTAGTAACAGTAATAGTAGTAGGTAGTAATAGTGATAGAATTAAGAGTAAAAACAATATTAATAGCGCTAACAGTAGAAATACTAAAACTACTACTGGTAGGATTAATAATAATAGTAGCAATGGTGGTAATAAATATTATGGCCATGAGTATAAGTGTATAAAATGATATAATTACTGTATAAAAAAATACATTTTATTTTTGAGAAGTTTCTCTGAATTAAGGGTGTTTAATGCCAAAAGTCAGATGCCATAAATGTAAATGTAAATGTATTACTACTAAAATTATTAGTAGTGGTTGTAAAAGTAATTCTAATAGCAATGATACTACAGTAATGGTAATGTTAATAGACAAAAGTAGCAGTAATGCTTACATTACTAGAAGTACTATTATACTGTTAATGCTGGTAATAGTAGTCATAGTAGTAGTCAAAAGTATGAGTAGAAACTAAAAGCAATAGAAATGATAGTATTAGGAGTAGCTGTGGAAATAGTAGTGGTGAAAGGTAAGAGTAGTCATTTTAAGAGTTAGTAGCAGTGATGGCAACACTAGATGTACAATCAGCAGTGTTAATGTAGTCATGGTAGTACTACATGGTAATAAGAAGCACCATCAGAAAAAGTAGTAGTAAAAGATTTAGAAATAGTACAACAATACAATTATTCATTTTCCATCCATTTTCCATCAATTGTTTGGTTTTGGCCAGGAACATGGCAAATCCAAATCCATTAACACTCAATACTAATCCGTCCAAATACTTAAAATATATATAAACATCAGTGATGAGGTTAAATATGGACCTGTCTGGATGCTTTTATTTTATTCCCACCGTGTTCATTCTAAATGTGATTCGTTGTTTATAAAGTTTAACACTGTGTAAAAGATTTCCGATCCATGTGCCTATGTTGATGAACACAATCAGCCGTAATCACGAGCATGGTCACGGTAAAGAACACATGTAGTCAAACCCACAAACTCATATTATTTCTTTTATACAGTTGTACCGAAAATACAAATGTGACCACAAAAACCTCGAAGCTAAGCTTTAAATAGACTGTGAGAAAACTCTTATACCTTCTAGAAAATGCCTCAAAACCACAAGCAGCATTGTATAATAAATAAAAGACAATAATCCTGTCCTGGACCGAGCAGGAAAGCCACGGTAGGCGTGTCTCCCATAGGAACCTTTACGTTCTACAATATCTTTTCTTATAATATCATCATAAATCATGTTATTTAGTTATTCAATACTATTCTTCTCCCTGGGGTCCTAATCTATTTACTATGGAGGCTGCACCTTAAAATCTATACTAAATGCATTTTTAATTGGCGAAATATCATACGCATGAAAGTCCCGTCCCGTAACCACGACCTGTTCCAGGCTTCTCCCTGCAGTAAGGTCTGTCACAGTGAGCGATGAAGCTCAGTGGATTTTGAAAGACATTTATAACAACCACACGTCAGTGTGTTATTTTGGTAGCCACAGGATCAGGATCATCCAAACACAAAATTTGACACACTCAACCTGCTAGCTTGGAGCTACACATTCTTACACTTAAATGGAAAATTACGAGACTCTCTACAGAAAAAAAGGCATAAATCAACATTTTTGTTCCTCCAACCCGTCTCCATTAAAGCAAGTGAAAACCAGTAGGAAATTAAACAAACACACAAACTACACATTATATTCCATCACTCAGTGCATGTAATAGTACCGCATTTTTAATGACACGTCAATCACGAAGACCCCAGACATCATGTCTCTGTGTGTGAGAAAGAAAGAAAAAAAGAAAGAAAGAAAGAAAGAAAGAAAGAAAGAAAGAAAGAAAGAAAGAAAGAAAGAAAGAAAGAAAGAAAGAAAAAAAGAAAGAAAGAAAGAGGTATGAAATGAAACCCTGAGTGTTTTACGGTGTTTGAGAGACACATGCATGTTCCTTCTGTTTCTATGCAACAAACTCGGAAATGAATCAGTATGAAGATTTCAATTGACCAAACAAATCTATAAATGTTCAGATGTTCCACTTTACTTTTATTGAAGAAAATCCTCCTTGAGCATGAAGAACAGTTTTACACTCTTAGCATCCAGACACTTTGTTTCTCCAAACATTCAGCTGAAATACTTTGCCGTGTCTCTCATTAAACTCAACAATGTTGTTCTTCACTAGATGGAGATTTCTTTCTTGTGATGCAGTTCATCTCAGAGCAGTTCAGTAGGATTGAGGTGCGGTGACTGGGCAGGTGGTCCCATGATACATATCACTCCAGACATCTGTTTGCTCTCTAAATAACATGTACAGAACTCAGACGTATGCTTCGTCTCATCGTCTTGTTGTACAAGTGAAGTCGCTTCCAATGAGTCGCAGTCCAGACGGAACTGCATAGTGTTGAAGTGTGCAATAGGAGACATGTTGGTTCAGGACTCCTGTCTGGAATCTTCCCTGGTCCAAAACAACCCCAAACCATTACCTTCTACCTCCATGTGTGAGTGTGGGGGTGAGGGAGTCTGATCACATCTTCTCTCCTCTTCTCCTTCTTACACAAGTTCTTCTACACAAATGTAACATTCGGACTCCACAAAACTTTTACTCACTTATTCAGTGTCCAATTTTAAAGAGTTTGTTGCATATAAACAGAGAGATCATTCATACAGTACAGACCAAAAGTTTGGACACACCTTCTCATTCAAAGAGTTTTCTTTATTGTCATGACTATGAAAATTGTAGATTCACACTGAAGGCATCAAAACTATGAATGAACACATGTGGAATTATCTATGGAATTATATACATAACAAAAAAGTGTGAAACAACTGAAAAATGTCATATTGTAGGTTCTTCAAAGTAGCCACCTTTTGCTTTGATTACTGCTTTGCACACTCTTGGCATTCTCTTGATGAGCTTCAAGAGGTAGTCACCTAAAATGGTCTTCCAACAGTCTTGAAGGAGTTCCCCGAGAGATGCTTGGCACTTGTTGGCCCTTTTGCCTTCACTCTGCGGTCCAGCTTTTTTTGTGTAAAAAAAAAAACTAAAACATAAAGGACTAAGAACTGTATATATACTGTGTGTATATATAAATATATATGAATAATAATGATTTGAACTACTTTAGTGATGATGACTACATGTATTTTGTATCAGTGTGTTGTGTTTGTAACACTTTTGTCTGCATTTAAAGTTTTATATAAGTGGTTATTTAAACATTTTTAATGAGCTACATAATATACTCAGATTGTCTAAACAAATGCATTCATTTCTGAAAATTTCTAAATAATTATTTTTTATCCCAGTGGCATTTTCTTTATCCTTCTCTTTTTTTGTTCACAAAAAATAAATACGTATAAAAAAAAAATGATCAGAGTTTAATGCGAAACCCGATACAGCAGCCAGTAAAAAGTTACAAAGTAGATCTTCAGCAAGGTCAATGAGGCCTGAGGAAGGAAACAAGAGAATATCTGACTTTATAGAGCAATAAAATACTATTTTATAACAGGAGACCTCTAGCCAACTGTCTTTAAAATGAAATAGTGTTATCATATTACACAGGAACAATAAAACGAGGAAATCATGTCATTTTATATGTCGGTTATATTCCATTAAAAACCAAACAAATACAAATCTGGCAACATGATTATTAAAAACATGTGACTTTTCACTCCAGCATTTCTACACACTGAATTCATCCAAGACTTCGACACCGATAAACGAACAAACTCTGATGTCATTTATGATCTGTGGAGTTCTCGACCCCGACTCGTGAATCATTTAATGCCTCTGCACGCAGCCATGTCCTTTCTTTTATTCACCCCCGGTTCATTCATGCTGCTCACTCGCTTCCTCGCCGCTCTGTGAGTGTGTATGACTGCACTTCATCCTTATCACCTCGAGCACAGTTCATACATGCTATCCAGCGTGAGTTGTTAATTATTCGTAAACGTCCCTGGATCTATTCTCTGAAATGTGACATTGGTGCTATTAAAGTAATGAGAGTGTCAAGGTTCAGAGCACAGTCCCATGTGATGTCCGTCTGCTGTGGGCCGGAGCACATGAGCCGCACACTCACACACTTGACACACAGGGACGTGAGTATCGCAGACGGGGACTGATTACACTGGTGTGAGGACGATTTGGAAAACCAGGACGTAATATATGTAGAGTAAAAGCACAATTCTGCTCACTTTTTTCAGTCCGAGTGCTGAATAGAGTGCTGAATCAACTGATATTAGTTTACTTTAATTCTGAAGCGTAATCACATTTACAGCATGATAAACTGCACTATAACCACAGTACAGTTACCACAGTTACAGTAACATGTTCCGTTTACTCAACCCCGTTACCCCAACACATGTACTCAACCCTGTTACTCAACCCCGTTACCCCAACACATGTACTCAACCCTGTTACTCAACCCCGTTACCCCAACACATTTACTCAACCCTGTTACTCAACCCTGTTACTCAACCCCGTTACCCCAACACATTTACTCAACCCTGTTACTCAACCCCGTTACCCCAACACATTTACTCAACCCTGTTACTCAACCCTGTTACTCAACCCCGTTACCCCAACACATTTACTCAACCCTGTTACTCAACCCCGTTACCCCAACACATTTACTCAACCCTGTTACTCAACCCCGTTACCCCAACACATTTACTCAACCCTGTTACTCAACATCGTTACCCCAACACATTTACTCAACCCTGTTACTCAACCCTGTTACTCATCCCCGTTACCTCAACACATTTACTCAACCCTGTTACTCAACCCTGTTACCCCAACACATTTACTCAACCCTGTTACTCAACCCCGTTACCCCAACACATTTACTCAACCCTGTTACTCAACTCCGTTACCCCAACACATTTACTCAACACATTTACTCAACCCTGTTACCCCAACACATTTACTCAACCCTGTTACTCAACCCCGTTACCCCAACACATTTACTCAACCCTGTTACCCCAACACATTTACTCAACCCTGTTACTCAACCCCGTTACCCCAACACATTTACTCAACCCTGTTACTCAACCCTGTTACTCAACCCTGTTACCCCAACACATTTACTCAACCCTCTTACTCAACCCCGTTGCCCCAACACATTTACTCAACCCTGTTACTTAACCCGGTTACTCAACCCTGTTACCCCAACACATTTACTCAACCCCGTTACCCCAACACATTTACTCAACCCTGTTACTCAAACCTGTTACTCAACCCTGTTACCCCAACACATTTACTAACCCCATTACCCCAACACATTTACTCAACCCTGTTACTCCAACACATTTATTTAACCCTGTTACTCAACCCTGTTACTCAACCCTGTTACCCTAACACATTTACTCAACCCTGTAACCCGAACACATTTACTCAACCATGTCACTCAACCCCGTAATCCAAACACATTTACTCAACCCCGTTACACAAACACATTTACTCAACCCCGTTACTCAAGCCGGTAACCCAAACACATTTACACAACCCGGTAACCCAAACACATTTACTCAACTCTGTTACCCTAGACACATTTTGCCATGTCCAAGTTAATAATTTGTCCTCATGTCATTACATTAATAATTACACAAGAAAGCAAATGCAGATGCACCTTGCTTATTATAAATATTGTAATATATATATATATATATATATATATATATATATATATATATATATATATATATATATATATATATATATATATATATAGGTGTGTAACAGGTGTGTGATCAATGATCTGGACCTGCAACTTTTGCCTAATTCAAACCTGTTTTAATAACTCTCAGTAGCTGAAAGTGACTTTGAAACATCTCCAACAAGTTGCATCCAGGTCCAAAGTTTATGTAGTATTGTTTTATCAGGGTTGTTGAATAGATGAGGTGATACGTATCCTTCAGCATAGTGGGGGACTGCATGTAGTTATCCATGCTTTTTATGACTTAACGGCTTGCTTTTCGTCAATTAATGTGCAGCTATCTAGCATGCTATAAAGCATACAGTAAAATAAAAGCTTTGGAACATTGAGAAATATTTAACTGAGGGACATGGAACATACAGCATCACATATAATTTATACATTAAATGTGATTGTACCAGTTTTATTGTAAAAAGCTTCGAGTGAATATATTTTTGACATAAAAAGATCATATTAGTGTCATATCATATCAGTGCATACTGTTATTGTGAAAGAGATTATCTCAGAGAGGTACGGACAGCAAAAATATTATTATTAGTTAATACAAATTAGAAATTTAACTGGTTATCTGAATAAGGACTAGAGTAAGATTATTACAAGGTGTAGAAACCTCGAGTTTTGTTTAATCACCTTACAGCTTCAAAGTCACTGACATGGCAGGAAAAAACTTCTTGAGATGGTATAATGAAGAAACCCTGGGAGGAACCAGACTCAAAAGGGAATCCATCCTCATCTGGGTTGCAACCAATGTCTGTTGAACCCTTTACTGCAAAACGAACTCTATTACATATTAAAAAACACAGATTCCAATTGAACTTTAGAAAAGTCTTCGAGTATCTGATTTGAACACTACTCGAGTATTTGACTCGGATTGAACGTAGAATCAAACATGCACAAGTCCTCAACACCGAGACACGTTTTAATGAAAAGCCAAAAACAGTGGATTTGTGAGGTTATTTCCAAAAATACAAACATTGTATACCTCAACACTGAGGTAGAAGTAGAAGAACCCTCAGTATTTAATGGAGCTGATTGTGATTTGACGCACACAGAAAACAGCAAAAATCTGAGGCCAGTAGTGCTAAAAAAGTCGCCCACAGGCAGCAGATGAAGGTCGGAAAGTGTTAATGACGTCTTCAACAAAAGAATTTAATGGAATTAAATTTATTAAATCATAAACTGAGTAGAGAATAAAAGTGTTTTATATTGTTGATACTCAGTAAAACTAGAAAATAGCTAACAAATTACTTACAGTACAATAAACAGAACCTTTGTCATTAAGGAAAGTTGTACTGTTTCACCGTGTACTGCACTCTGTATGGATCAAATGACCATAAAGCCACTTGACTTGACTTGACTTGACTTGACTTGACTGGCACAACCTGCCTACATGTATGTTTCAGCCTGTTGAAGAAAAGCAAAGAATCCACAGAAAACATGTGCAAAACAAATGCACATAAGGGATGAACTGAAAACACTGAAGCCTTTGAAAAATCGATTATTAATTATATTTATTACTAATCATATTGACAATAATCTGTGGTTGCTAAGCAACATATCAGACAGCACAGTGGCAGTAGTGTAACAGTGTTATTGGTTTAAAACAATAAAAATGCATTAGATGATATAAATTCCATTACAAGCAGTTATTCGTAACACTCCAGATACTCCATAGTGTTTGTGCACCTGTGTTACATAATACTGTTTAAACTGAACGACAAAGAACTTTGTTCTTTGTTTCACCTCTGTGTGTGTGTGTGTGTGTGTGTGTGTGTGTGTGTGTGTGTGTGTGTGTGTGTGTGTATGATTAAGTAATTGAGTGTGCGAGTGTGCGAGTGTTTTGTTTCACACACACTCTTTCTCCAGAAAAACATATGACATAATGGTGTTGCGGTTTATCTTCCAGATATTGATCGCTTGATTAGAAAACATGTGGAAGAAGGACATAAAACAGTAAAGTTATATAAGAATTCACTCTGATTTATATTCTAGGAACGAGGTTCAGTCCGAAGCCATTGGGAACATATTCACATGGTTACAAGGGTTTTGTTTTAAAGGGAAAATGTAAATAAATATGATTTTAATTATTTTATTAATGATTTTTTGTGTGATTTTTTATATTTTAGGGTGAAAATGGCGATTGTGGGCATGTCAGGGTTATGAACATCAGTAAAGCTATATATATAAAACTCATAAAGCTGCTGAAGACGACCTGTCCAAGAGCATGAATTACTGTTACCATGCCCTGTGGTCTGATCAACTCGTTTGGCTCAGATGGTGTCCAGCATGTGTGGTGATGCCCTGTTGGGGAGAACCAAGAAAATTGTATCTTGCCTACAGTGAAGCATGGTGGTGGTATCATCATGGTCTGGGGCTGCATGAGTGCTGCTGGTCCTGTGGAGCTGCAGTTCATTTACAGCAGCATGGATTCCAACATGTACTGTGACATTCTGAAGCAGAACATGATGCTTTACCTTAAAAAACTGGACTGAACGGCAGTTTTTCAACATAATAACAACTCCAAACACACAACCAAGATGACAACTGCCTTGCTGAGGAAACTGAAGGTGAAGGTGAAGGTGAAGGAGTGGCCAAGTATTTCTCCAGACCTGACCCCTATTGAGCACCTGTGTGGATCCTCAATCAGAAGGATTTCACATCCGGTAGCTCCATTATATCATTATAGAGGAGTGGAAGTGGATCCCAGCAACAACCTGTTGAGTTTGGTTCCTCTCAAGGTTTCTTCCTCATAACATCTAAGGGAGTTTTTCCTTGCCACAGTCGCCACGGCTGCTCATCAGGGATAAACACACACCATTCACCTTTACTGTTAAATTCTGTAAAGCTGCTTTGAGACAATGTCTGTTGTGAAAAGTGCAATAGAAATAAACTTGACTTAACTTGAACCTGTGCAGCTCTGGTGGGTTCCATGCCAAGCCCATGCTAACCTCTAACCAGCATCCAAAAATTCTACTGTACAAAGGACACACGCATCAGAACTTGACCATGAGTAAGGGACCAGGGTGTTGACTCGGCCTTTAAATTCCGCACATCTTAGTTGCATCTGTGGGACGTGCTGGAATACCAAAACTGATCCATGGAGGCTCCACAAAGATACTGAAGAAATTAAAGGATATGCTGCATGGCATTGTGCAAGGTACTAGAACACATCTTCAGAGATCTAAGTCCAGATCTCCAAGGTTTTGGTAGCTGGTAGCAAAACAACACAATATTAGGTGGGTTTGATATTATGGCTGATTATTCCTTTTATATCTGAAAAAATACTATTTAAAGGCACAATAACAAACAAATAAACAATAACAATAAACAAATAATAAATAATAAATACAAATTTTGTATACACTTTGAATTTTTTTTTCTGCTATAGAAGCGTATTCTCGTTTTCCTCCTACAAATGTCACAAACTTCATACGAGTAACACATGTAAAGTTTACAACACACACACACACACACACACACACACACACACACACACACACACACACACTGTTCACCTCTGCTGTCACTCACACTGAGAAGAGAAAGAATAGGACAAAAGCAAAAATACAAGGAGTAATCAAGCATCCACGGAAATTCTCACACACACACACACACACACACACACACACACACACACACACACACACACACACACACACACACACACACACACAGAGACAAAGAACGACAAAAAATGTGTATCTGATCTGCTAATGCGGCCTGCCAACATCGACAAGGGTCTCTTTTTAATATTCATTTTGAAACGCAGATCTAATGGACAGCCGATTGAGGACAAGTGAAAGGAGCTAATTATCTCTGACATGCTTGTTGCTTGCTAATTTCCTCGTTCTATGTAACGGAAGCAAAGGGTCCAATTTCAGACAAAGCCACCAGTAAGAGTTTTATCAAACAGATCGATGAGGACAATGGCGGTGGATTCGGCAGCTTCTCTCCCACTGACAGCACGTGGCATGTGTTATTCTTTCGCATCTGATTCTTGAAATGAAGTTGCTATTAAAAAAATAAGAAAATGAGAATACAAATAATTGATAGAATTTGTTATTTTATGCAGTAAAGTTGTAAAGTGTAGTAGAATGTTCATATTTTGTGGTTATGGTGTAAAATTAGAAGAAATTTACTGTATGTAAATAATTTTTACTTATTTAAATTGCAATAAAGTGAAAAGTTTAGAGAGTAGAAATAAACAAGCTGAAAAAAAACCATAGAGCTTGAGCTTGAGAAAAATGGAAGCTACTGTAGAGCTCAAGGTGTGATTACTGTAATGTGCTCTACCTGGAAGCCTTTCAGTCTGCTGTAGCTTCTTCTCAGGTTTAGCTTCAGGTTTTTGATTGGGACTAGAAAATTTGAGTTGAGTGCTTCACTTAACTTCCACTGGTGCCCAGTTTCATTTAGAATGAAGGTTCATGTGGACTTCGCTCTCCCCCCCCCCCGAAAATGAAGATGCAGCTCAAAAGTTGCTGTTTTGATCCGGCGCCAATCGCAGAAGATGCTTGACACGCTTCGAAAAAAAAAAAAGACTTCCAGGACACATTCCAAAAACAACACTAGGGGGCGCTGTATTGCTCTGCAAGGGGACTGTTTTAAAGGCGATCGTGTGGAAACGTAGATTATTCAAGTATTGTTTTGTTAACAGAACTTGTCTCTAAACTTTATGATACCACCTCGTAAACATTTCATACACATTCGTGCATGAGGCAGACCCCCTTACACGGTTCGGCGCCTGTCTATCGTTCAGATCTCATCTCCATCAACATTTTTCCAGACCAGCCAGCTCCTCAAATAGCATACAGGTACCTGCTCCAGAACACGATAGGGTAGGTGTCAGACCATGGCCCTACAGTAGGTTCTGGAAAGAGTTGATTTCACATCAAGTCCTGACCTGATCATGATGATTTTAAGTTTTCCCTTTTTTGTTTGTATTTGTTGGATTCTTTAATTCTTTCCACAGCACTTTGGTCAACACTCGCTTTTAAACGTGTGACTAAAATAAATAAATTGAACAAATGTAGATAAACATGTCAATCACAGGCAACTCCTGAGGACGAGCGAGAACTAGTTATTTCCATAATCTAGATTTTATTTACGTTGTTTAGACATGTGAGCTCGCAAGCAAGCGAAGTTTGATCAGAATGATTTTGTTTGATAGTTCACTGATGTAATCGTTATGTAAGGAATGAGCGCTGCACAGACGGAGCTCCCCGAACCAGACGTCTTTCCTAATCACAGCTGTGGTTATACAAACTACACCAGTTAAACACACTCAGGGTTAAATAGTGACACTTTCCCACAATGTCCTGTGTACATGCCACATCTTAGGCCAATCAAAGACGAAGATAATTGCTAATGCATATCACACTGCAACAATTGCATATTAATCCCGCTGCAGGGGCCAACTGATCATTAGTGCATCAATATGCAGTTTGCATAAATTTATTCCCCATTAAATGGTCTATGTTTGAGGTGACAAGGTCATTGCTTCAATAATGCTAATGGCCTTTTGTCCTTTAACGCCTAGTCTAAACCAATGAAGGGCCACGTCACGGATTTGTGAAGTAATACTCAATAGCATTATGTACAGCCCAGTTAGAACAGCTGGAGGGATTTTATTGTTTATTAAAAGTTACACACTTGCAATAAACAGTTCTCCTTCTTGCAAACTGCCTCACACTCTTGAAGAAATATCTTGACATCTGGATCTTTGTAGCTTATTGTATAACTTAAAAAAAAGCAGCACTTTGCTCCATTTCTTCATTAATTTATTTCCTTTTTTTTTACCTCTAATCCAGATGTTTGATGTCTGTTGATTTAAGTCTCAGCCAGTCGTTTGACCTTGAATCTCCGATCCATATACAGGAGCTGCTCGTATCCTCGGGGCACCAAAGCGCCGTCCCCAAACCTGCCGATAAATTTGCCGGATGAAAAGACGGAGTGTCTACTGAACCTGTCAATAACGAATACAGAGTAAAAAAACGAAAAGGAAAGAAAAGACATAAAAAGAAGAATGTTCACCCTCTGCCACAGTATCAACATTTCTTATGTAAATTCCTATTTCTTTTATGTATTTTATACAAGATGGTTTCAATATGAGAAGATGGACATGTAGTATAAGTTATACTCAAAAATGTTCTTGTGTTTGGTAGTTTGGTAGTTTGGTTGATTGTTTATTTGTTTGCTTGTTTGCTTGTTTACTTGGTTCTTCGTTTGTTTGGAGTGGCAATTAACAGAATAACTGACAAACAAACAGTAGACAGAAAAATAAGCGAAAATCAAAAACATGCAGATGAATGAATAAAAGATTTACTGGCTGGTTTTCTATCATTTAATTAACTCAGGAAGTCACACTGGAGCTTTTCTGTAGAACTGAGGTGCCTCCTAGTGGAGGTTGAGAAGAACTGCACTAGGTTGTCTATTTTTTAGCAAGAATTTGACTTTTTTTCTAAAATAAATAAATAATTAAATAAATGAATAAATGAATGAATTAATTAATTAATTAATAAATAAATTGGAAATTTTATTTCATTTTTTTTCAGTGCCAGAATACCAGCTCGAAGTGAAACAGGGAGCATTATAATAGTGTCACACATTCAATAGTATTAAATGATGTGAGGTCATTAGGAAATGTAAACAATCGCTGTCTTACTCTTGATGGAACATGAACTAGATGTTACTATGGTTACAGGTGTTTATAAGCAGCACATTTATTACACATGCTAATTCAAATGACAAACGCACACAACCTGTGTGTTCAACTCTCTGAACGCACACCTGAACTTCCAGCCAATCAAAATCCAGTATTCACACTGAGAAGGGGATGAAGTCGAATATATTACAACCTCAATTCCAAAAACGATTGAGATGCTGTTCAAAATGTGAATCAAAACAGAAGGCACTGATTTGCAAATTTAATAAATCCATATTTTATTCAGGTGTGAGTAAATGCAGTATGTAGTTTGTAGGTTTAAATATGAAGACCTTCCCTGAAAGAGATGGATGAAAACCTGTATATATTGTAGCGTTCAGCATTAAAGCGGCCTTTCCAAAATCTGCACACTGCCCATTCCACAGGCACTAATGCACCTCCATACCATCAGAGATGTGATAACAAGCCGGATGATCCCTCTCCTCTTTATTCTGAATGACATGGTGTACATGGTTTCCAAAAAGACATTAACATTTGTCTGACCACAGAACAGATTTCTACTTTTCTTCAGAACATTTTAAATGAGCTTTAGCCCAGAGAGGATGGTGGCGTTTCTGGATCATTTTCACGCATACCTTCTTCTTTTGGTGATAGAGATTTAATCTGCATAACCACATGATGGTGCAGCTGCATAAACACGGGTGCGAGGTCAATGTAACTGAGTGTGTGTCGGCTGATCCGGCTGGGCTGACTCGCTCCTGGATTACGGGGAGGATGTCGGCCTCTTCATCGCCGTTCCTACCGCTAGGACCTGCAGCCTGGCCTGCTGAATAAAGAGCCTTTTCTTCAGCTGCATGATCCTCTTGAGGAACTGTTCTACGAGCTTGGAGGTCAAGTCAAGTCAAGTTTATTTCTATTGCGCTTTTTACAACAGACATTGTCTCAAAGCAGCTTTACAGAAATCAACAGTTAAGGTGAATGGTGTGTATTTATCCCTGATGAGCAGCCGTGGCGACTGTGGTGAAGGAAAAACTCCCTTAGATGTTATGAGGAAGAATCCTTGAGAGGAACCAAACTCAAAAGGGGAACCTCATCCTCATTTGGGTGACATCAAGAGTTTGATCATAAATCTTTCAACAATACAGAACACTGGAGAGTGAGAACTAACATGAGTACTGGAGTATAAGATTATAAGTAAATGTTCTTTCTACAGTCTTTGGTATAAAAGTAGGAGCTACTGAGCTCAACATTTGTGATCATCACAGATCCAGCATCAGCTTCTCCATGCCAGAGCCTTTAAACACTCCAGGAGGTCCAATGTCAAAACTCCACACATGTAGTGGGATCCAATTGGCACTGGTACGTCTCTAGATGGTTCAGGATGTTTGCGAGTTCGGCATCTACTTCTTTAAAGTCCATAATTTCCACGAGGTGGGACGTGACTGGAGCTGGCCAAACCTCAGGAAGCCTCGGGATGGGAGGTGGTGCCCTGCATGCTGATGTTTCTCAAAAGGTGGTTCTTCTGTGGTTATTTATTCTACAAGTCCAATGACTTACTCAGGAACACAGAATGATTCGATGCCAGGGTATTGGGACACCAGACTTTTCCAGTCACATGTGATTCCTCTCTAAATTGTTAGCACAAATGTTGCAAAGCCAGATCCGTGAAGATATTCTATACATGTGTTGGGGTGGAAGATCTACTGAGCTCTGACTTCAACCCTATTGAACACCTTTGGGATGAATGTGAACGCTGACTGCACCCCAGGTCTCCTCACCTTCTCACCAACATACAGTAAATACCTGACTTTACTCACACCCATGGCATTGAATGAGCACAAATCTCCACAGAATCTAGTGGAACATCTTCCAAGATAAGTGGAGGTTATTAGAACACAAATGAGATGTTTAAAACGAAGCATATAGCAAGCTGACATTATTATTGCCATGTAGTGTATATTTACTGGCTCACGCAGGCGGTGAAAAGGACAGCACATTGTCAAACCACTGCTTCCTAAACACTCTTGACAGGCAGTTTGTCTCGAAAATCAGAAAGAACGTCAACTGAAGAGACTCACGACACCCCGAAGCCCGACACGTCACTTCCCATCAGCACCGGTTCGAAGGGAAAGACAGACTCGATGCTCTGATGGAAGAGAAAGATACACAATGAGATGATTGACTGCTTTTCTTGGTGGAATGTGTGCAGCAGGGAACCTTTACATTTGCTGCGTTCGCTTCAGTGGAAAAAGCCGTACCGTACCGCCACCTGCTGGACACTGAAACCAGGTGCACACTTAGGATTTTTTTTCTTTTGGTTTTGTGAGTTATAGTCAAAAGCAGCATTTGTCAACGCATGTTATGGCACACACACACACACACACACACACACACACACACACACACACACACACACACACACACACACACATATATACATCTACTATTATATTAAATAATTTAAAAACAATATGCCAAATAATAAACCAAATGATACAAAACCATATAACTTTAATAGAATAATTTTAGTGCTGAAGTTTTCAACAACAAAAAAAATTAAGGAATGAGTCTCCAATGTCAGTGGGGTTTTTTAATAAAGATAAAATATTTGTTGACAAATTGCAGGCAAATTTTTGTGGATGAAAAATAATAAAAAAATATATATATATTATATTTTTTATTTTATTTTTTTGCTTGTTTTTCTGGATGGGCCTTTTTTTTTTTTTTTTTTTTTTTTTTTTTAATCACACTGTTCCACTGATCCCTGTATCCTCAACCACCATATTTTAGAGTACAAGAAAAACATGCTTCCAGACTCTTCACTCTTCCAAAAAAATATGGATATAGGGTATGGAGACGGATGATCTGCTGTGGCGCCCCCTAAAAGTAGAAGCCCAAGAAGATATGAATATATAATAAATTATTGCTAACAGTTTATCCTCTTGATTTTATAGTGTTTCCCTCAGATGTGCTGCTTAAGGAGCAGTGAATCCGAATGTAAATTTGCGTACAATTTTTCATGAACCGCTTATATCTCTTGCGTTTTCTTTCCTGTTTAATTTGCACAAAAACACACAAGTTGCCTTCATTTTAAATTCCCAGGAAATGCAGTGAAAAACAATGCAGTGAAAACGAGGGGTCTTGTGGTTACAGTGAAGGGAGACGTGTTGAATTGTGTTCACTGGGTTTCCTGCTTTAGTTTATAACATTTGTTCACACTGAATGGGATCCTGTGTGTGATGCAGCGCTCTGTTCTACTGCACTTCTCTATAATACTGATGGTTTTTATAGATGTGACCTGATAATCATGGTATTAAGAGGTGGATTGATTCAGGCAGGACACCGCTGATTATACAATTTTCACCACTTGATGGCAGTGTTGCACGAACAATATTAGCCATTAACCCATAAAACACCAGATAAAGAGATCAATATTATCTTAAAATGTACATTTAATATTTGACATAAACTTAATCCCTGTAACAGATCACTCAAAGTAAAGTCTGTTGAAAGTAATTATTTGCCTGCAGAATAAGCAATAATTATGATTACAAATGTATCAATGCAGAGAATAAATATACAGAAAATATTAATATCTGGACATAAAAAGAAAAGGTGAAGAGAAATGAAAGAAATGCAGTATTTATAATCTAAAGCATTTATCATTGAAGATCCAGTGGGACCAGCATGTCCAAAAAAAAAGGAATTTAAATCAAATAAGGTGAAGATGTGGGAATTCTCCATCCTCCAGTCGATCTAAAAGGACAAGGTGAAAAAATCAATCACAGGTACGAAAGGGTTCTGAGGGAACATCAGGACATCGATGATCTCGTTATAATCCGGTTTCCAGAGAAGTAGAAAGTCAAAGAAGCAGTGATGTTCGAGCTAGTGGACCGAACCATTCACAACCGCTGGGATTCCCATTTCTACTGGACAAATATAGTCTGCTGAATCATCAGGCCTTCTCTTCCTCAGGTGGCTGAAGTTTGTGAAGCCGAGCTTCTTTGGCTGAAATAAGGAACAATGTGGAAAAAAAGAAGAAAATAAGACCAACAATAATTCAGAGAAAGTGCAGGTTTTGCATTGTGAATTGAACATTTTATATATTTGTTTATTTTTTGCACTACTTCCTGTTACACACTACATATTACTGTAAACTAGTTCTAGGAAGATGCTCCTCTAGATTTTAAAATGTGCTTGTGGAGATTAATTCAACCACAAGGGTGTTCAGGTACTGATGTAGGTGAGAAGATGAGGAGGTCTGGGGTGCAGTCAGCGTTCACATTCATCCCAAAGCTTTTCAATATTTTTTTTAGCTCTATAGCAGGAGATCTTCCATTCCAACCCATGGAAAGCAGATCTTCATGGAGCTGGATTTGTGCACAGGAGCATCGTCATGCTGGAACAGGTTTGATTCTTCCAGTTCAAGTGAAGAGAAATTTCATACTCCAGCCTAAAAAAGTCATGTGAGGCCTTACAATTATAATGCTCTTTGCTCCACCTTGGGCCATATTTCTCCTACACATCATGCATTAAGATCCTGTAGATCTCACCCAGCCCTGGATTATTATATAATAATCATATCTGCAGTCATACCCGGACTTTAGCGGTGGTGGTGAGCGGCGAGTGCCCGCTAGCGTTAGCGTATTCGTGTTTCTCCTGCTGAGCCTGGGTTCCCACCAGAGAGTTGAAGTTGGTGGTTAAGTGGCGCCTGAGCAGAGTTTTTTGAGGAGGGATGTTCAGCAACATGGCCAAAGTCTCAGAGGTAAACCGAGGCTCCAAGATCTGCAGATAAATCACCAAAAAAACATTAATAAAAACTCCCAGCTCTGCTGAATTCTGATTGGTCAGAAGGTGTTAATTGTGACTTACGATAAGGCCTCCGTGCACGCCACTGCCTCTGAGATTAGGAGCGTATTCAGCCAAGTCCACTGAGCGAAGCCACTCCATCACACGATGATTAGACCACTGGACCACCTCCGACGGAGACGTTTTATTCTGAGTGAACACACAGATACACAACATCGGATTGAAATCAAAAATTATTATTAATATTATTATTATTATTATTATTATTATTATTATTATTTTACATTTTCTAGACACTAAATGCAAGTTAAAAACAATAATAATAATAATAATAATAATAATACAAAGAGTATATATTTTTTTAATAGCTAATGAAATATTTAAAGGGTTTTAACCAAAAAATATATATTTTATTCATTATTAAGTAAAATGTAAAGAAAAAATATGTGTAAATATATATATATATATTTATATTATATTTAATAATATTATTAATATTTTTTATATTTATTTTTTATATATTATATTAGAAGTTAATATTATTGTATTTAATATTTAATAAATATTATTTATAGTGTTATTAGTGTTGTGTAATTACTTTAGATATTTGATGTAACTGTAAATAAAATTTTTATTTATTGTTTTTTTTTTGTTTTTTTTTATTCACTCCATCATTTCCTTTCTTTGCTCATTCAGGGACTGGACTCTGTAAACACACACCTCGTCTCCTGGTCTGCGCCGCAGGCAGTGTGGGTTGAACTTGTTGGCGTGGAGAACGTGGATGGCACACTTGATGCTCAGATGATGGAGCTGACTGGTGACCTTTAGGAACAGAAGGTCATTCTGTAAAACGACGATGAACAACAACAGAAGCAACAATTAGAACATTGAAGCTTGTGACAGTCACGTTAGAATTAGTTTGAGACTGAAAAGTGAACATACCACTGTGAGATACTGGAGCACTCGTCCATCCACTCTGCTCTCATGGAACTGGTCTTTATACTGAGGTAAGCCAATATCATCCAGCCATCCTGAGGTGAAGAAACACACTCACAGATCTGTTCTCTTGACTTAGTGTTACTAAAGGCAGAAGTTCTCAAACTTTACTTTCAGTAAACAGGTGAATATTCAGATTTCAGATCAACAAAAACTTCAAAAGAAATTAACAGCGTTAGAAAAGTACCCACGTGTCACCCAGATGTGATCGAGCTCCGAGGATTTCTCCATCGTCTTGTTGTTGAATGACCTGAGAGCCAACTGCAGTTTCTTTCTGTGTAGTGGATGTTTGATTCCCATTTCCTGTAACAGTAAATTGACACGTAAGAAACATCAGACGAGCTGTTAGTCGAGGGAGGAGCGAGTTGCAGATGGTCACAGCCAGATCGCTGTTGCTGAAATGAGACATTGATGTTTCTGATTTTTCAGACACAATACGGTCAAAGTTTGTGTGTATTAGTTGTTCAGTATCAGCTTGTCAGCTCACACGGATCTGTACAATTCTAATAAAGATGTTAATGATCGCATTAGCGTTTCTTTTCCCATCCAATCTGAAAGGTTTTACACTTTTTGGTTTAAAGTTGGATTTCTGGAAAATTATTTACTTAAACTTTTCTCTAGTAACGTTTTCAAAGTAAGAGCTACAGCGGTGTATGGAGAACGTGGTCCACACTTAACTAATCAGATTAAAGAATTGAAACTGTTGTATAAAATAAAAACCTTCTCGAGTTCCTGTGGTGTGGCGGAGAGGAGAGTCTGACCGCTGATCACCCACTGACGTGTCAAGTTGACGTACTGACCGAGTCCGTAGTCCTCCAGCCAACCGCACACCTGCTCGGTGGTCCAGTTGGAGAACGGGACAGTCATGTCCCTGCAGAGCGATGGAGGAAACCAACCCAGAAATAGTCATAACAATCATGCGAAGACAAAGAAGAGACACTGAGTCTTTAAGTACTGAGAGTCGAGGTTTTTCTATGGCACAAATCTGGACTCTTACCTGACAGATCGGGCCGAGTCAGGAGTTCGAGCCAGTCGGGGTCCAGCTGTGGCTCTAAATCCTCCTCTCCTAAACGTAGTGGGCTCCAGATCATCTCCTGGGGCAAGACCCCCTGATTGGGTCCTCCTGATCCTTTACACACAATCATTGTGTTCAATTATTAAAATATTTAGTAACTCGCATATCTTTTTTAACTAAACAAAAAAATTGCATACAGTACTCATGATATATACGTCATATACACTATACTGACAAAAGTATTGGCACACCTGACTTCTCCAGTCAATTTTATTAATTGATTCTCTTATAGGAGACATTTGGATGCTGGAGTATGAAATCTTTCCTTTACTTAAACTGTGCACAAAGCCAGTTCCATGAAGATATACTTTTTATGGGTTGGAGTGGAAGATCTCCTCCTAGAGAGCTCTGACCTTAACCCTGCATTATTGTATATAAGGTGTCCATATTGTCTACTTTTTTAAGTTTGTTTTTCATTAATTTTTTTTAGGTTAAACGAATTTAAATTAAAAATCCATGAATTACAGTGAAAATACAAGTTAATTTCAGTAAATAATCTGTAAGTGGTGTATTTTTAGAGAAAATGACTGAATAATAAAACATTTATTTAATTCATATTTATTTATTAATTGATTGTGTTTGAGTTTCGTACACCGAAAATGTAGAAAGGGAAAAAAGTGAGAGAAAATAAATAAATAAATAAATAAATAAATAAATAAGTACTTAATTGATTAATAAATAAATATAAGAAAGAAAGAAAGAAAGAAAGAAAGAAAGAAAGAAAGAAAGAAAGAAAGAAAGAAAGAAAAAATGAAAGAAAGAAAGAAAGAAAGAAAGAAAGAAAGAAAGAAAGAAAGAAAGAAAGAAAGAAAGATCAAAAAAAGAAAGAAAGAAAACTTGACTAGCCGACTGTTGTACTAATTTTTTTATATCTCTCCTTTTTATTTTTTATATTATTTTTATTTTTCTTTGTGTGAGTTGGAGATGAATTTCCAATACAGCTTGCAGCTCTTACCCAAGACAAGTGAAATTAATCATTAATTAATTTATTTATTTTTTGTTTGCTTGTTTGTTTGTTTGTTTGCTGATTTTCTTCAAGAGTTTGCTTGTTTTCTATCAGATCTTTCGATCAATTTTGATAAAGTGCTGCTTGTAGGAGATTTTAATATTCATGTAGATGATGTAAACGATGCTCTAGGATTATCATTTGTTGACTTTTTAAACTCTTTTGGGGTTAAACAAAACGTCACCAGACCAACTCATCACTTTAACCACACACTAGACTTAATAATATCCCACGGAGCAGACGTCACTGATATAGATATCTTACCTCAGAGTGATGACATCACAGACCATTACCTCATACTGTACACACTACCGGTAGAGCAGATTAGCCGTGTTGCACCACGTTATCGACCTGGTAGGACTATTGTTCACACCACTAAGGACAGATTCATAAATAACCTGCCTGATTTATCTCAATTTCTCACTAAACCCATTACTGATAATAATCTTGATGAAATAACTAACAACATAGACCTTATCCTCACTAGCATATTAGACACCGTTGCCCCTATCCGGTTAAAAAAGTTTAGAGAACAAGCACCTGCACCTTGGTATAATAGTCATACGCATGGCCTCAAGAGAACAGCACGTAATCTGGAGAGAAAATGGAGGAAAACTAAATTGGAGGTATTTAGAATTGTGTATAAAGACAGTATGCTCAGCTACAGACAGGCGCTAAAAGCTGCTAGAGCTGAACACCTGAGCAAACTCATAGAAAATAACAAACACAATGCCAGGTTCCTTTTCAGTACAGTAGCTAAACTAACTACAAATCAGGGCTCTGAAAATTGTGTTCCATCACAGTTTAGTAGTGAGGACTTTATGAATTTCTTCACTGAAAAAATAGATAACATTAGAAAAACAATTGTTGCGGTCCAACCTCTGACAGCATATCCTGAGACAGTGTTACCTTCAACTCCACAACTCCACTGTTTTACATGTATAGGACAGGAAGAGCTGTATAATGTTATTGCCAAAGCTAAATCGACAACATGTCAGTTAGATCCAATTCCTACTAATTTACTGAAGGAAGTATTATATACAACTGGTGAACCTCTTCTGAATATTATTAACTTTTTACTATCGTTAGGACACGTCCCTAAATCTCTAAAGTTAGCAGTTATTAAGCCCCTCATTAAAAAACTAATCTGGACCCAAACACCCTATCGAATTACAGACCAATCTCAAATCTCCCATTTATGTCTAAAATTTTAGTAAAAAGATTGTCGCTGCCCGGTTATGTTCCCACCTGCAAGAGAACAATATCTTTGAAGAGTTTCAGTCAGGTTTTAGGCCCCATCATAGCACAGAAACTGCTCTAGTTAAAATCACTAATGACCTGTTTTAGCTTCAGACCAAGGCTTCATCTCGCTGTTGGTTCTATTAGATCTTAGTGCTGCATTCGACACTATAGACCATGATCTCCTCCTAGATCGCTTACAAAATTACATCGGCATTCAGGGACAGGCATTAAGCTGGTTTAAATCCTACCTGCCCGATCGTTATCATTTCGTAGATTTAAATGGAGAGCTATCCAGGCTAATGCAAGTAAATTATGGCGTGCCGCAAGGTTCAGTTCTAGGACCCCTGCTCTTCACAATATACATGCTTCCGTTAGGAAATATTATTAGAAGGCATGGGATTAGCTTCCATTGTTATGCTGATGATACTCAGCTATATATCTCATCTAAACCAGGCGATATAGCTCAATTAACTCGGATAACTCAGTGTGTTAAGGAAATAAGAGATTGGATGACCCATAACTTTCTACTTTTAAATTCCGATAAGACTGAGATTTTGCTCATCGGCCCAAAAACTAGTATACAGAAGCTCCAGCATCTCAACCTGCATTTAGACGGATGTTCTGTAACCACTAATTCAACGGTAAAAGACCTGGGAGTTATTTTAGACAGCAACTTATCTTTTAAATATCATATCAACCAAGTTACAAAAACAGGCTTCTTTCACCTTAGAAATATTTCTAAGTTAAGAAACATGTTGTCTATATCCGATGCAGAGAAGCTCGTCCATGCGTTTATGACCTCCAGAATAGACTACTGTAATGCGTTACTAGGTGGATGTCCTGCATCATTAATAAACAAGCTTCAGTTAGTCCAGAATGCAGCAGCCAGAGTTCTTACAAGGGCAAGAAAATATGATCACATAACCCCGATCTTATCGTCCATACATTGGCTTCCTGTTAAGTTTCGAATAGACTACAAACTACTACTACTCACCTAAAAAAAGCACTAAATGGTTTGGCTCCCATGTATCTATCCAGTCTTTTAACTCGCTACAATCCGCCACGCTCCCTGAGATCTCAAAACTCTGGGCTTCTAGTAGTTCCTAGAATAGCAAAGTCCACTAAAGGTGGTAGAGCTTTTTCACATTTAGCTCCTAAACTCTGGAATAGTCTTCCTGACAGTGTTCGGGGCTCAGACACACTCACCCAGTTTAAGTGTAGATTAAAAACATATATTTTTAGCAAAGCCTACACATAACAAACATTACATCATAACCTTGTGCTCCAGAACATCTGATCACATCACATTATCAACTTGTGCTGTTAATACCATGAACAGCAGCTACGCTAATTCCTCTCCACTGCTTCTCTTTCCCTCCCCATCCCGAGACACCCTGAGGTTTGGCCAGCTTCAGTCACCTCCCACCTCATGATGATTACGGACCTTTGAAGAAGTAGATGCCGAACTCACAAACATCCCGAACCATCTAGAGACGTACCAGTGCCATTTGGATCCCACTACATGTGTGGAGTTTGACATTGGACCTCCTGGAGTGTTTAAAGGCTCTGGCATGGGGAAGCTGATGCTGGATCTGTGATGATCACAAATGTTGAGCTCATAAAACTAGGAGCTACTAACCATATAGACTGTATAAGACTGCAGAAAGAACATCACTTATAATCTTATACTCCAGTACTCATGTTAGCTCTCACTCTCCAGTGTTCTGTATTGTTGAAAGATTTATGATCAAACTCTTGATGTCACCCAAAATAAGAATGGGTTCCCCTTCTGAGTCTGGTTCCTCTCAAGGTTTCTTCCTCATAACATCTAAGGGAGTTTTTCCTTGCCACAGTCGCCACGGCTGCTCATCAGGGACAAATTCACACCATTCACCTTCACTGTTGATTTGTGTAAAGCTGCTTTGAGACAATGTCTGTTGTGAAAAGCGCTATACAAATAAACCTGACTTGACTTGACTTGACTTGTTTGTTTGTTTGTTTGTTATCCTTGTCTTTTTCTATTTGTTTGTTAGTTTTGTGGCATTAGTTGTATTTGTCGATTTTTCAGGTATAAGATTTTTTCTAGAAGAATCCAAACACTTCCATTAAATCAAATAAAAATCATGTAGAAGAAAAGAAATCAGGTTTTCAGGTTTTTGCCCCACACTCTGCTGACCTGAGCAGGTTTTAGTGTTTATGTAGGAGCAGTCATGCAGAGCCACAGATCTACTCACTTCCCCCACAGTTTGCGTATGCTCTTGTTGTTCTTCAGGTTTTCCTGTGAGACGGGAGAATGTTCTCCTGAATCCACCCCAGACGAAACGGGTGAAGAATCGCAGGCGCTCGGCTCTTCCGCTCTGTCTGCTTTTTCTGTGGGGAAAAATAAATAAAAACACTCAGAGAAGTTTGGAGTAAACACAGAAAGACTTGATATTGAATGTGGGTTCACACAGAAGTGAGGTAGGGTTTGGTACTCCGTTAAGGACATTATGGGATATTAACTGCACTCGGGATTTCTTCAAAAATCCGCTGAAGTGCAGTTGTGTGGAATGTAAATGAGTGTGTTTTTATTAAACCATAAATGGAATATATTGGCAGTAGTTTGTTTTGGTCTCCATTAAATCGCTCAAATTCCACACTTCAGATCTTCTGTTAAGCCTAGAAAGTTTCATTTAGGATTATTTTAAAAACAATGCATTGTACTTTTTATCTAGTTTATCAATTACAAAAAATGTGGGACATTTTGTAAAATGTATAAAAAAATTAAAAAAAGAATGCAATGATTTGCAAATTTCATAAATCTATATTCTATTCACAAAAAAACAAACAAAGATAAAATGTTTAAACTGAGAATATATATGCAATTTTAAAGAACTAATAAGGTTGCAACCGGCATCAAAAAAGGTTGTTTCGCACTGTGTAGCATCAATTCTTCTGTCTGTATACATCTGGGAACTGAGGAGACCAGTTGCTGAAGTTTTGGGAGAGGAATGTTGTGTCATATGTCTCTGGTACAGGATTCTAGCTGTTCAACAGGTCTGGGTTTCCTTTGTTGCATTTTTTATTTAATTTTAAAACCTAATAAGCTGCAAAATGTTTTTCCAACTAATTCATTTTAATATTAACTTTTTCCAGACTTTTGTTGTCCCGTCCCAACTTTTTAAAAACATTTTGCAGCCATTAAATTCAGAATTCCCTTAAGTTTTCCTTTAAATGGTACATTTCCTCAGTTCTATTGTGAATATATTCTATTATTTATGTTAACGTGCAAAATTTAAATCATCACATTCTGTTTTATTTACATTTTACACAACTTTTTTTGGAATTACACTTATATACATTATAGAATACTATTAACAAGCCCCTTCTGACCAATCAGATTTAAGAACACGTCGATGTGGATTGATATTACTGCACAATGAAGCTACAGTTTGAGTTCTTGAGGTCTTGTAAATATATCGGAAGGAGAAATGACACCTGATATTGTGCGGTTTCCGGAGTAAAAGCTGTTCTTTTCAACTGCATCATGACACATGTGCAAACATCTGGGATGAGTTATAGCTAAAAAAAGCAGCTGAAGCCACAGGTCTGGTTCCACAGACAGACAGAGGGAGAAGGAGTGATAGTAAGGAACAGCTTAGGCTCTACATGAAACCCCCCGACTACAACATGGGATCAAAGACGAACGTAAATCCTTGTGTGGAGAAACCAGGGGTTTTAATTTACTCTGAGCGAAGAGAAGAGAAGAGAAGAGAAGAGAAGAGAAGAGAAGAGAAGAGAACCAGGGTTTCCACACAATAATAATTCAAAATAATAATTAATATGACACATCTGTAAGAGTAATTTTACACATCTGTATAAGTGATATAACACTGCTAAATGATGAGACTGATAGAAGCTCGTACTCTGATTAGTGTCTCCGTCCTGGCAGCTTTCCTGTGACCTCGACTCTGAGCTGTCGCTTTTATTAGAGTCTATCAGGATGCATTTCCCGTTCTCCGGTTTGGACTGAGAACTCTGATTACAGGAGACAACAGAATGAACAATAAATTAGTAAGTTGGCATGGACATTGTGTTATCTAATAGCATGGACACGATCAGCTGAGTGAGACATGAATGAATAAGATATCTAAATATGTAGTTAGTATCAGCACTGTACCTCGTCTGAGCATGTTGATTCTACAGGAGTCCGGACCGGAGGCTACAGGATTCGAAGAAGACCAGAAATATAATTAGTAAATATGAAAAGTACCACAGTTCATAAATACATCATAAATCATCAGCTGGACAACATCTAAGTTGGAATTCTGATGACTGATTCTGATGATAGATCGATGTAAGATCCCATCAGGTTCGATTAAATGAGGAGGAATATTTAAACTCTGATGATTATGTATAACCACAGGTGAGCATATTGAATTAAAAGGCTTCAAAATTTACTAAATAAACTCAGTTCACTCATTTTGGTGTCATTTCCGGTGAATAAAAAGGCAAACCTTTTGTTCTGCTTCACTTTTCAGGTCTTCCTGGCTGCCGGACAAATTCCTCGACTGTGCCCTGAGACAACAAAGCGACATCTTTGTGTCAGTATTGAACACTTCAGTATTAGTGAAAGGATCTTCAGAAAGTATGATACCTTGATTCTGTTTCCTTTTGAGCAGATATTTTGGGTGCAAGAAGCGGAGAGGAAGTGACTGAAATTGTCTGTAAAAGAAATGAATAAACAAGCATTCATTTGTGAACATAAAGCTGTAAATATGTGAATATGTAACTATAAACACAGTATAGTGCAGAACTCATTATGGACAAAGATTCCACATTTGCTGTTATAATAAGCTCCAATTTTCTGGGAAGATGTTCTACTAGATTTTGGAGTGTGCTCTATAGCATGAGATCTTCCACTCCATCCCATATAAAGAAGATTTTCATGGAGTTTTGCTTTGTGCACAAGGGCATTGTCATGCTAGAGCAGGTTTGGGTCTCCAAGTTGAAAACATTTTTATGCTACAGCATCCTGTACAATCATGCGCCTCTAGTTTTGGGAACAACCACAAACTGAAAAAAGTCAGGTGTCCCAATACTTTTGTCAATAAGTGTATAATGTATTGTATACCTCTGAGTGAGCTTTGATAGTAAGAGCTTTGGTCTTCACTGGTGCACTTTGTTCTTCTTCCTCACTGCTGCTCATGGGTCTGGCTGTGTCTGAGGAATATCAATTTAATAATTAAAACAATTGTACAAAATATAAAATGTTTTGTTGTTTAGTAGGGTTTTTTTTCATATTAAATATAAATCTGGTCTGCCTTGAGTGTTTAACACTTCTGTTGCTCTGTGGGCGGAGTTTATTTCAGGGCCAGAAAGAAAGCCTGAATTGATGAAACCTTCCAGATCCACAGCTTTGTTTAAGGCTGTTAAGATATCATGCATTTCATTGTTTACAATATTATTGACTTTAATATTTTTATTTTTTTTTTTAAGACGATATCAATTATTCATAGCACCTTTTTTCTTAAATAATAATGACTAAAGATTGTTTTTTAGGTACATTATTACCCGTTAAACATTATAAAGTCAGTAGACTTACGTTGGAACGAAGCTTTGCAGTCTCGAAATTGCCTGCAATGGCTCAGGAGAAGAGAAAGCTCCTCTATACGCCGATCCTGAAAGAAAAACAAGGAAAAACTTCAACAAATAACACATTAAATAAAATAAGACTGATATACAGAGGTCATTTATAAGTTAGAAATGATATACATATAAACATACAGTATTTGTTGGTGAGATTTCAGTGTTAAGTTTGGAAACCATGACAGAGAGAAAAAAGAGTCGGATGAAGGAACTACTATTATACTTAAATTGAGAACAGGAAGTGAGCTGTTTTATTAATGTTTCTCAACATTCCACAAAATATGTGGTGGAAAAAAGAATAAAGCACTTGTTACAGAAAATAAACCTTCAAGTCGGCACTTTTTTCATTGCACGAAACTGTTGTTGATTTTCTGAAATTGTGTAACGCAGTGTTTCATCCCTCAAGCATGGATTTCTAATAGAGTTATAACACATAGGAAAAAATAAACACATTCTTTCTACATTAAAGCAAATTGAAAAGAGAACCATTTTAGAAACCAATACTCATCCAGTGAAATCATAAAAAAAAAACATCAAAGAACCTATATTCTCTAAAAGTATACACCGTCTCATGGTAATCTGGAACACTTGAGAAGCGGTGGAAAGTATCCGAGTGCTTTACGAGGATTACGCAATCCTTTAGATTATCTGAAAATAATCTTCCTCCCCCTGAATGTTTAGAACGTGGTACATGGCAGTGCAGTTAAATGGAACGTTTTCTAAATTGCAGACTTGCGATTTGGCAGTGAGTTCAGAGAACTGGGTGTGTTTTCGAAGCGATGCCTCAGAGCAGACCCTGCCACGTCTCGCTTACTGCAAACACATGACCAGTTTTGGCACTGATCCGCACCTTTAAGTGTGGACCGAAGGAAACGGTTTTAGCCCGGGTTCTGTAAATATCTCCTGCTGTCTGAGTCCACAGACGGGAACAGGAGGTCCTGTGTGCACAAAGTGGTTTTCATTTACTCTTCCACATGCCCGAAGGAGGTGGCGTGAAGGTAAAGACGTCACTCTCAGAACACGTATTGCGAAGGATTCAAAAGTTTACTGCATTTTTTTAAATTGCTTAACGGTTCTGGTTTTCTACAGGGGTCTTACTCGGAGTAATAAAAGCAAACAAACGCTTATGTCTTTGGAATAACCATTAATAGTTCTTAACCCTACAACGTAGTGGTTCCCTCTCAGAAAGGGTTCTAGGAAGTGTAAGATCTTTAGGTTCTTAAAGTTAAAAGTTAGCAGGATAATTAAAGCCTCCTAATTTCCATGAAGGAGTCAAACTTAAAACCCTTTCTGACTGAATTTAAGTTCTTTCTGAAAGCATTTAAACGGACAAACAGAACTTCCCAGGGTTCTGTTTTCGGTAGGAAAAGATGCAGTAATTTGTACCCAGATTACACACATCACACACACACACACACACACACACACACACACACACACACCACACACACACCCACACACACACACACACACACACACACACACACACACACACAATTACTAGTTATTCAAATTCATAATAAAGTTTTTTTTTTTTTAAGTAAAGCACATTGTGGTAGAGCTGTGCAACAAAAACGTAAGGTGTCCTACTAGAAGGTTTATGTACGGTTCTCCGAGCTTTCTCCTTGAATAACAAATGAAGAATCTTTAAACATGTTTTTTCATGAGTCTATCAAAGCCACCGATTTCTGAGACCAGAAATGTTCTTTACCTTCTCATCATTGGCTGCAATTAGTAATTCCATTCCAGCTTTTAATTTTAGAAGTTCTTGATCTGTTGAAAAAAGAAACAAACATGTTTACTATGTTTACCAAAAACAAACGTGAATGTGTGCTTTCACTGGTATTTGGATTTCATTAGAAACATACTTGTTTCTTGCTTACAGATCACATTTTCACAAAGACATTGTTTTGTCCCTTTTTGCACACCATGTTCCTCTTCTCAATGCTAGTTTCCATGGAAGATAATTACTCTCACCTGTTTCGTGTTACCACCGACCGGTTATGTATTTAAACTCCCCATGGCTTCCTTGTTTTTTGTTTGAGGAAGGATCTACATATGAATTGAAGCACAAATGCACCCACAACGTTTTGAAATAAATATCAGGTTAATAACTTAAACCGGTTCAGAAGATGGTCTGAGAAACAACGTCTCACTCCCACATATATGCAACCAATTCAGTAACTTAGCATAAAATGAATTGTAATCACTCCTGTCTGCGTTTTAAAGGAATTTTGACCTACCTACCCGAGCTCAAAAGAATCCTGACCCATCCTGCCTGATCTTCAAAGAATTCCAAATAATCCTACCTGGTTTCATAGAAATTCTGATCAGTCGTGCCTCTGTCAAAGAATTGATCCTACATGGTCTTAAAAATAATTCTGAACGATCCTGTCAACTTCCACATGAGTTTTGACCAAACCTGACTATCAAAGGAATTCTAACATGCTTTTCCAATGGTATTCTTACTTAAATTACTTTGTCTCTAAGGAATTCTGACCCATCCTGCCTGGTATCAAGGAAATTTTTACGAGTCCAAAGGAGCTCTAAACAATCTCACTCGCTCCTGGAGGACTAACTTGTCAGTTCTCAAAAGCATTCTACAATCCTTTAATTCAATCTAGTCCTGCCCAATCCCACAGATCCACTTGACCACCTACTAAAGGAATTTGGACTTATTTAGCATAAATATTTGCATATTTACATATGTATATTTCCTAAATTAATTTAACTAAATTGCTTTCAATAGAATAAAATAAAAAAAAGACAGTATTGTGTGTGTGTGTGTGTGTGTGTGTGTGTGTGTGTGTGTGTGTGTGTGTGTGTGTGTGTGTGTGTGTGTTAGTGATCCAGTATGCTAAACTCTTACGTTTAGTGTTGAGCCTTCTCCTGTATAGCTCTTCTAATGATGAGAACAGGATAAAAAAGAATACAGAGCTGTTGTTAGTCACCAAACAAACCATTCCAGTGCAAAACATGCAAACACTAATTATCTAAACACTTTTTAAACACCACAGACACCACTCAGACTTGTATTGAACACAATGCTTGCAGTGTATTTCTGATTAAATTGATTAATTTAGATAAATAAAGGTCAGATTAGTGTTTTTACAGCTACATGCCCGCAGCATTAGTCTTTAATGACAATTTATATAAATCTATATGAAAATCTAAATGTATTAAATCCAACAGGTGTCCAGCACCAGCGTAGACATGTGTACTGTATACAGTGGCTCAGATCACATTGTACTTAAATTTCCATCTCACAGTAGCAAAATCTTGATAATTTCATTAACGTAAAAAGTGTTTTTAAAGATTTCTGGTTCATTCTGCCTGACCACTGGTTCATTTCGGCGTCATTACCAGTGAGGACGTCATGATTGTGTCCCGTCTGTTCATTCGGACAAAATGGGTTCAGCCTTGCAAAAGTCCCACACACCAGAGAATATTGAGGCTGTTCGAGCTGCGATCATGAGGAACCCTCGCCGTTCCGTTCAACAACAAGACTCATCGCTGTGTTGAGCCGGTTTTCTCGAAATTACACACCCATACTGTAATGGGAGCAGATGGGACACACATTTATGATGTCCTAAATGGTAATGACGAAACAGAAATGTTCTTTACGCAGCAGTCGCTCTATCACCATTCATACGCACCACTTCACTGCTCCATTATAACTAACGGCAAAGGGTTTGAAACGAGCTCACACTGGTCCCAGAGTTGCCAACCCCTAGTTCCAAAGTTTCCCATTTCCCTGTGCCACTCTGTAAAATGTGAACATGTTCAGAAAAGAGAGCAATGTAGACTCACCTCTTTCTGCACTGTCAATGGACATGGGAGATCTGGACAGGAGCTGAGCCTGAAGGTTCTCGATCTCCGCATTCTTACACTGCAAAAGCTGCTGAAGCCCCGAGATTTCTGCCTGGAAATGAGCATTTAAAGCATACTGTTTGTTTACAAACTGACTGGAAGAATAATGGAAAGTCTAATAAACATACTAAATTTGAGACCAGCGTTAAAACCTGTGTTTCTTGAACTGGTCATCGGTTAAACCATCTTCAACTGACCAGTTTAATGATCCCTGATTGTGTATTTAGAATACTGCTATATGAACACACACACTGGTGATGGAGTTTGTGTAGAATAATTAACATTTCAATGAGCATGGGTTATGAAAGAAATAATTACTTCCTTTTTTTAATTAGTGCTTCTTTAAACAAGAAAAATTAAAAGAGGATTAATAAAGAGTTGGTTTCTTCTAGCCATTGGTTTCTTCTAGCCAATTCCTCCTGCTAGATGAGGGTAATTGCACACCACAAGGACATTAAAGTTTTTTTCAGCTCTAAAATTTTCATAAGAAGCACAAAATCTGCCCAAATCTAGACTTTTTATCAAACACATTTTATAAGCTGCCAAACATTGTTTTAGACTGTTCCAAAAACTGATTTTTTCCACTCTGGAGTCCAGGGATGAACTTACACCACACTGATGTTCGGCATTACAGTTTGTGACCTTAGGCTTAAACACAGTTTCTAAGAAACTTCGAAGTTTCTGGAAAATCTTGATCTCCAGATGAGCAGGTTTTGTGCCAGCTTTGGGAAGTGATTTCCACATGTTTGCAGACATTTACATGCTTGCAATTTAGCAAAAAATTGGCCTTGTGTTGATGCTGGACAACATTCCATTAACAGGAGTTGAAGACTTCACCTGGGCAGCTAATGCAGGATATAACATGAAAGGTCAGGGAGCTTCAGAGGATCACATTGTAATGCTGAGATTGTTTTACTTTGTGTACATGCTGTTTTTTAGAAGAATAAACAGGAAACATAGAGATTGGACTTAGCATCTAGGTAAAGGAGGTGAGAAATAAAAGCATAATAAAGATTGGTGTGAAAAAGCAAGGAGGTGGAAATGATTGGAGAGGATGTAAAGTGATGATGTATCTAAAAGGAAAAAGCCAAGAAATAAATTTAAATTAAAACTGAAGTGGTAGAAACAGTGGAAGATAAAGTGGAGCAGGTGGAAAAATAAGCAAATAAGCAAAAATAAAAAAAAGTAGACGTGAGTAAAAATAGGCATTTACAAGACATGAGAAAGAAGCTGGAAGAATTGGGGCTTCAGGGTAGTAGCTGGAGGGAGGAAACTCTGAAGGCTGAAAAACAAGGAAAAAGGTGAATATGGAACAAAAAAACATCTAGAAAAACAAGATCATGTCGATAAGTTTAGGTGAAGAATATAATAAGAGATAAAGGCAAGAAAGGCAGTGTGGATGAAAAATAGAAGGAATGATCGGACAGTTAAGAAAGGGGGAGAAAAAAATCAGAAGAAGATGTGGCATGAGGCTGATGAGATAATAAGAGGAAGAAGGTATCTGGAGAAGGGCTGAAGAAGGAGGTACTGTAGGGGAGTGTAGACTGCAGAAATGAAGTTGGTTGGTTAACACTGATGACCAAAGTGTGAATGAAGAAGGCAGGGAACGGGGGGGAATAAGGAATCGACCAGAGGAAAGGAAAAAGGGGTAAGAATGTAAGCAAGTTCTTTAGGAAAGAAAAGCAATATGTGGAAAAGTTGGGAGAAGAGGGGAGCAGGTGGCACCTGAAGGTTCCTGCTGTGCTCCTTCCACTGCTGCCTCTTCACCTGCAGCTGCTTCACCATCAGCCTCAGACTCAACAAGTAAGTCACCAGAGACCGGTAACACACATGAAGAGAATAAGAGATGGACAGCTACAGGGAAGAGGAAGTGAAGAAAAAAAAGAAATACAGACCAAAACAGATGAATAAGAGAAAAGGTTGATTAAAGTGAAAAGTCAAGTGAGTCTGCGTGCAGAGAAAAAGAAGTTTAGCTTGTGAGCAGAACTGATAATAGATACAGCAGTTAAACATAGAGGTGAAGAAGCCTGCTAGGAAGTGCCTCCTGAAAAGAGGAAGATGCATTCGCTTATGGGAAATACCATCAGAACAAAGGTCCATAAGAGTAGCGTCAAAGTACATTTCTCTTACAGTACCTTTGTCGCCTTGAGTTTTCTCTCATACTGCGACTTTTCATCCTCAAGTTCCTCCACTTTATTTTTGAGCAAGCGCAGTTCCTGGAGCAGGTTCTGTTCATCAGAAAAAAGAGAGAAAGAATGTTTATATTAGATTAAGAGATGAACATCAAAAGTGATTTTATGCTGGAGTGAAATTTAGAGTTAGAAGGCATTTAAAATGAACACTGCAACACACCACATACTCATGAATAATCAAACTTTAAACTAAATATTAATTGCAGGTCATTAATATGCAAATTATGTTAATTAGTTTCAATATATAATGTAATACTGGGGTATTAAATAAATACATTATTTTTCATCATTTTCATCAAATTGTCATTGTCACAAAGCAAATTTATAGAAACAAATTGAATAACAATAAGTATTCATGTAAAATTAATAAATTAGTATCTAAAAGTATTCTATCAGGAAGGAAAAATTAATCTTTATAATTTAAAGTTTATCTTTAGAAATGTATTCTTAATAAGTGAACCACATGTGATGGTTGTGAAGGAAAAATATATAGTGTATATACACATATATAGTATATACAGTGTGTGTGTGTGTGTGTGTGTGTGTGTGTGTGTGTGTGTGTGTGTGTGTGTGTGTGTGTGTGTGTGTGTGTTAAATGTCTATAAAAAGCTATTCATCTACTTTAAATGATTTAACAACGCATCATAAAAACCCACACAGCCCCTAAATGAAATCCATTCCCTGCATGAAGTCTGTTAGAAATATCTCCAGCCCACAGACCAAAACAAACAGCACAGAAATAAACCCACAGCACGTGTTAATACGTTACATCAAGCACGAATCACCAAGCACACTGTGAACGCTATTACAGATTCTACAAACATTAGGCAGCCAGCACATGCCAGGCGATCAAAGGGCAGCTTCATAAGCAGGTTTCAGATTCCAAGCCAAAGTCCAGATGTTGAAAAATGAAGCTTTACAAATCACTCAGGTGCATTGGATGCCTACACTTTCTCTCCCACAGTGACAGAGCTCCTCAGAACTGAAATTTCCAGAGCTCTGCTCTCCTGTAGACGTCCCTTCAGCCTCGGCTGGTTCATTCAGCGAAGCATCAGTACCAGAGTCTTCATCGTCCTGGTTCTTTACAGTTTTTTTCTCTTGGATTTTAGAAGAAAGCTCTTGCTGAATCTTACACATCTGCTCCTGGAGCTCGCTAATCAGATTCACTACACTCTGGCGGAGGAGGAGAAGCACACAGGGGTGCAAAATTGAAAGGCAATAGGAAATGAAAAATCAAAACACATGAGCGTAATGAATAGTGGATGCATAAGTATTTACACCCCTTTAGAAAAGTTTTGAAATGTACATGAATGATGCTTTTTACATCAAATATCTACAAAAAAATAACCCTATTTATATAAAAGAAAAAAATGGCGGATAAAAGTGATGTATGCTGAAACTTACAGTATAATTCCAAAAGTATTGGGTCACCTGACCTTTCCTGCAACAAGTGGTCCTTTTCCAAACTGTTACTTCAAAGCTGGAGGCACTTAATTGTACAGTTCCTGTGATGAGCTATAATAAAATTTTGCATTCACTCGAACTTGGAAACCCAAACCTGTTCCAGCACTGCAATACCCCTGTGCACAAACCGAGCTCCTTGAATATCTGGTTTTCCTGCTTCGAAGAGGAAGCTCTTGAATGGCCTGCTATGGAGCTCTATAGTGATACCTGCCTTTCATAATACACTTGTGGCTGATGAACACAAATATCCATAAGCACACTCCAAAATCTAGAAGAGTGGAAAGAATTATTAAAGCAAATTGGGACTAAATGTGGAATGCAATGCTCACAAATCACATACTATACTTATGACCCAATACTTTTGACAATAGAGTGTATTTACAAATAAAAGTACATAGCAATGCTTAATAAACCTTTTCTTAAAATCACAAGAGGACGGATTTAACCCAAATGATCGACACCGGACTTTTTTAACCATATATATTCTTCCCCACACGGTTCTCACAAAGTTGGAGACACACAGTTGAATCAGACACCTTTCGATGCAGGAGAATGACATTTTTCTTTCACTTCAACCAGGAGACCCAAACCTGTTCTACAAAGCCAACTCCATGAAGATCTGCTTTTCATGGGTTGGAGCTTAAAACCCTAATGAAAAGCTATAAACCTTATTAAACACCATGGGGAGGAATGTGAACGCTGACTGCACCCCAGGCCTCCTCACCTCACCTCCATCAGTACCTGACTTTACTAACACCCTCATGGAGGAATTAATCTCCACAAATCTCTACAAGCTCTCTCAGAAATCTACTGGAACATCTTCCCAGAAAAGTGAAGGCTATTATAACAGCAAGGTGTCAAGTGTCCAGAGACTTGGCGTCCATTTAGTTTGTGTGTACCTATATTATAAGAGAGAGAGAGAGAAAGAGAGAGAGAGAGAGAGAGAGAGAGAGAGAGAGAGAGAGAGAGAGAGAGAGAGAGAGAGAGTATCAAGTACAAAGTGTTGGACGTCCCGAAATGGAAGTAATACAGTACAACAGTGACTGTCATTTGCATGTAAAAAAGTCAAAGAAGCAAAAAGCAAAGCATAACTGTAGTGTAATCTGATATGTTTTTTTTTTTATATTTTATTTTTATGCTGTTAAATTTAATAAGCAGGAAAATTTCAGGCTCATATTACTATGTGGTACGTTCATAAAGCTTGAATGGAGAAAATACCATGCTTTAATCGCTGAGGCAGCAAAGGTACCGCCATTGGCACGTCCTTGCAAAACCATGTCCTTCAGCCAAAATAAACAGGTCCGTGACCTGATTAGTGCGAGTTCAAAACTACGCTTATATAAGGCTCTTTGTTAAGTGTGAACACTCATGATGGAAAAGGAAACAAGCCTGAAATGCAAAATGGTGCAAAGTAAAACATGATCATGGAAAATGAACAGAAAAATCAACACTGGAAAGAAGAGTTCATCATTGAGACTAGCGTAAACAACGGTTCAGTAATGACTGGCATGTAAGGGGAGGAAGTATCATGTGATCCAGTGGCAGGAAAACACAGCAGATGAGATGGCTGACATATGATTGCTATCTATAGAGTGTAGCAGAGAGGGTCGGCATGGGGCGGGGTGGTCTGAGAGGCTCGCTGCTGAGGGCTGAAGCATGGCATGTCCAGGGGAATGTTGTGAGCCAGATTAGAGCCACTCAGCACAGCAGTTGTCAGAAGAGTGGAAGTGTTCTTGTGTGTAGCATTTTAATTCATGGTATAATAAAGAGCTACATTAATATCTGGTTGTAGTACACTAATTAAAGCTCTCCTTGAAAATGTTATTTCAGATCATTAAAATATCGGCTGTAAAATAAGGCAGCATTCGTAAACATTAACATCCTGGACACTTTGCACACTGTACAATACCTCAAATTAGGTACCTGGAGTTACATGTATAACATTTTAAAGCAGAAGCTTTAGGTTGTATATGTTGTGTTTTTTTAATATTATAGAACTTCAATTCAGTTCTCGATTCTGATTGGTCAGAGAATGTTTCTTGCTTGTCTATAAGAGCGGCACAGGTTCACATGAATGCACTTATTTTAATACATTATTGTTTCCATAGAAACAGCTCATTCACTGGAAATTATTCGGTAAATGATATACAATAAAATAAATTGGCTTTATTTAAGTAGAATTGTTTATGATTTATGGAAGGAGTCTCCATTGTCAGCTCTTTGTAACAAGTACAACTAACTTTTTTTTTTGCCTCTTTTTCGATAAGAGGTGTTTTATTACTTTGCTTTTTTTATGAACTGATCATGAAGGAAAGACTGTTTATAGCTACTACAAGGTATGCTTGAATATAAACTACATTATATAGACAAATGTCTGCGGACACCTGATGCGTATGTGCTTTTTCAACATCCCATTTGACATTTAGTGTCTAACCCTAACCCTAACCCATTTGCTGTTATAGAAACCTCCACTCTTCTGAGAAGAAGTTCCACTAGATTTTGTGGTGAGTCAGGTAGTGATGTAGGTGAGGTGAAGAGGTCTGAGGTGCAGTCAGTGTTCACATTCATTATGTTCAATAGAGTTTAGAGCTTTACAGCAGGAGATCTTCCAATCCAACCCATGTAAAGGGTAAAGCAGATCTTCATGAAGCTGGAACACGTTTGGGTCATTTAGTTTAAGTGAAGAGAAAATTTCATGCTTGAAATAAATGTATCAATTTATTATCATAAGGTTTATTATATATATATATATATATAATTGAATATATTAATTATAATAGAATTAATAATTAAATATATATTACATTATATTACATTGTTATGATAAAATTATATTTTCTAGCTTGTTGGTTTAAAGATATCAGAATCATATCAGATTTCAATATAATGCATTAAAAAACATTCTGATTTTTGCAGATTATACCTAATTAGTGTTATACAAAAGTTTGACCAAATCTGAACCCAAAACTACTGTATTTACCAACAAATCAAGAGTTCGGTACATTGTGATGTTATGTTATAATTGTTGCTGTAACACTATGATATGGGTGTACCACTAATTTGTTCATTTGGTTGCTTGAGTCAACATATTTACACACACACACACACACACACACACACACACACACACACACACACACACACACACACACACACACACACACATTTCTGCACACTTGCCACAAAACCTAAAGCGAGGTATATTTTACATCAACAAACGCTAGCTCTCCTTCCCAACCCACTAATTACATCTGACACGTAAGCTTTCATATTGCAAAACTGTAATTAGTGTAAGAAGCAAATTCGTTGTTACAAATAGACTGTATTACACAGTTGAATGTAAATGTGCACAGCGTCTGAGTACCAGATTCGTGTACATTCATTTGTTTTTAATTTTTCTCACTTTGCTGATAAATGGGATTCGAACCAATAACAGACTGGTCATGAGAAATCAAATACTGGAGAACTTTTATATGCTGTTTCTAAAGATTTACACACTGGTGAAGAGCTCTCAAATCTGATTGGTCCGAAGTTGTTACAGTAGTCTACACATGAACAGATTAATGGTGTTGTGTTTTCTGTGATTGGCTGTTTATCCAACATTGAAGGAAGGAGTCTAAAATTTCAGAAATGATTATTTTGGTTTCGAAAACGTAACTCGAAATGTAAATCGTTTACAAAACACATTTCAAAAGAAGACCAGGAAAACTTCACTCCATCATACTACACAATTACTGATTATATTCCCATAACAGCCCAACACAGAGTGGTCTATTTCTGACGTAATGCTTTGTACCACGTCTAATATAAAGACGACCATAAGACCCTGAGTGATTTATTACAGAATCCAGAGCGGTACGATACCTCAGCTTTGTGCGGTCTCTCAGTGCTGTGATTCTGTATCTCCTCCATGCTCACCAGCTTCATTTCCAGAAAAGAAACCTCATCCATCAGATCTAGTTTCTGCGACTCAAGCGCAGTCCTGCTCAGGAGCGTCAAGACAATCCCACACACACATATGCGAACCCAGATGTGAAACGGTTGCTTCAAACAAAATCCCCTGAACACTGTTGAGCTTCTGCTGCATGTTGGCTAAATATACACAGACTATGAAGTCTATATTTACTTCCTCTCTCTCTCTCTCTCTCTCTCTCTCTCTCTCTCTCTGACTGTATGACACAGGAGAGGAGAGAGAGAGAGAGAGACAGCACAAGCGAAACCAAGAGCTGCAGGAAAGTGTCTCTAAAACACTCAAGAGAAGTTATGGATGAAATGGAAACTAATCCAAGCTCACAGCAGAAAACACACCCAGTTCCATTGACAAAAACAATATTTTGGCCTGATTTTGTCCGTTTCAAACCAGACACTGACTTCACCGACTGACCTGAAGGTGGTTTATACAGCCATCTATTTGTCATGAGCTGTCCTGGACTGTGAAAGCTCGCTTCTGACCAAGTCTAATACCATTTAAAGACTGCACATGGAAATGATTAGGGTTCTGTCACTGAGAGCGAGGCTGACTTTTAGAGGCCAAAACCTCATAATGACCACAGCTTGAAAACGCTCCTCATCAGTGAAGCCAAAGCTGTAGATTCAATCAGGAGCAGCGTTTAAAAAAAAAAAACACAAATAAAAAAGAATTTGCATTTACATCTTTTAAAAATTGTTAAAATGAGGTGGAAAACTTTGTCGAAGTGCAAAATTCATGATAGAATATGGTTTAGAAAAAAAAATACCAGGATAAAATGATTATTTTATTTTATTTATGTATTTTTTTTTATGTTTTGTCTTGTCTTTTTGTTATGATTGAGGATTTTTTTATTAATATTGTTTTAACAACCTAAAAAATAGTATCTTACTATTTATATCATGTCTATTTCACTAAAATTATGTTGTACGTTTACACCTACAGCAACCTGCAGCCTGGAACACTTGACCTATGTGGTTCTTCTCCAAACCGTTACCACAAAATTGGAGAAATTTCATAGGATGTCTTTGAATGTGGTTGCGTTAAATTTCCCCAATTGTTCAACCTGGAGACCCAAATCTGTTCCAGCATGACAATGCCCTCGTACCCAAAGCCATAAAGATTTGCTTTACATGGTTTGGAGAGGAAGATCTTGTGTGGTCTGCTATATAGCTCTGATCTCAACCCAACTGAATATCTTTTGATACCTTGTGGGTACCAAACCGAAAGCCCAGTACCAAAATATTTCAGTACGAATACATGTACCGTATGTGTATATATATATATATATATATATATATAGTCAGTGTTTTAAAATCCTATGGAAAAAAATGATAGAAGTCACTGCCATAATCACTTCATTTTGCTTAGATGCCTTTGGCTATTTTTTTTCTCATTTCCATTTTCTCGCTAAGACCCTCGTCTCATTTCCTCTGGCTGATGAGTCCGTCTGATGAGGCCCTGCAGCTGAAGCTCAGTTTACCTGACCAGATTTGGCCATTCAACCTGGGTATAAACCAAATGTACCCCATAACCCTGTCAAATATTTGTGTTGTCAAGGTAATAGAAGGAAGGCCTGACCTTGCACTATTTCCTCCTGTAATACTTCAAAACTCAAGAGCAACTCTTCAGAGCTTCCTTAAAAAAAAAGGCATACAATGTGGTCATCTCATAATAATCACACATTTGAATTGTGAGAACAGAAGAGGAAGTGCACATTAGGTAGGAGGAACAGATAATGGGGAAGATGGACGTTAACAATAATGCTGTACTAAAGTGTGGTGGAAAATGTTGGGAAATGAAAGAAGGAGTTGAGGGTAAACAGCGAGCAGACGAACAGACTAAACAATCTGCAAAGGCAAACAACAACGTCTGATTTTCAGAGTTCACTTTAAAGTTTACTGGTGTTTTTTAATCCATGAGATTTTTTCAGTGGTAAATAAGAGCTGCTAAAAAAAAAGGAAAAAAAACTTTGAGAGCATTTTAAAGTCCAAATGTTTGTCCAGTTAGACAAGCTCCAGTCTAGACTCCTACTTGTCCAGAAACTGTAGTTGAATTTAGCTGCTTTTACAAGTAATAGAAGGTAATTATAGATAGATGAACAGATGAATCGATGGAAAAACAGATGTATACAGATAGCTGGATGAAAAAACAGACAGGCAAATAGAGGGATGGACGGATGGACATACGGTCTTTGAGGAAAACAAACAAAGGGATGGAAAGATGAACCATTGGTGGATGGATGCACAAACACATCAATGAACAGACAAACTAAGTTTAATCCTCAGAGAGAAACGTGTCACTTTGTCACTTTGGCTTTACTTATATTTTACTATATTCAAAAGCAATCATGCAACTCCATATTTATAAAACAGTTCCCTGCCATTCAACACGGCTTCTCCAGAGTTCCTGCCACTTCTGGAACGTGTCCTGGAAGTCTTCTTTTTGAGGCATGTCAAGCACCTCTGTGAATTGCGCTGGATCTCCACAACGATGTCAAAACGGCAAGCTGGATCTTCTTGAAGAACACAAAGTCAAATCGGTTGAGTAGTGTGGGTGCAGAGAGTGAGATCATGTGGATTGTTTTTAGACGATCATCATGCATGAGTTGCTGAACAGTCATCTTCCAGTGTTTTGTGTGCTGCACAAAACACCTTGAACGACTCATTGCAGCAACGCCATATGTCAAACGTATGTAGTGTCAAACTTTACGTATGTAGTGTAAAATTTTACGTTTGATTGTTCTAACTTGATGTCCATATCATAAAATCGCAGATGTGGTAACGCACGTGGGTCAAAATAGCACCAATTACACCTTAGTCTCGCAACCTCTTGATACATTTTGTATAAAAGTGGCCCTTCTCCACTGATCATCAATGGATTCTCCGTGAAGATCATCAAGAGCACCAAATTCCTTGGTGTTCATCTGGCTGAGAACTTCACCTGGTCTCACACACACTCTTTACTCCTCTACCATCAGGAAAGAGGTTCTGAAGCATTTGGGCCTCACATCCAGACTGTGCAACATTTTTTTCCTTCAAGTCATCACACTCCTCAACACACAGAACTGAACTGTACCAAACTCACACACACACACACACACACACACACACACACACACACACACACACACACACACACACACACACACAACTCTGTTGTGTTACTGGGCTGCTACAATTTTTAACTCAACACACTGTATGTAGCTCTTTGTCCTGGATGTAGCTCTGTGTAAGTGTGTAGCTCTGTGTCTGTATGTAGCTCTGTGTCCTGTATGTAGCTCTATGTCTGTATGTAACTCTGTGACACTCTGTGACACAGAGTCTGTGACTCTGTGACTGTATGTAGCTCTGTTTTCTGTATGTAGCTCTGTGTCCTGGATGTAGCTCTATGTACTGTATGTAGCTCTGTGTTCTGTATGTAACTCTGTGTCTGTATGTAGCTCTGTGTCCTGTATGTAACTCTGTGTCTGTATGTAGCTCTGTGTTCTGTATGTAGCTCTGGGTCCTGTATGTAGCTCTGTGTCTGTTTGTAGCTCTGTGTTTTGTATGTAACTCTGTGTCCTGATTGTAGCTCTGTGTCATGGATGTAGCTCTGTGTTTTGTATGTAGCTCTGTGTTCTGGATGTAGCTCTGTGTTCTGGATGTAGCTCTGTGTTCTGGATGTAGCTCTGTGTATGTATGTAACTCTTTGTCTGTATGTAGCTCTGTGTCTGTATGTAGCTCTGTGTCCTGGATGTAGTTAAAAAATTCAGTACATTATGGTCTACATCTGTAGAAAGATTGATTATCGGCTTCTATTTCAAATGTTAATGCCTTTGGGGAAATCAAACACTTCATGCACAAAGCAGGTTTTGGATCTTTAAAAAGGAACAAATACCCCACACCCACTCCCCACATCCACAAACGAACTCTTCATAGCCCACTCACCACTACTACCACCAACACACACCCCATACCAACACAATCCAGTGTTGCGATGAAGACAATTAATTTACCACTGCTTTCAATTTTGGATCAAAAGATTCAACATTTTTAACTTTGCAGGTTTGGCTCTCCTTATAAATAACATACTGGTGGCTTTGTGATGTCACAAATCTTACGCAAGTGTGAACACGGGATCGGCGTTGGCGTGACTTTTACTGCTTGTGAATTCATTTGAACGAAATCAATCAACCAAATCAGGCTCACTCACTGGATTACGTACAGGATTGAAGGAAAAACTGGTACCTACTGTAACACCGTCTGTTTTAACTGTAACCTGCTACAGTATAATCTTCATTACAAATTAGCTGGATTAATTTTTATATACATATATATAATATATATTATTTATTTATTTATTTGACGCTAAAGAAAAATTAAAAAAAAAATTTGTGGTACCTGTTGCAGCATTTCTTCGGCAGAGTTCAGCTTGAGCTGGTGCTTTTCAAGGGAATTCTCAAGGTCTCTGATCTTCTCTCCTTGAGCTTCTACCTGGTCTGTCAACACACTCACCTGTGTTTGTATAGTGATTGTGTGGGAGAGAACGAAAGAGAGAGAGGGAGAGAGATAGAGAGAGAGAGAGAGAGAGAGAGCGAGCTTAGAATTTAATCATAAAACCATAAATCTCCTATGACTTGCACAAAAAAAAAACCAGAACCTCAATACCACAGACTTTTGCTTTTAGTCTCTAGATGTCCATCACCGGTTGTATCACATAATAATCCAAAGCAGCACGAGTTTTTGAAACCGTGAACTAAAGTTTAAGATGATAATCCTGAGCAAGCAAAACCAAGAGGATTATAATTATGGCTGCAACATTATAATCACAATTCAGAGGAATATAAAATAAAATGCTGTTGAACAGGCTGACAGTTCGGACGTTTCCAGCACTTGGCCTGAGTGCAGAAGCATTTCACTCAACCATTTGAGCATGTGACCGAGCAGAAGAGCCTTCCTGCCAAATCCTAACTTCACGCAACTGTCTTTCACGATCTGGCTACCCAGACGGATTACCAGACGAATCACAAAATTGCTTCCTATGAACACATCCGTAATCATCAGCCATCAACCATCATTACTGTTAATACTCATGATTATGTTAAGCAAGGAAAAGGATTTTCTAGCCTCACTGGTAATCACCTGTCTGTATAACTAAAACATTGTTTGGACAAAAGTTTGTTGACACCGGACTGTGGGTGCTTTTTGAACGTCCTGTTTGCACTCCATTTGCTGTTAGTTACTGTCAGGTACTGATCTAGGTGAGGAGGCATGAGGTGCAGTCAGCATTTACATTCATCCCAAAGGTGTTCAATAGGGTTTAAAGATCTACACACACACACACACACCGCTCCTACGTCTTACCTGTAACACGAGTGATTCCTTATCTTCCTCGAGTCGACAGAGCCGCTCCTGATAGCTCTCGTTGGTTCCCAAAGCCTTGAGGTTGACCTATGAATCAACAATTGGTCACAGAGTTATATTTACACGGCTCAGGTCACGTTTATTATTTATTTAATCGATCTACTGCAACACGGTGTGGCCAAAAGTACCAAAAAATGCCTTTTTCAGCCATGTGTGCTTCTTCATCCAACTGTTTCCACAAGCTTGAAGGCACACAACTTATATAGGTAACTTTGGATGCACCATTTTCTATTGAACTAGGTGACCTGAACCTGTTCCAGCATGACAATGCACCTGTGCAAAAGTATTCATCACCTTGAAGATACATGTGTTGAAATGGAAGATCTTACACTATACAGCTATAAACCCTATTGTACGCATATGTATGTGGAACAGTGCAGTACTGCATAAATCATTACTATAATGATTTATAATGCTAACATTAGAAGCTTGAAGGCAGAAGTCCGAGCTGCTGTTAATCAACACCTTCTGACCAATCAGAACTGAGATCTCATATTGACTGTTAACTTCTACAACTCTAAACGAGTAAAAGATTTTAGTATCTGTAAAGCAGTTGTGCTTTGTTGTGTAGTTTCTGTATTTTGTACAAACCGCATTATATAACCCTACACTCTTGTTATTCTCATTAAAAAATAACCTCCACTGTCTGTGTTGAACTCGGTGCAAGTTTTTCTGAGACTCATCTCATGGGTTTATATTATCAACTGATCTTCAAGCATGCAGTCTGAGCAGAGCAGTAATCGTGCCGCTTTCCGCCATGCAAACGAGACAAATATTCAGAGCAGAACAAGCTGTAAAATGAGAGAAAGGAGAAAAAAATAACATTTCGGGAGACAAGCTTACCTTTTTTAGCCAAGTAAAATGTTTGTAAAATTCAATGTCACACTCCATGACTCAGGGCCATGATCCTGCTTGCTTCTTCTCACATACAGGAGCATCAACTGCTTCCAAACTGAAAATAAATGCAGTGCTAACCTTTGAAATGAACAGAGCTCACAACGATGTCTTCTGTCTTTTAGTGTGTGTGTGTGTGTGTGTGTGTGTGTGTGTGTGTGTGTGTGTGTGTGGAGCCTGTTTATGGCTCCTAAGCATCTGGTTTGGAGCACTGAGAAGTCTTTAACATCAGACTGCGGTCTTGCCGCTCAGATCTCAGCAGCTGCACTCTCCCTCCCTTTCTCCTTTCTTTATTCTCCTCCTCCATCTCTCTTTTTTTTCTTGCTTTCCCCCTCTCTTCATATTCTCGCTCTAAATTCTATAGAAATGATCCTAGTCCTGCTCAACCTACTTACTTATGAATACTGATCTACGCACACCTCTAGCTTTGTTGCTCTGCTTCCTTCAATCTCATTAGCGAGTACTTCAGAAAGCAACGACACCTCACATGGGCTCTTTGTGTGGCCAGAGCACATGTCTGAGACACACGTGTTGCATGGAAGGCCCAGAGGAGAAGGAAAGGGTGAAGGGAATAAATGAGGTGAGGGGCAGCAGGGGAGAACGGGAGGTAGAATGAGGGAACAGAGGAACAAAGAGCAGGATGGGATCTAGCAGTGATGGATATGTGGTAAGTTCATGTGAAGTAAAATGGTTGATGGGGGAAGAAGTTCTCCTTGTTTTAGCCATTAGAGGATTTTTGTTGGACCCAAACATCTACCGCATTTAGTTTAAACTGAATAATGATATGATATGAGCTTGGAGATGGTTGTTTTCTACCGCAGATTCTGAATAAGCAAGGAACTGAGCTTTCATTGGCATATTGAATATTATTTTAGTACCAGTTCAGGCTTGCTGCTCTACTCTTCTCCAAATGATTACTAACATCTCTGTCATGGATGTCTCCACATTTCCTAAAAGCAGACTGTAGATAGCCAGTGGCATCCTGGCAGTATAAGAAGAACCAAATCAGAAACCTGCCAATTTAAGTGACATGACTGAGTGGAAATTCCTGTTTGATAGCTGCGGATTTGAACCATAATTGAGCGAGTTTCAAGATACAAGACCAGTCTGGCTCTGTAAATACTTGGGCATAACATTTAACCCCTACTGTTCCAAACTCAGACTCAGTATTTAATCAGAATACTTTATTGATCTCTAGGGAAATTGTTGGGTTGCAGTTGCTCATAGTAACAATAAAGTAAAGATTAAACTAAACAAAAACAAACTTAAATAAATATATGTATTAAGTTACATTTTTAATTAAATTAAATGTGTAGCAGAGGTAAAACAGATGAAAGAAAAGGTCAGATTTTATTATTATTATTAATTTAATTTAATTTAATTTAATTTATATATATATATATATATATATATATATATATATATATATATATATATATATATATATATATATATATATATATATTTTTTTTTTTTTTTTTTTTTTTTTTTCCATTATTATTGTTATTGCAATGACGTTATTGCACATAATTGTCAAAGATATTAACATTATATAAGTGTGGCATGAACATCTATAACTATATCTAAATGAATTATATCAGACCACCTTTTTAACACTCGGAAGGAGAAGGTTTATTGTTATTTCTGTAGCAAGACAACTTCAATCATATGACAAGGCTTATACAGTATAGGAGGAATAAGTGGCTCTTGAAGTTGAAAAATAGCTTGTATAGAAAAATGAGATAAAAAAAAGGTAGAAAATAAGATTAAATTGTGCAAACATGCTTGCAAACTGAACATAACAATGACAATTTTAACCAAGTATTATCATGCTAGCTGAAGGATTTAAATCTAGAATAGCTTCTGTACTCAACCTTTCAAACTGGCTGTTATTCAAACATATATTTACTATTAAGGTTAACATTAAATCCCCCCTAAATATGTGCTTTCACAAGAATCACCTTTGCGAAGTTTAACTCAGGTTTCACAACTCACAATTTTACTGAGAAAGATACTGGTTAAAGTGGTAAATGACCTAATGTTGGTCTCTATCAAGGGATGCTTCTCTTTTCATTGTGGGTAGATATGATTTTGTTGTTGGCTTGAATCTTATCTGAGTCACATTTCATATAGTTGTAAAAATGTTAAAGTTTGGCATTTCACAAGGCTGTATTCTAGGGCCACTGTAATTTTTTTATTTACTTTATATATTCTATCATATAGTTCATTCATAGATCAAATGAATAATAATAAAAAAATAAATATATAAACACCATAGGAACTTCTGTAGAACAAATCAGAAACACCCACCAGACTTTTGTGGAGCCACAATAAGACAGTGTCCACTTTGGTAATGGGAACGTGTCTCCTCAGAATGCCCCTGTCCTCCTTGCAGCGTTCAATGTCCAGGACGTCTTCTAGATCCTCTGCGGGCTGTAGAACCCTCAGAGACATACAACCATCTTCAGACTTTTGCAGAACTGGTACACTGCTTGTTTCATCCCCAGAAACAAAAATCTTGGATCCTAAATTGGAAATAGTGTCATGTTTCATGTATACACCTGTTTTTAAATGTCTACCAATTCTTCTAAAAGCGCAGATCCCATAAGGGTGTGCACTTCTTCTTTCCCAATGTTCCCAAACTGCAACCTGTCCATTCATGCCTAATGTTTTTTTTTTCTTCCAGTATAAACTGTAACTGAGCTGAGAAAAGCTGAGTAGCACAAAACTAACTGCTGTGAGAGAAATAATATCAAGGACAAAGTGGTTTAAAGATATTCACATTTACAGCACATTTACTGAAAAGAAGTCCAAGGTGATTTATTAAGATAATAAAACATATTAGTTCTTGGATACAGCAGCAATTTTATTAATCACAGGAGGGCAGTTAAAAAAAAATCATAGCTGCATATAATACAGTGGCTTACCGTATTATAATTATTGACATTTTCTAGCACTTCTGAACTGACCCCACCATCGCTCATGGTTACAGGTAGGTATACATCCAGACTCATTTCTGTTTTGGACCTCAGGTGCTGGAATAAACTTCAACAGTCAATGTACACTATATGGACAAAAATGTGGGGACACCTGACTTTTCCAGCCATATTTTGTCTTTATGTATTAAAACAAGTGTGCTTTATTTTCTCTCAACAGAGTTTTATGCTGATTTGCCACATTTTGAACTTTTCATCACTTTATTCATTGATAGAGACTCCACTTTGTCTGCTGTAAATGTAATCGGATTGTTCATGAAAAAGTTAGTTCCTGTTTTCACTTATGCTATAGCAGCTGTAGACAGATATATCTTCAGCAGCCTCTTCTGTATTATAAAGCTATCATGGCCTCGTATCAAACATACAGTAGACATCATCTCAAAGCAGCTTTACAGAAATCCAGATGTAGATTTAGATAACTAATGAACAAGCCAGATGTGACAGTGGTGTGGGAAAACTTCCTGATGTGACATTAATCAGCTTTTAGTATACAGCTCATGATGTGTGTTGAAACACAAATGGTGTTTGAGATCTCCAGCTAATTTGATTCAAAGAGAAATTCACAAAAATGTAAATATCTGAAGAATATCTTAGAAAAGGTTTTGGTATAATTCCCATTTGCATCCAGCAGAGGGCACACATTCCTTCAACCCAACTACCTGCATGTCTTCCCTCACCACATAAACCTCCTCCTTGGTCTTCCCTTTTTCCTCCTTCCTGGTGGCTCCATCCTCAACATTCTCTTACCAATATACCCCATGTCCCTTCTCTGCACATGTCCAAACCATCTCAATCGGGCTTCTCTCACTTTGGCTCCAAAACGTCCTACATGCACTGTCCCTCTAATAAACTCATTTCTAATCCTGTCCATCGTCGTCACTCCCAACAAAAACCTCAACATCTTCAGCTTTGCTACCTCCAGCTCCATCTCCTGTCTTTTACCCAATGCCACTGTCTCTAATCCATACAACATCTCAGGTCTCACCACAGTCCTATAAACTTTCCCTTTCCCTCTCACAGATACTCTTCTATCACACATCACTCCTGTCACTCTTCTCCACCCACTCCACCCTGCCTGCACTCTTTTCTTCACTTCTCTAACACACTCTTCATTACTCTGCACTGTTGACCCCAGGTACCTGAACTCCTTCACCTTCTCCACCTCTTCTCCCTGCAACTGCACCCCTCCACTGCCCTCCCTCTCATTCACACACATGTACTCTGTCTTACTCCTACTGATTTTCATTCCCCTTCTCTCCAGCATGTACCTCCACCTCTCCAGGCTCTTCTCCACCTGCTCCCTACTCTCACCACTAATCACATTATCATCTGCAAAAATCATAGTCCACAGAGACTCCTGTCTGACCTCGTCCGTCAATCTGTCCATCACCACTGCAAACAGGAAAGAGCTCAGAGCCGATCCTTGCATCCCACACTCACATACTTCTCTGACACACTTCATACAATACCACAACTCCTCTTTCCACCCTGTCGTACGCTTTCTCTAAATCCACAAACACACAATGCAATCCTTCTGACCTTCTCTATACTTCTACATCAAATTCTTAAAGCAAATAACACGTCTGTAGTGCTGTTACTTGGCATGAAACCATATTGTTGCCTACATAATTTGGTACATAGACTGCAGGAAGGAAATTAATGTGGCTTGGCACAGGGTGGAGACGAGAAGACACCCAAAAGAAAAAACAAAAAAAACAAAAACCCAAATCACTGGTCTTAATGATTACAGGCCTTTTTCTCCCACGTCTGTGATCATGAAGTCATCTGAGAGACTGGTCCTGAACTACCTGATAGACATCACTGAACCTCTGCTGGAGCCTCTTGAGTTTGCCTACAGAACGAACAGGTCTGCAGATGATGCAGTCAACATGGGACTGCATTATATTCTGCAACATCTTGATGGATCTGGGACCTACGCAAGGATCATGTTTGTAGACTTTAGTTCGGCCTTTAATACCATCATTCCTGACCTTTTCTCAGCCAAACTGACCCAGATCTCCATGCCCACTCCAATCTGTCAGTAGATCACCAGCATTCTGACAGACAGGCAGCAGACAGTGAGGCTGGGCAAACTCACATTCAGGTCTCTCACTATCATCACTGGTGCTCCCCAGGGTTGTGTTCTCTTCCTGTTGCTCTTCTTCCTGTACACAAATGACTGCACCTCTAAAAAACCCTTTGTCAAGCTCCTCAAGTTTTTGGATGAAACTTCAGTCATTGCTGAAACAGTTCTGTTTGACCATCATTGATTCTGTCCAGTGTTCATCTATACCTGTCTGGTTTGGTTCAGCTACCAAATCAGACATCAGGAGGCCACAGAGAATGGTCAGAACTGCTGAGAGATTACAGGTGCACCACTGCCCAATCTTCAAGATCTTCATTCCTCCAGAGTGGAGAAAACGGCTAAGAAAATCACTTTTATTTATCAGTTTTACTATTTTGTTATATTGTCTGTACTTTTTCTGCACTGGAAGCTTCTGTGGCCATCTGATTTTGATTCTGAAGAAGGAAATCAGGAGGATGTGTAGTATAATATAGAGGTATTAACATAATGTTGAAGATAAGCACTTTACTTCACTGGTCAAGAGAGATGATAGACCATCATTTTGCATCAGCTTCATGCCATCTCATGCCTCCTTTAAACAACTTACATATGAAGATAATGTTTAAAATGTGTTAAATATATGGAACAGGAGAACAAATCTTACCAGCTACATCTCCATCCATTTGCTCCGAGGATCCCAGCAGGTAGTCGGCATCTAATGTTTATCTCTCCTGCTTCACCGATTCACCAAACCCAAGAGCACATTCAGAAGAATCCATATTGCAGGCAGAGCGTGCACTCGAAAGCCACGGTCTATTTAAAAAATACTAATAATTGTAGACCAACGCAGATGAATAGAAAAGCAGGGGTCTGGTTTTGCATCCATTTTTTTCAGTGGCTTTGGTTTTAGACTTTCCTCTCATTTCACAGCAGCCACTCCTTCTGCACTCCATATTTCCAACCAATTGTGGTGGAAGGGGGCGGGGCTTATTACAAGTGATTTACCTAAATGATTGCACCAGATGGTTTTTTGATTTCAGCTGGAACATGAACACATGGAGAACAAGAGCATTGGTGCTTGGACCCCTGAAGATATGGTGTCCAACAGAATGTCTGCAGAAGTGACATTCCATGCATTAGAAAAGACCCAAATAATTATTTGTTTATTTGTTTGCTTATGAATTCAAACGAAAAACACTCCTCTGTTTTTAATAAATTTGTCTACTCCCTGGCATTTCATTACAATCCAATATGACAGTGAAGGCAACACAGGAAATTGTCCCTTAATAACAAGATGACAGTCACACACACACACATACACATACACACACACACACACACACACACACACACACACACACACACACTGAATCAGCCAGTACTTCCGTAATCACTCTGGCAACACAGATTACACAGCAGCATCGGTGACACCCTCGAACCCGTATAACTGCTAATAGCATCTGAAACACCTGACATCATAACTGTCTACATCATTAGCATCATTCTGACAGATCCCTCAAAACCCACAACCTCAAAGTTGGAGACACACAGTTGTATAGTTTGTATTTGGATGCAGTAGCATAAAGATTTTCCCTTTACTTTTAACTTGGAGACACTTGGAAACCTGCTCCAGTTTACACATGCCCCTGAGCACAAAACCAGCTCCATGAAGATCTGCTTTATAGTAGAAGATCTGCATCAGAACATCAGCAACTTTGGGATAAATTGGAACAATGCTGGAACAGGTTTGAGTCTCTTAGTTCAGGTGAAGGAAAAACTGTGTGCTACATTTTGGGGAGAAAAGTCATGTGTCCTAATACTTGTGTCTACAATATCAAATATCAAATGAAGAAATAAATGAATGTATAATAGTGGCATCACGACTCCTGGACACAAAACACAGCTTCAGGGAGGAGAGTCATGATGTTGAAAAGCAGAATTGGAACACAGCCGTGTGCTCTTCATGCATTGCTGACTGTATTCAGCGTCGTGAGTTGGGACGAGGCTCATGACTCAGACTGCTAATAAATGTAGGAGTTTGCAAAAATGACAATGATGATGATGATGATGATGTAGATGAAGATAAAGACTTGTTTGAGTGGAGGAGAGAACCGGTGTTGATGCATCTCTCTTTTAGCGTATTGCTGCAGGCACAAAGGAGACACATTCTCTCCATCATGATGTGTTTTAATGACTGTAGTGCATTCAAACTCTTACACACTGACACCGTGTGGCCGGAGAGAGAGAGAGAGAGAGAGAGAGAGAGAGAGAGAGAGAGAGAGAGAGAGAGAGAGAGAGAGAGAGAGAGAGAGATTTACCTAGGGAATCACACAGAGGAGGGAAAGAATGAAATCTATGTAATTTTGATGGAAAAAAAAGAAGCAAAAAAAACAAAAAATAAAAAGAGTTGGTTGTAGATGTTTTATTACAGATGTTTAATAATGTGTTATAAACTTCAGTTTCAGAACGAACCTGAAATACAGAAGTGAACATATAGAACAGCAAAAATTAAATAGAGAAACGGAAATAAAAATCCAAAAATAAAAATCCACTGAAGAAAAAAAAAGAAAAATGTTTGCTTTTTCCAGTAAAATTTAATCCCTGTGTTGTGTCGCCCCCTGGTGTTAAAAACTCACTGATGCAGGCTAAGCATTATACGAAATAAATGTATAAAAAATAAATGTATATTAAAAAAAAAATAATAATAATAAATAAATACGTTAATTCATTAATTAATTGTTTGTATCGAATGTCCGGTTGTTTTACGGGCGGAGTTTTGTCTCATGTACTTATCTTTATTGACCACTAGATGGAGACAGATCTATATATTTTTTTTTAACCTACTGTACTGTAAATTACACGGAGGAACGAAGGAATGAAGGATATTTGAAATTATTGGAACAAAAGAAAAAGATCGATAGCAATAAGCAAAAGAAGAACGATGTATGTAAAACTGATGTAAAACTGGTCAAATGTAAAAATAGAAAAAAAAAGGAGTAATGACGGAATGTTGTGTAAAAGAAAGTAACTGAATGTCCTGGTTGTTGAGCAAAGAAGAAACAATCCACAGAATCAACTCATCTCATTCTCATCAGTTGGAATCCATTTGCTGCACCTGAAGATGTTCCCACATGGACAACCTGAACATACATGAGATTAGTGTGGATGGTAATCACCTGGTAACCATGACGATGGTCTAGAACCGTAACTGCCACGGCGCTTTGCACTCAGGTTTTCAGCAATGATGTAATTATAATGAATAAAAATTCAGGTTTCTACATGAATATGGGTTTCCTTTGGAGACTTTGCAGTCAGGTTTCTTTCTCATATCAGTTCAGTGAGTTTCACCACCATAAAATATTTTCTACTGAAGTGATTGTAGCCCTGAACCTTGAGATTGAAAGTAAGATCAGCATTAATCAGCAATCCTCAGCAAACATGACCGGCTTTAAGACCCAGGAGATCAGCAGCTGGGAATTAAAGAGGTGAAAATTATTTTTTTTAAATCATCAATCAGCAGGTAAAGAAAACATACTGAGAGATTTCTGTCTATAATCCATCAGCATCGATAAGAAAGAAAGAAAGAAAGAAAGAAAGAAAGAAAGAAAGAAAGAAAGAAAGAAAGAAAGAAAGAAAGAAAGAAAGAAAGAAAGAAATTAATTAATGAATTTAAAATGTATACCCCATGATGTATAATCCAATGAATTCATAAAAAAAAGAAAGAAAGAAAGAAAGAAAGAAAGAAAGAAAGAAAGAAAGAAAGAAAGAAAGAAAGAAATGAATGAATGAATGGATGGATGGATGGATGGGTTGTTTCATTTCTTCTCTTCCTACACACTCATCAATGTATCTGTTTTTCCTCTTTATCACCGCCCCATGCAGCCTGATTACCTTCTGCACGTATTTGAGAAAAGTCCTGTATTGATTGGTGAGGTTTAATTATGAGTCGTGTTCTGGGGGGCTGTGCTCGGTCTCGGTCTCGATCTCGATCTCGTTCTCGGTCTTGATCTGTCTGTGTTTAACCAAATAATACCCTAAAACCTTCAGAACCACAGAGGAGAAACCTTCAGCAGCCGGAATGCTGGAGTTACTGATCCAGTGTTTCTCCACTTCATTTCAGCTCATAACAGAGGAAAAGTCCCAAATCATCACTCATCCCTCTGTTCTCGTTAACAAGGATGTAACGAGCTGTTCAATTTCCTGTCTCTAACGAGGACAGAACAGGAGAACGTGTGTAAAAGGACACACGGGACACACACATTATTTCGGAAGCAGTATGTTAAAGATCATTGCTAAATAACCTCTGACTTTTTTATGGGCCGCGAACGACAGCTGCATGGATCATTGTGTCATTTTATCCGTGAGCAGCGAAGTGAAGTCATTCCGGAAGAGAGAGAGAGAGAGAGAGAGAGAGAGAGAGAGAGAGAGAGAGAGAGAGAGAGAGAGAGAGAGAGAGAATGAAGAACGGAAAACTGGAAATCAGTGCTTAACCAGGCACTCGCATGGTGTTTTTATAATAAAGCTGAGGCATATCAATATATATTAAATATCTCTGCTTTAAATTTTTTTAAAGAATTTAGCAAGAAAAAAGAAAGAAAGTGAAATTGTGCCGATGTAATTTTAGTTGAACAATCTGGAATCAGTAATGAAACCATTCCAGGCTTCAAACCTGCATTCAGGTTTTATTATTACACCTTTAAAAGCTCCTCTGTAACCCAAATTGCTCTGAATCAATCCTTCCTATAGGCTGCTGGTGAAGGTATAGACGATAGTGTTCTCTGGGAATTGAAGGGATTCTCATCACATGTGTGCATGGATTTAGAGAATAGATTGTTATATTTTATGAATATAATTGGCCTGGGTGTTGAAGTGAAGGTTTTTTTATAAACAGCTGAAATCAATCAACAGTTTCTGATTGGAGAATTTGACCCTCCTGTGGTATAATCTTCAATAAAGCCTATGTTGGATTTCTTTGTTTTCTTTGTGCAGGCCTGAATGTCTTTTCTAAAAATGCCACCATCTAACAAGTTGGCGTCACGAACAGGATACTAGCGAGCTGAGCCACCTGTTCTTCTTCTCTCCTACTGTGGAGTCTTTCACAACTCTCATGCCAATATACTGTATACACTAACCTGTGAAAACCTGTAGGAAAGATTACAAATAAAGCTGCAAGCAAATATTAAGAAAGACAATCATTATAGACAAACGTTTGTAGACACCTGGGCATAAGATTTGATGACACTCTTCTAAGTACCACTGGATTTAGTGGAGATTTGTAGAGATTCATTCAGCCACAAGGGTGAAGATAAGGTGAGGTACTGATGGAGGTGAGGAGGCTTTAAAGTGGTCGTTCATGTAACCCGAATGCTGTGTGTAGCTCGTTATCCAACATGGTGCTCAGTGGTTTTACATCTCGTTTGTGGTCAGCAGGTGACTAATAGCTTTTCACATCTGCTGCTTTGGAATGAATTTTTTATTTTTTTCCCCAAAAGCTGATGCATGACATCCCTGTGAATAAATTGGAATAAATTGGGTACCTGGGTTAGATTTCCTGCACTTTTAAAATGTATGTACAAACACATGGGAAAAAATTGAAAAAAAAAAAATTCTAATGAAGCTTTTAATGCTTTTAGGAGTAGAAACTGGTGAGGAAATGATCCTGTAGCTCTCATCTTGCTCTGTCAGTACTGGGTGCATTGATGAGTTTTACCTTTCGCACACAAAGACAGTATATACAGATGGTCTCGTTTCATACTTTATTGTTTCCTGATCAATGATTAGTTGTTGAAACAATAAAAAAAAACTTCTATGTTGCCATTTTAGGCTCAGACCAATATAAAGTATGTACATTTAATCCATTCGTGCTTGTTGAATAAATCATTTTGTACCTGTGAGGTCTTTAAAATTGATATTTTTTCTGTTTTCGCATCTAAAATCCCGATTTCAAGCTTTAAAATATATAATCCAATGGAATCCTGTTTTTTTTTTTTTTTGCAGATTAAATTGCAGGGATTTTTAGGGGAAAGTAAAAAGGATGCAAGTCATGTTCATGTAAATTTTTCTTTTTTTTTTTTTAAACATCTGGAGAACAAAATGGTTTAATGCCTCCGACCACTCTTTAGTCTTGTCTTTTTATTCCATGTATTTTGATTAATAAACCCTTGGTGTATTTAGGGTTTCGTATTCCTAGTTCAAGAGAAGGAAAAATTTCATGCTACAGTACCCAAAGACATCGGATACAATCGTGTGCCTCCGACTTTGTGGTAACAATTTGGGAAGAACCGCATATGGCTGGAAAAGTTCCAATTCTTTTGGCCATATAGTATGTTCATTACATACTATACGTACAGTAAATAATACAAAAATAAAGACATATAAAGAAAACTTTACTCAAAATTAACGAAAAAGCTTTTTTAATGTTAATTGTTCTCAAGAAACATGTTTTTAATAACATAAATTTCTTTCTTTCTTTTCTTTTTTCTTTTTTAACCTGTAAATGATCAGTAAATGGAAGCAACAGTTGACAGAATTCACATTGTTTTATAATGAAAACACTTTTGGACTGAACTCTTATCCTGAACACACTCATGCATTTTGAAGTAAAAAAAAAAAATAATAATAAATTCATGGTCTTACAATATATGTATGATGCAATAACAAATATTACAATATCCATTTTTTTTAAATTGGACTACTAAAAAAGGCATTTCATCAGATTTACAGACAATTTGTACTTGATGACTCAAAATCTTTCAGTTGTATTATTATTATTATTATTATTATTATTATTATTATTATTATTATGTCTATTTTGCACTAGTTGAAGTGCAGAGCCCATAAACAGATCTCTGGTAAACAGAAAACAACGTGTACTCGACCATGCTTCTGGACGCTGGTTTAAAAAATACACCACATCAGACATGTGCTTTTTGTTTCTCCCTGATTGGTGGCCTATGACACTCGGGCTACTACGATCTCAGGAAAAGAAAAATACATCAAAATACCCCTTTTATATTTTCATATCACAATATTTCATAGAAAACAACCATACATTATGTGACCACTCAACATGCAGCTGAAACAATCATGTGTTCCCATGCAAAGAAGGGCTTCCAGTAGCAGACGCTGTTTCTGAGTCTCTTTCCCAGAAGAAGAAACACGTATCTGAGGCTCGGCAGCTCTGTTGTCCTTCTTCTCTGGTGTTCTCGGGACGGAGCCGGTGGGCCGCTCGTGTTTCAGGATCGAAGCAGAAACATCTCTATGGGGATGGAGGAGTTTTGAGCGAGTTACATGATCCCGTCTGACTTCCTCCTCCAGAGCCCTGGTACTGAAGAGAGAGCAAAGCAATAAACTATTAATTGATTGGCTGGTTAATATTCACGTATTTAATTGGGTAGATTATTGATTTGTTAATTGATTCATTTTTAATTAATTATTTGGATAATCAGTTGTTCAATTAATGTCAGACTGAGTCATTAATTAATTTATTTTATTTATCTGATTAATTTTATCATTAAATAATTGGTTAAAATGTTATATTTTTATTTGATTAATTGACAGATTGGTTTGTGAATCATTTCTAAGATTGATAGGTTTCAGATTAATTACATGATTGAGTACTTTATTAATTAACTGTTGGTTTGGTTATTTATTTTATTCATTGTTTTTTTTAAGAATTCTTTAATTTATTTAATTAGAACATTAAGTGGTTTGTTAATTCTTTTCAGAATGTTTTGTTATACATACAGGAAATTCTTACAATGTGACTGCAGCAGCCTTTAATAACAATTATAATGTTGAAAGGAAAAACACAAAAAAAAGTGGAACATTTACCAAATGAAATGAAAGTGACTAAATGACAGTGGTGAGAGGAGTACACAGAGACCTCTGCTTCAGCGGGAGCCATCTTGGTAATTAATTGGTCTGATTATTAATCACATGATTGGTTGGTTTATTTGCCCATTCTGAGTTATGAAGTCCACACAGGCGGATTTCTGTGATATGATAAATGCCTGGTAACTTTAACCATATCACTACCATAACCATGAATCAGAACCAGAATCATGACTATTCATTAAAGTTTAAGAAATCAATATTTAGAAATGAGTGTGTGACCTTTTTGGTCTCCTGCCATCCTGAAGCAAGATGATGTACAGTTATAACAGGTATTAGAGTTGTACCACAGGTCACACTCATGTTAATACGAATACAAATGCAGTGACACAGAGCTGTGTATTAGGAAAATAATATTAGGAAAAAGAATTTAGGAGACCGTATCTGAAACACTGGTATATGAATTTACAGTTACACATGTGCATTATAAGCTTGTTAAAAGAGAATTCGGAGCTTTGAAGTGGGTTAAACATGGGGTTAAATGTTTCAAGGTTTTTGAGCCAAGAGGAAAATCTGTGCATGAATAGCACAATGCACTCGCACCAACCAGCCTCCAGGACCGCAATAACCATCTGTGGTGCGAGAGAAATGATTTGTTCTACTTTCCCTGCAGGGATTCATTAACATGTAATACTTCAGTGTTTCTATCTCTCTCTCTATATATATATATGACCATGAGTTTAAGACAGAGCCATTTCAGTGGAAGAAAACTAGAGATGATGTTTTTGAATATCTCCTTCAGCAGGAGATGAATGAATCTTATAACTATAACTCGAACAGCAAGGGATGAAAACTGTAAAATAATAAATGAGCTCGCTTTACCCTTCAATTTACAATCATAATCCTCAAGAGTGGAAAAGAAAGAACCCAGACATGAACGTTTGATATCTCATTATTTCTCTTTCTCAGGCTTTACATCTCTATAATTAAGGGATTGTTGATTGTCTCTCTGGTGAAACCCTTAAGGAAGCTATCCAGCTCTAGAGGTTTTGAGTTTGTTTGCTTAAACCCCTGATGGGTTCTCCTTGTGATGCTATGTTTCTTTGAAACAAATACCATCAACCTCACGTCTGAGCTTCTATTAGTCCATTCAACCACAGTGAAGAGCCACTCATTCAGGAATGTTTAGGATTTGAGGTCAGAGCTCGGTAAGATGAGATCGTCCACTCCAGTTTGTGCACAGTGGAATTGTCATGCTGGAACAGGTTTTGGTCTCCTTGCTCAAGTGAAGGGAAAATTGAATGCTACTGAATCAAAAAGACGTCCTACACAATTGTCTGCCTCCAACAGTTTGATGAAGAACCACCTATGGCTGAGAAAGTCAGGTGTCCCAATACTTTTGTCAATAAGTGTTCCAGAAAAAAAAACATTACCTCCATTAGAGGGTGCCAGCGAGCGATAGGTTTACGAGGATACGTCAACATCTCGTTCCAGTGATCCCTGCCCAGGCTCTCGCCATCGTTACCCACGCGACACACACCTATGATCTCGTTGTGACCTACACTGTGGAGGGACAAACACTCTTTACTATAGGTTTCTTAAAGGAACCAAAGATTGGCATTAAAATCTCAAATTAAATGATCATAGAAAATTGATCGAATCTCTTTTAATTTTAAAATGTAAAACAAAGTGTAAAATGAGGTACAGTATTTTTATTTTTTTTCACAAATCTGCAAAACAATAAAATTTCTGAGCATATTACTGAACATGACAAAAAATATTTTAAATGTCAAAACACAGTAACGGATTATTATAATTAAGTGAGTTGAATTCTGGATTCTGATTGGTCAGAAGATGGTAATGGATTTATTATATTAGTATTCATGTGATTGTTCTATTATGTAATTATAAGGAGTCTCCAGGTTCATATGTAAAACTTTAGCTTTAGGTTTTTAGGACAGACGAGTTTTGTGTTTTAGCTTTGAGACAAGCTGCTATTTTTGGCTTCAAGACCGAAAAAAAAGAAAGTTTGGTAAGAAAACTGATGTTATTTAGCTGCTATAATGTGAGTAATAACTGTGTCTCATTTTGTGAGATAGATATTGACAAGTGTGAGATCGAAATCGCATCATCTAGAACAATATGTGTTGTGTCTCACCGGTCATAATCCATCACAGCTATCAAAAGACTGATCTGATCGATGTTTTCTGGCGGGACGTCAAACACGATGGCCTCGTTATAAACAGGGTTCAGGGTGTTCCGCTTTGTGGAGGTTTTTCTCTTCTTTAATCTTCTCCCTTCACACATCAGGGAGACTTTCACGTAGGGGTCTGAGGAAAGAAAAGCGAGAAATTAGAGTCTGAGAAAAAAAAAAGAAAGAAATACGTCATCATTACGAAATTAGTGATTTAGGTGCCAGATGTCAAATTGAAAGGTTGTGAGTTCAAATCCCGAATGCTCCTATACATTATCGTTTCCATAGCGACAGCTCATTTACAGAAGAGATGCTTCAAAGTGTAATTGTTGATATAGTGATGTTTTCTGTAAGGACATGTATTTATGGAAGGAGTCTCCAGTTTTATAGGTAAAAGGTTTTCCATCACTTCCAGGGCAGAGGAGTTAATGCTTTAATCCCTCGTCTGCTCCAATGTACACCTGTACGTCGCTCTGAATAAGGGCATCATCCGAATGTTTGGTTTAGAATTTGGTTTATATTACACATGTTGCTCTCTGCTGTTTTTTTTTATTATCTTTTTTTTTTCCTTCTTCTTCTGGCTGCTCCCATTAGGGGGCGCCACAGTGAATTATCCGTCTCCATACCCCTCTGTCCTCTACATCTGCCTCTTTCAAACCAACTACCTGCATGTCCTCCTTCACCACATCCATAAACCTCCTCCTGGCTTGTGCAACCCTAATGGCTGAGATATTTAATACATTTTTTTGTGATTGAAAAAAAAAAAAAAACCGAATAAACGGAGCATTTGAACTTGTAGAGAAGGTTTTGAATAGGATGCGACCCTTCCCTTGTGCATGCATTCAAACCTGAAGCTCCGGTGATGTCCATGGCTTTCAGGTTGCGTGCTTTGATAACTGTGATGGTCAGACGGCCAGCAGTGGGCAGGTAGCAGAGCGAGAACATCAGATCCCCCAAATCCACATTGTCCTTGAAAAAAATAAAGAAAAAATAATTATAGAAATATGGTTGCATTGTAGGGTCACTTAGGGTCAGCGGTAACCAGGCAATTAAAATTCAGTGCTAATGCGCTTATAGATGCAAACTCAATTCACACTGCTGAAACCCAGAGCAAGACGTTTACCCTGAAATCAATTACAGTCTGAAAATTATTCATTACATTACATAGCTCTTTGTGTGTGTGTGTTGTGTGTGTGTGTGTGTGTGTGTGTGTGTGTGTGTGTGTGTGTGTGGTGTGTGTGTGTGTGTGTGTGTGGGATAGTGGGGGTTTGGTTGTGCACAAAACTCACCAATTACTACTAAATTCATTCAACACAATGCCAAAAACATCTTAGCTAAGCAAATATAATTACATATAATTAAAACTAAACATAAGATTATCTAAAATATAAATTATAATTATTTAACATATTCCAATTTTTTCTTTTTTTTTTTTGTTGTTGTTCTTATACACCTCCATTGGCAGAGCATTTTGCACAAACTCACAAATTAAATATATATTTGGGCTGTCAAAATTAAAATTTCCACAATAATAACGCATTAATGCAAATTTATTTTAAAAGCACTAATTTTATTAACACACAATTAATGCAGCACACATTTCTAATTGACTGTTTTAATAAAAATATAAATAAAGAAATATAAAAGCGGAAAAATTAAAACCTTAAACGCGACACAAATCTTTTCACAACATCCTTTCTTTACTCGGATATAAATAAATAAAGACAAACTCCACCATAAAGTCATGTTTAATCACTAAACCTTTGTTTTTACTGAAGTCTCAAATCAGCACCAAATCCTCCATGATGCACAAATCCGGCAATTAAAACCGTCCCTGTGGAAACATAGCTGTTTGGTGTTCTGATGATTTACGTAAATAAAAACACCATAATTACTTTACAACATTTAGAAGAATATTTTGTCTTAATGCTCTATGTTGAGTTTGGTTTCACTAATAATAAACATTCATTTGCATAAAGTATTAATATTTGTCTATGCGCATGTTGATTCGAATATTAAAAACACTCATGACAATCATGCGATTAATTGCGATTAAATATTTTAACCGATTGACAGCCCTTATATATACATACAGTGATGTAAAGTCTGAATATACAGAGTATTTTATAGTTTTTAAGGGACACGTGTTCCTTTTTTTTTCGATGCAATAAAGTCTTTGATCAAACAAATCTATAAATGTCCAGATGTTCCACTTTATTTTACTAAAAAATCCTTCCTAAGCATGAAGAACATCTTTACACACTCTCAGCATCCTAAAAGACTTTGCCGTGCCTCTTGTAAAACTTGCCAAAGATGTTCTTCACCAGATGGAGATTTTTTTCTGAACTTGTGATCCAGTTCATCCCAGAGAACCCCAGAGAAGATTTAGGTGCAGTGACTGGGCAGATCATTCCATGGCAGATATCACTCCAGATGACTGTTTGCTCTCTAAATAACACTTACAGAACTTGGATTTATTTATTTTTTAGGAGGGCTTGGGTGCAGTCAGTGTTTACAATCATCCCAAAGGTGTTTAGTACGATCTGGTCTTCAGGAGATCTTTTACTCCATCCCATTTAAAGCAGATCTTTATGGAGCTGGTTTTGGGTCTCCTGGTTCAAATGAAGAGGAAAATTGTATGACATCCATCCATGCATCCATATACAACTGTATGCCTCCAACTTTATGCTAATAGAGAAGAACCACATAACTGTTCCTTAAATTGTTATTTTGTTTCACCCAATGTTTAGTCTATGTTGCTCCAGTCAATGAAGATGAGCTTTGATAGTTTGATCATTAGTTTGTGTTAGTATCTATCTATCTATCTATCTATCTATCTATCTATCTATCTATCTATCTATCTATCTATCTATCTATCTATCTATCTATTATATTAAATAAGAAGTCAGATCTAAATAAAAATCTAAGTGACAGCTGAATGTGTTGTGGATATTTTAAGGCTGAGTATCATTGCCATAAACTGTAGTCGTGATCATCACAATATTTTCGCCCACGTTAATTGGCTGCCAGCCTGTACAATACCACTTTAGGACTATGATAATGCTAATAAAATGGCAGAAACAGAGGTCAAAATAAAAATGAAGAAGATCCTTAAAATAAACAGAAAAGCAAAAATAATAAATTAATTAATTGAGAAAGAAAACAACTGAGTTTTTGGATAGTGTCTCTGCAAAATGTGTGTATGTTCTTCCCATGTCAGCATAAGTGGGTTTTCTGAATGCAATTCATTGCAGGTAACAGACAAGAAGAACATGTGAATAAAAAATGGAAAAAACTATTTCTTTCTTTCTTTCAAGGTAGCTATCCACCGTTGCACCATTAGTACACTCAGTTTATTATTATACACTTTACATACAGAATGATAAGGGCGAATGAAAAATTTAACCCCCTCTCGCTTTTTATTTTTGAACCTAACAGCCCCATTAACGCTCGCTCTCAAAATACCTCGCCTGAAAACTCACACCAGTTTCTTACACTTATTCATGTTACTTTTCATAATGAAAGTGTTTTTCTTTCACCATTCAGGGAAGGTGATATGTTGAGTTTACGAAACAATCGATTGTTAATGATGAAATGCGCTCAGGGCATTTCTGAGTGTTGATAAGGACAGATATTACAGGGACATCCTGGTGTTTTATTTCTTATTATAGTTACATTATTACAGTAATGACTAGAGTCTCATTACACATCAGTGCTATCATCTATAACTACGCACACATTTAGAGTAATGGAAAAACCATACAGAATACTGTAGAATATGTCACTTTCTCAATTCTATATGCAGTGGACATAAAAAGTCTACACACCCTTGTGTATTTGCAGGTTTTTTTAAATATAACAACTGAAATAACAAAATAGATGTCAAACTTGATATATCTTTAATGCAATCTTCCATCAAACAAAATTTCAGAGAAAAAATATAATAATTTAAACCTTTAAAATGTTGATTGCATAATCTGCACACTTTTTCATAATGGGGGTCCTCAGGGTTCACCAGCCACATTCAATATTTGGCCTGTAGGTAAATGATATACACCTGCCATCAATTAAAGTGGTTATGAAGCAAACCAGATAGAAGTCAACTGATTCTATAGGAATTGTTTAAATGTAGCTGCCAAAAGAAACTGTGACACTTAATTGTTGAAAAGTGAGGGATAGAAAATACAGGTAGTCTCTGAGTTACGATGGAGATGCGTTTCAACGACCCCAATGGGATAATCTGTAATATTAAAAGGCACAGAATGTATCATGGAACATTTTTAAAACCATCCTCAACATGTGGAGGAAATGTGGTACACAGAGACATTACAAAGATCATTTTACATAATCTCCTGGAGCAGAGAGGGTTGAAGAGCTTCCTAAAAAGCTCAAGAGTGGCAGCTTGGCAATACTGGGGCTTGAACCTCCACCTTCTGATCAGTAACTTAACCACTGAGCCTCCAATTCCATTAGGAGGGAAGTTCAGACTTATTCATTTAGGCCATTTGGCAGACGCCCTTATCCAGGGCAACTTACAATTATCTCATTTATACAACTGATACAAGTGTGGGTCCAAACCCTTAATCACTGAGCTACCCCTACCCCCAGCAATAACGTAATCAATCTATAGTCGTTTTTTTTCTATTTAAAATATTTCTTAAGAATTATTTTTTTTTTTTACTTTTCTCTGGATTTCTGTCTGTTTGTCATCTCAGACAAGCTAATACAAACTAAATAAATGCAAAAAAAACACAAAGAATATTTATCTAATGTTCATTTTTTTTTTTACATATTTTACTTCCTTTGTTTCTTCCACTGGCTTCCTGCGCCCACCCACATCCAATTTAAAACACTGATTCTCACCTACAAAACCAAAAAAATAGACCCTTGTGCATATGAAAGCACTTACACACCACTCTGTAATACACACCACTCTTTAAAACACACCACTCTACAATACACACCACTCTGTAAAACACACCACTCTTTAAAAGACACCACTCTACAATACACACCACTCTGCAACACACACCACTCTTTAAAACACACCACTCTGTAACACACACCACTCTGTAACACACACCACTCTGTAACACACACCACTCTGTAACACACACCACTCTGTAATACACACCGTAACACACACCACTCTGTAATACACACCACTCTGTAACACACACCAATCTCTGTAACACACACCACTCTGTAACACACACCACTCTTTAAAACACACCACTCTGTAACACACACCACTCTGTAACACACACCACTCTTTAAAACACACCACTCTGTAACACACACCACTCTTTAAAACACACCACTCTGTAACACACACCACTCTGTAACACACACCACTCTGTAATACACACCACTCTGTAACACACACCACTCTTTAAAACACACCACTCTGTAACACACACCACTCTGCAACACACACCACTCTTTAAAACACACCACTCTCTAACACACACCACTCTGTAACACACACCACTCTGTAACACACACCACTCTGTAACACACACCACTCTGTAACACACACCACTCTGTAACACACACCCAACTTTAAAACACACCACTCTGGAACACACACCACTCTAGAACACACACCACTCTGTAACACACACCACTCTGTAACACTCACCACTTTGTAACACACACCATTTTGTAACACACACCACTCTGTAATACACACCACTCTGTAACACACACCACTGTAACACACACCCATCTTTAAAACACACCACTCTGGAACACACACCACTCTAGAACACACACCACTCTGTAACACACACCACTCTGGAACACACACCACTCTGGAACACACACCACTATGTAACACACACCACTCTGTAATACTCACCACTCTGTAACACACATCACTCTGTAACACACACCACTCTGGAACACACACCACTCTGTAACACACACCACTCTGTAATACTCACCACTCTGGAACACACACCACTCTGGAACACACACCACTCTGGAACACACACCACTATGTAACACACACCACTCTGTAATACTCACCACTCTGTAACACACATCACTCTGTAACACACACCACTCTGGAACACACACCACTCTGGAACACACACCACTCTGGAACACACACCACTCTGTAACACTCACCACTTTGTAACACACACCATTTTGTAACACACACCACTCTGTAATACACACCACTCTGTAACACACACCACTGTAACACACACCCATCTTTAAAACACACCACTCTGGAACACACACCACTCTAGAACACACACCACTCTGTAACACACACCACTCTGGAACACACACCACTCTGGAACACACACCACTATGTAACACACACCACTCTGTAATACTCACCACTCTGTAACACACATCACTCTGTAACACACACCACTCTGGAACACACACCACTCTGTAACACACACCACTCTGTAATACTCACCACTCTGGAACACACACCACTCTGGAACACACACCACTCTGGAACACACACCACTATGTAACACACACCACTCTGTAATACTCACCACTCTGTAACACACATCACTCTGTAACACACACCACTCTGGAACACACACCACTCTGGAACACACACCACTCTGGAACACACACCACTCTGGAACACACACCACTCTGGAACACAAACCACTCTGGAACACACACCACTATGTAACACACACCACTCTGTAATACTCACCACTCTGTAACACACATCACTCTGTAACACACACCACTCTGGAACACACACCACTCTGTAACACACACCACTCTGTAACACTCACCACTCTGTAACACACATCACTCTGTAACACACACCACTCTGCAACACTCACCACTCTGCAACACTCACCACTCTGGAACACACACCACTCTGTAACACACACCACTCTGGAACACACACCACTCTGTAACACACACCACTCTGCAACACTCACCACTCTGGAACACACACCACTCTGTAACACACACCACTCTGGAACACACACCACTCTGTAACACACACCACTCTGTAACACTCACCACTCTGTAACACACACCACTCTGTAACACACACCACTCTGTAACACACACCACTCTGGAACACTCACCACTCTGAAACACACACCATTCTTTCACATTACTTTTTTAAAAAAGCAGGAAGGAAGAAGAGTGTGTATGAGGGGTGTTTACGGCCACCCACAATGATTTGCAGATGCAACATGTGGTCTAACATCTAATAAAAAACTAAAAAACATTGCTGTTCTTAGCTCCATGCTAACTCGGCTAACAGGAATTTAGCTGGATGGAATTTTCAGATGCTGATTTAATTTTTCTATCCTAAAAATGTGTTTTTGGTGGATAGTAAAGAAACATATTTATTTCACTCTGGTTAATATACTATATGGACAAAAAGTATTGGGACACCTGACTTTTCCAGCCATATCTAATTCTTTCCCAAACTGATACCACAGAGGCACACAATTGTACAGGTTGTTTTCCTTTACTGTAGCATTCTATTTTCCCTTCACCTAAATTACGAGACCCAAACCTGTTTCAGCATGACGATGCTTCTGTGCACTATGCCAGCTCCATGAAGATCTGCTATACATGGGTTGGAGTGATCTTAAATGGTCTTTAACACCAAGTATCATTTTCCTTTCACTTTACAATTACGTGATACTTTGTGTTGGTCCATCACATACAATCCCAATAAAATACATTTAAGTTTGTGGTTATAACATGAACAAATGTGGAAATATGTAAGTGGTATGAATACTTTTGCAATGCACTGTATCAAAATGTGTGTGCATAGCTGATAGAGAGATATATTCCAGATAACTTGCAGCTGTAACTGCAGATAAAAAAGTTTTGCTCCAAGGGGTAAATACTTATGAGACCAACCAAACCTCTGTCTAGTGTGCAGTTATATCATTTACGTTTCAAGGAACGGCAACAGTATTCGTCTTTAAATCTCTGGTTGCACATCAAAACCAGACAGCTAATCTCCTTCTGACACAGACCAATCATATCTCAATGCTCCCTCAAGACAATTCCACAGCAGGGCGCTACAGAGTGAGGGGACGCTAGAGATTAGACACCACTTCCCTGCTGTTTATCTCAGGTCATTCTCAGCATGAAGTGACACTTCTTCCACCGTTTGTCAAAGGAAAAGGTCAGCATGATGCCATGCTAAAATCAGTGTTGGACTGAAAGACAAAACACACTAAACAACAGCAAAAGGGCAAGTGCCAGCAACGGGCCGGGTGGGAGGCTGAAAAGGAATTACGCTGCCTCTCACTAACTATTATGAAACCATTAACGTTAAGATTTATAGCTCAATGTGTTAATGTTAACATGAAAGTCTTGTGCATACTGTACACACAGGAATACACACAGTGAAAGATGGATTTACAATACCACACATGATCTGTAATTTCTTATATCAGTCCTAATGCCATGTCTCTAGATCAGGGGTCCCCACACCAAGGCGATCACATTTGAAACGGCTCTCTGAACAACGGCAGAGATATATTTTAAAATTTTAATTTTAAATATATGTTTTACTCATATTATATCTAATTTGATAATAAAAGTAGGCTTTCAAACTAAAATTTCCATTAGTTATTAATCGAGGACCGGCTATCATCAAAAAATCCATACAGATAGTTTTTCCGGCTTCTGGTTGCTGTTGTTATAAGAGTGACCCCTAGAGGCAAATTACTGATGCGATGTACTGTTTGTTTTTTACACGTAAGACTGCGTGTTGCACAGAGAGCGCTATATTATATTTAATGTGTAGAATTTATTAATTATATAATTATTTTTATTAATAAATATATTACATATTTATTTCCCTTTAACACATTTTATGATTCAATACTGTTTTATTTGTAATAAATTTCAGCCCTATTTTGCATGTGTTTGTGTTTGTTTTTGATTCATTTTACAAACTCAGTGGATAGTTCAATATGAAAAACTGAATATGAATATAAGAAAATGTCATTATGATAGTAATAAATCTCTTATAATAGGTGATATATCTCTTGAACGCTCATTTGTGGGTACGGTGCAGAACAAAATAATAAACTAATCCAACATTAGATGGAGTAATAAATAAGTTAAATCACAATAAAATCTGCACAATATTACTGGTACTCACTACGGCTAATGTCATTTCTGTTACAGACCAACCCGCTTCCATTAAAGAATTATGAGGCCCTCACAGAATAAAAGTTTTGGGACCTCTGCTCTAGATGAAGAGAAGATAAAACTAGATGAAGCTAATTTTTCAGTCAACAACACAAGACTACACTGTGAAAAATCCTTAAACACTTTGATATCACATTAAAAGTGGTATTTGCGAGACTGTTTTAGCCCACGCCCACTCTATATAAAATACACTATATAGACCATAAGATTGCGTTTATAAAGAGTTTAAGAGAGTGTTTACATTCATTGTTTAATAATGTTAAAGCTCCAGAGCAGGAGATCTTCTACTACAACCCACTACAAGCAGATCATCATAGAGTTGACTTTGTGCACAGGGGCATTGTCCTGCCGGAAGAGGTTTGGATCTCCAAGTTCATCTATCACATCCATCAAAATTCTATATACTTATGTGCCACAGTTGTGTCCTCTAAAATAGTTTGCCTCCAACTTTTTTAGTAACAGATTGGGAAAGAATCACATATGGCTGAAATATTCAGGTCTCCTAATACTTTTCTCCTTAGAGAGTATTTTATAATAAAGCATTGCTATTACCATATGAAGACGATCCGTCTACACCTTCACAGCGGTCGGTCATTCCATATTCAAGTGTCAAATTAGCATTTTATGAAAATAGAAAAGGAGAAACTATATTTTTGAGTGATATTAATCATAGTAGCATTTACTCTAATGCATGTCTGCATGTGCATCCGCCTTCTGTATCCTGTTACCTTATATCTATTTTACATTAAATAATCTCGAATCAAGGCCTTAATGGAAGCAGTCCCTGACTTCAAGCTGCATTCTCTCTCATGCAGCCTCATGAGGATATCGAGAACGATGAGCTCCAGAATATATGGCTCGTGGTTGTGAACAAGCTCGTCAGCTGAATTTTATTCCTACGTTCTTGATTTAGTTTGAAATGCTTGAAATGAGGAGGACGAGATGGAGAATTCGATGTAATGGGCAGGCTGTGTGAAATAAAATGCTTTTACATATATATATATATATACACACACACACACATACGCACACACACACACACACACACACACACACACACACTCAAACCTAATACCCAGGGCTGCTTGCAATAGGTAGCCATTATGGGTCTGGAATTGAGGTTAACGTTACTTCTGACATTTGGTGTCAGATGTAGTTTTAAGCACAATTACGGTGAATTCTGCTAAAATAAATAAATGTAAAACTGGCATGAGTCTAAAACCAGTCTAAATGTGATTCACAGCGTACACGGCAGGATGAAACACACTTTTGAGGTACTAAAGGATGGAAAGAAAACAATAGAAAAAGTCAGCATGAAGAGGTTGAGAAATACTCGGCATGCGGGTGAATACTGAAAGTTGGTGCTGACATAATGTGCAAAACATACTGTATATGTGTTTTCATCATGTCATAGATATCATAGTTTATTTATTTTTTAATCTGAGCCACTTTGGAACTTCTGCTTTTTTTCAATAAAAAGTTATAAAGCATTGTGCTTAGATAACAGTGATTTTATAGTCATGTCCTCTCACTCATTTACACTCCTGTGGTTTAGATTTCTGTGTATTTGTGTGAATGGTTAGGTCTATTTTGTGGCATTTGACAATGTGGTCGAAGTAATTTTAGACATAGCCAGTACAAACTAGCCTAGCTAGCAGCCTACATTGGATTTTTTATAATCAGTACAGCAAACATACAGTAAGTGTGAACTTTGGTTTTACTTCAGTGCACACTCTCAGTGCAGTGGGTTTCAGTCAGGGCTGGAGTAATGACCCACACAGCGGACCCCTCAGTTTCATATAAATGTTCTCTTACTCCAGTGTATGGAGGTAGGACCTCCTCAAATTCCACCCTGCAGTCAGGAGGATTAACCAACCCCAGCCATTAGGGTTGCACAAGCCAGTGCACTCTTAGTGCCGGTCCCAAGCCCGGATAAATGGGGAGGGTTGTGTTAGGAAGGGCATCCAGAGTATAACCTGGTGCCAAATCAAACATTCGGATCATGAATACGGATGATTCGCTGTGGCGACCCCTAATGGGAGAAGCCGAAAGAAAGTTTAGTCAGGAGGATTATCCATACTGAAACACAAACACACACAGCTACAGTGCTAACTGTGTAGCATGACAGCATTACGGCAGAAAACATTCGAATTATTATTATTGAAGATTTTATTTGGTTACACTGATGAAATGATTGGATGTTAAAATTGGCCCTTTAGACTGATATACAGCACAGTCATTGGGTGGATTAGAAAAGAAGAAGAACAAGAAGGAGATGTAGTAGAAGAAGAACAGAATCCTGCGTTCAAAAGAAAGATGTAAAATGTGTTTATTTTTATGTAATAATTATTGCAATTAACAAATGCCTGGGACACACTAATCCTCAATCGGCCATCGGGGGAATGACAGGTGGGTTTTTTTTTTTGCTTTATATATTCACAGTTCTAGCTCTTCCAGTTTCTTTGTTCTAATACAGACTACTGCCACCTGCTGTATGGAAGAGAACGTGCACGCTAGTTGGGCGTCAGCTGTAGTCTGTCCGGTGGGTTCTAGTGCAAGTTTATTACGAGGTGACGCCACAGTCGGCTTTCCTCAGAGCTAGTTCTTTGGCATCGCTTTGGTGTGGCCCTATCTTAATATTCAAGTCAAGTCTAAATTGATCATAATAATACGTAAGTATATGACAGACAGACAGACAGACAGACAGACAGACAGACAGACAGACAGATAGATAGATAGATAGATAGATAGATAGATAGATAGATAGATAGATAGATAGATAGATAGATAGATAGATAGATAGATAGATTTTACCTTTTCTCTCTTTGTAAAACCTTCTATAATATCAAGTGATGTCTGAAAATTGAATTATTAAACTGCCATTAGGTCATCTGGCAACAGCCACCGTGTAATTGAGTCACTTAATGAATAATGCATGTCGAGTGCTAATTAGATAAAGGTCATCATCTGGAGATAAATCAGAAATGTTAACAGCTCACTACATCTCCATCATTATCCTCCTCCTCCTTCTCCTTTTTATACCTCCTCCGGTTTATTATAGCCGGTTGAACTTGAGAGTGACTGCAGGTTCTAGTCATCGTTTTACTTTTGTTTCATTAGACGACTTAAACTCGAACGTCCCACGCCGTGAACTAAGGATGGGGCTAAACAGAGCGAGGTTATAAGAGGTCGAGACGGGAGCTGTATCACCACCCACATGGTGCTTTGTGGATGAGACGCATGCGCTATGATGTGCAACCCGATGCTAAAGAGCATGCTATGTACGAATCCCATGTTTGCTCGATCTCAGCCGTCTGAGCAGTAAGACCAGTAATTTGTACACATTATGGAGAATATAAACACCAAGCAAAAGATGTGTACCATCATCAGAAGATAATCTGTGTGTGTATGTGTGCGTTTGAAACTGCTTTGCAAACTGCCTCAGGAGTTTGATCAATTTCACCTATTCACATCACACCTTGAGACTTTTTGCTCCTGTAAATAATATTCATCTCAGTACATTCTTTCTTTCAGACGTCTCATTGCAGTGTAACCGTCTATAATTTGATTCATGAACCCTGTAAAAATTCACCTCATTGAATGCACTTTTGGTAAAAAACTCCATGGAGCTCTCAAGAGATGAGCGATAATCAGTCTTATTCCATGATAGCAGCATCCCATCTCCCCACTCCCACTCTTATGTACCTCACAGAAGTGCTTATATCTTAGCAGGAATCTAAGCCATTCAACCATGAAGATGGAGAACACCTACGAGTATGAAGAGCAAAACGAAAGCGAGAAAGCCATAATGGATGGATGAAAGACTGATGAAGCGAAGCACATAAAAGCTCCAAGAATGAGAAAATGGGATTTAAAAAAAAAATAGAGATTTGTTCTATGGATGAGGGAGGGAGATAGAGGAGGAGGAGGATGGAGTAGGAGGAGGAGGTGGAAAAGATGAGAACAAAAGAGAAAGATTGAGCAAGAGACATGTTTATAGGTCAGAATCTGAATGAATAGTGTGTTATAGGCCAACAGAAACCATATTAATGCAAATGAAGCCAGACTGTCAACATCTGGCTTTAACCCTTTCATTATCACACATCATACACATCTATAACTCATGACTACAGGTTTATAATGAATGTTCATTAAACAGAGATGTTAAAGAACACCAACAAACCCATGTCCATATTCTGCTTGGGCTGAAAGTGAGAGTATTGGCAAAAAATATTATTCCAGTCGAGATGAATGGACAAAATATTTGGCATAATGAAAATAGCCATTTTGAACTTTGAGTTCATGAGAGAGAACAGATATACAGTGTCTGGCCAATAAAAATGTATTAGTTCTGGATGGGAAAAGGGAAAAATTAAGCAATAAAACCCATTTGGGATCATTTTTATCTCAGGTCTGAAGCACAGGTCACCATTTTATAACCATGCAATGAATTGCCTTTGTAGGGATGAGCTGAGTTTTAAAGGAATTTGTGTTTATTAAAGAAAACGAAGAAATCGATATGAATGATCTCCTTTTTTTGTTTAAAGTGAAACCCTTCAAGTGTTTTGCATATGGAGCTTACGTGAGGAATAAAACAATAGGCAATGCATGTAACAATGAAATAAAAATAAATATAAAAATGAAAATAAATAAAGAAAAACCTTTATAACGATAATTATTCAATAAAAATAAAAATATGTGCAATACCACAGTTTACTTCTGTAACCTTCTGTGCAATATTACTTTTTATTGGTTTATTATTTTTTTATTTTATTTTAGTACGTGTGTGTGTGATTGAGAGGGAGGGCAGTGGAGGGGTGCGGTTGCAGGGAGAAGAGGTGGAGAAGGTGGAGGAGTTCAGGTACCTGGGGTCAACAGTGCAGAGTAATGAAGAGTGTGTTAGAGAAGTGAAGAAAAGAGTGCAGGCAGGGTGGAGTGGGTGGAAAAGAGTGATAGCAGGAGTGATTTGTGATAGAAGAGTATCTATGAGAGTGAAAGGGAAAGTTTATAGGACTGTGGTGAGACCTGAGATGTTGTATGGATTAGAGACAGTGGCATTGAGTAAAAGACAGGAGGTGGAGCTGGAAGTAGCAGAGCTGAAGATGTTGAGATGTTCATTGGGAGTGACGACGATGGACAGGATTAAAAATGAGTTTATTAGAGGGACAGTGCATGTAGGACGTTTTGGAGACAAGGTGAGGGAGGTGAGATTAAGATGGTTTGGACAAGTGCAGAGGAGGGACATGGGGTATATCAGTGGGAGAATGCTGAGGATGGAGCCACCAGGAAGGAGGAAAAGAGGAAGACCAAGAAGGACGATTATGGATGTGGTGAGGGAAGACATGCAGGTAGTTGGGTTAAAAGAGGCAGATGTAGAGGACAGGGGGGTATGGAGACGGATGATCCGCTGTGGCGACCCCTAATGGGAGTGCAAAAGTGTAAACATACTGTACTTGGAAATAAAACTCTTTCTGATTCTGATAATTGTGCAGTTTGTACCAAATACTGTTGTAGTATGCGGCATTCTTAGAGGATATATTTTCCAAATTACTTAATAAAAAAGCTCACCCTTCAGGGGAGTGTTTACCATTCAGAAGTTATCAAGCAAAACCCTTTTGAGAACCTTATAAATCCAAAGGAACCTCACTGGGCAGAATTTAAGATTGAACAGTTTATTAAGTAGAACATCCACATCTTAGAAATCCTGGATCGATCGATCGATCGATCGATCGGTCTGTCTGTCTGTCTGTCTGTCTGTCTGTCTGTCTGTCTGTCTGTCTATCTATCTATCTATCTATCTATCTATCTATCTATCTATCTATCCTAAACTATATATATTTTTTTATGTTCTAACGTGTATTTCAAAGAGTTTGTCTTTCTTTCAGAACTCTCGAATATCTAAAAACATTTAGAAACTTCATCACTTCATAAGCCTTGAGGAACCAGCCTTGACTGTAGTTCATCTATATCTGCCCATAGTTCTTTTATACCGGTCAGAGCTATATGAGATATTGTGAAGTTGAAGTAACAAATCAACACTTCTGCTGAACTTGAGAACCATAGTAGATTTGAGGTTTGTAGACAACTACTTACCGAGGAGACAAACTGAATTTCCCTGCACAACTTGGTTTCCCGCGGAAAGTCCACCAAATCCAAGAAGTTGTCCACTACCACCTGTCCGATGATGTCGTGCCGTGAAAAGCGGTCAAAATCGTAAACCGTGAAGTGGAGCTTTCGCGTAGGAAGTTCAGCATACGCCACGGGGAAGAGGAAGACCTCGTCAAAAACGGGGTTCAGAGTCTTTCGATGCACCTTCGTCTGGTGCTTTGTTTTGCGGTCGGGAAGAAGGTAGATCTTTACGTAGGGATCTGAGGTCCCAGAAAAGTCTTTGGCAGGAAGATCTTGGGCACGGTGGATCTTGACTATAAGCTGCTCCAGATCGCAGTCGTATTTCAAGATGAAATGGAGGCGACCGCAGGTCCCCCCTCGACTACTGCGGTTCTCCTCGCTGTCTAACGAGCGCTGCTTGTACAGCTCCGGTTTGAGTCGGCCAAGACTCATCCCTGTCAGAGAGTCTTGCCTCTGGAACTGGGCTACCATGAAGTCAGGGTTGGACTGGTTCATGTGGCGCCGAATGGAGCTTTGTCTAGAATCATAGAAGAAACATCAAGAACTTCAGGACTAAAAAATGGTTTCGTTGAAAAATTGTGAATTGTTGGACTGTGTTTGAAGGAAGGCTATGAAATGTAACTAACAGGGTCCCAAACTCTAGCCTTCTAGAACCTATTTGAGATCCTTTGCCTTGTGTAATTAATTGCACATCCCTTTTTAGAAAATGTATTTTAATTTTAGTTTCTCAGAGGGCTTAAATTGAAGACCTTTTTCTAGGGAGGTTAACAGAGTTATTATAATTTACTAGGAATGTAGTAAAATACTTTCATATACTTATCATTCTATAGGGTCCTTCACAGTGTCCTTTAGAGAAACCATTATTAATGTACAATTGAACAAATATGGTTGGTTTTGTTTTTCATCAAGACTTTCAAGCAGGACATTTTTGAGCCTCTAATCATGGAACGATCCCACTTTTCCCCATTCTGTAATAACAGTAAGATGTTATTAATTTATGCTATAATGAACTGACCGGACACAAGTCGAGGACGGATCCGTGATCTGCCTCTGCATGCGACCGCTGCCATAGATGCCATTCTCCCCAGCCTTGCACTCTGCCTCCATGGCAATATCCGGTGACGTGTGGCTGATTTTCAGAGCCGTCTCAGGCACTGGGACAGGGGGAGGAGACCCAGGTGCTGGTGGCGACACAGGAGTCGGAGGCACCGTCATCTCTTTAACCACCGAGCCTCGTGGTTGGTTCCGGCGGTCGAGCGTGGCGTCCACTTCTGTGTAAATGGACTGCGGTTGAAGCGGCGGAGGAGGTGGAAGATGGTGCTCTGTTTGGCCTTCTTTGATTCCAGGAGAGGGTCCTCGTTCGCGCCATGGGATCCAGCATAGCTTCCAGGAGACGAAAAGCGAGACGCCGAACAAGGCCAGTCCACAGGCCGTCACCACCAATGACAGCAGGCTCACGGAGACATCTAGAGCGTCAGAGAGAAAGCGTTTTGGGAATTGGTGATCAGAAATAAAACCTCTCAATGGAGAGGAGCTTGACTGTTTATCATTATTCAAGTACAGAGCAAGGTGTGAAGGGAACTAAATATAATGCTGGTGCAATGTTGCAGAGAAAGCTTTCATTTATTTTTATTTCCATCCCATTTCAGAGTAATATCTCATTTAGTTTAAAATAAATCCTCAAGCGAGGTAGGAATGAACGCAGTAATGTTTGGAGATTTTAGTGAACTGAGCACGATAACACCAGAGAATTTGCGAAAAACACACAGGAAGTAACAGGAAATGAGGAGTTGAGGTTGATTTCCTTTCAGTGAATTCATGAAGCCCTTCAGGGGCCATCATGTCAGGTGACTACACAGTAATTGGTTCATATTTTCCACACCTATCTGTAACATGTCATCAGTAATAATTGTGAATACACATTTGATATATAGTTACACAAATGCGGTCGATAATTTTCTCAGAAATCCCACAAACTCTCAGTCTTCTGAGAAGAAAAATCAAGAGTTCCTGTGCTGAGAACTCACTCACTATCCAATCAAAGTACAAATTACTGTATATAAAAGGAAAAAAATGGTTTGGGTTTGAATTGTCTTGTCTGGAATACAGAGGAAGTATGGAATGGAGCCGTTAAGGGTATAAAATCATGAATAAAGATACCAATTTGTTGAAAAGTGTGTGTGTGAGAGAGATAGTGTCTCCTATGGCATTCTTATGGTAATGAGACCACTCAAGTCTAATAGCTGTTGATAGAGATACGTTTTAGCTAAACATCTAAACATCACCATGCATCCATCCATCCATCCATCCATCCATCCATCACTGTTAATCATTATATCATGATTAGTCACATTCAGAGAAGATTTATTTTCAACTATTAAACAACACTAAGCTTTTTCCACTGCATAGGTTTAGTCTTTAAAAAAAAAAAGCAGAACTGTCAGAGAACTCTTATAGAACTTGTGTGGTGCCCTACAACATTGGGTTTTCTTTCACCAAGACTTCCGAACAGAACATGATTGAGCTTTTAAGAATTGAAAGCACCCTTGAAGAACCCATTCTGTTAAGGAGGTAATAATGCTTCATCATGCTCTAATAAGGTAATGAATTGCCCAGACACAAGTCAAGGATGGATGCATGATCTGATCAATTGCTCAGGTCTAAAAGCTTCATTGTTGAACTATTGATGGATATAAGATTGTTGCCGAACCATCTAAGCATCATCATCCATCAATGTACATCATTATATCATAATTTGTCAAATTAAAAGAAAATCTATTTAGAGCCATCGAATACCATTTTTTACTGTATAGGTTTAGTCGTAAATAAACCAAACTCTTTAGGGAACTCTTGTAGGACTTATTTGCTTCCCTACAACAGTGAGAATCTCTTTCACCAAGACCCCCAAGCAAAACATTCTTTAGCTTCTAAGTACTGAAAGAACCCTGGAAGAACCTATTCTGTTAAGGGGTAATAATGCTTCATCATGCTCTAATTAAGTGATCTGATTGTGATTGTGCGGTTGATGGATTTAAGATTGTAGCCGAAACATCTAATCAGCATCCATTACTGTGTGTCATTATTACTGTAGTTACACTTAAAGAAGGTTTATTTAAAGCTGTCGAATACCATATATTAATATCTGTCCTTTTCCCCTGCAGCTGTCTTTTAATATTCTATGCATGTAAGTAGAGCACCACTTGAATGTGTGTGTGTGTGTGTGTGTGTGTGTGTGTGTGTGTGTGTGTGTGTGTGTGTGTGTGTGTGTGTGTGTGTGTGAGTGTCAGTGTACTGATGAGTCTTAACTAGCTCTGACTTTAATTGAATTCAGGACATTAATTAGGTCCTCTCTATGTCTCTCTTCATTAACTTAAAAGAAATGGTGGCATGTTTAATTAAAAACTGAACAAAACCACTTTAATGATGTGCCCCATGCCTTATCTCACTCCTGTATCCTGTGGTTAGCGTTATCACTCTTTTTGCAGCTCCAAATAATTGAAGTCAAGAAAATGAGGGCAAAAAAAAAAAAGCCTCTTTCCACCGTCACTGTTTAAACCGAACACGTTTTTCGATGTCCGTCTGCATTTAAGGGCTGTTCATGAGACTCCAAGCTTGAGCAGAGTGTACATTAAAGCGTGAGCACGAATCCTGCCATTTCTCGCAGCAGGAGCACTGTGGAGAAGTGAGAAGTCACGACAAAGTCTGTGAAAAATCTGCCTGAAAAACTGAGTCGGAAAAACTCTACTGTAAAGACACTCATCTCTGGGTGGCTTTTTAAAACATCCAGAGCTTTAATGCGTTTTGAAATCAGAACAGGACAAACAGGAACATGACATTAGTCAGCGGTATAAAAAAGTTTAAACACGATTTTTTTTTAGGATTAATGACCAAATGATATGAAGAAACATTAAGTATGAATATGAAGGACAGGAGGGATAATGTAAGAAAATGAAGAATAAAAATGGAGGGATGGATTGAAAAACTTAGAAAAAGGGAAAGACAAAATGTTGACATTTTGAGCAAAAAAAAATCAAGCACAATCACTGCATTATTTGTTCTTATTTCAGAACAAAGAAATGAAGGAACACGACGTACACGGACCCTGAAAACAGAAAATGAATAAAAGGAAGAAATGCAAATGAAGCAAATGTGTGAAAAATGGAACAAATGAAAAAGTGCACAGAGAAATTTAGTAATGAAGAAGCATAAAAGAAAAAAGAGCAACAAAAAAAAAAAAAAAAAGAATTAAACCATGAATTAAACCAACACCACAGGTCACGTGACTGCATGTCACATGATCCAATCTGAAACAGCAACCCGATCATGTGACCTATGCTGTCACGTGACCTGTAGTGTTGGTTTAATTCATCAGTGTTTCATTCATCATCCCAGAGGCATCATCATCCTCTGTGTGTGTGTGTGTGTGTGTGTGTGTGTGTGTGTGTGTGTGTGTGTGTGTGTGTGTGTGTGTGTGTGTGTGCTCGAGCATGTGTGTGAATATGAAAATGGCTATCAAGCAACCGATTACTCGCTGTGCAGACCACATTATGGATTCTGCACCGTGATTGGTCAGTGGGTGTTCATTTAATTCTCTATAACAGCAGCTCTGACAGTAGCGCAGCAGCATATCACACATTTATACACATTAATGCACTGATGCGGTTGTGTTTCTATCAGAACAACTGATTAACAGGGTCTCATAGAGGGAACGGAAATGGAAAAATTATTTATGGACGGAATGTCCAGTGTCAGTGCTTCGAAACAACGGAGGGAAAACTGCAGGATTGAGCCTCAGGGACGGAAAAAATACAGCTGTGTGTAAATAAAAATAAAATAAAATAAAATCAAGCAACTAATGTGTTTTAAGTTCAATAAAAATACTATTAATAATTCTATGGTGGATCTGTATCCTAACATTAGACATCATCAATATATAATGAAATATTTCGATAAAAATATGTTAGATTTCATGCAATAAAACGTCACGGCGCAGCGACGGAGATTAAACCAGCACTTATTCCCAGAGTTCAGCTGGTGGAAAATAAAGGTTTTGCTTTTCGCTTAGACCTAATATTGTGATTATTTAATGACCGGGTGCATGAATAGTGAAATCTCCAGCAGAGTCACTCCTCCCTCAGGACCAGCTGCAGGAGAAAACCCTCGGGGCAAAAAAAACAACAAATCAAATCTACTGTTAAACAAATCCCTTTATGTTAAATCTATTAACAATATAAAGTCATTGTGTTGCAACAAGGAGATGATTAAAACTTTCAGCATTATTAAAAAAAAAGAAATGCAATCAAACTACATTAAAATAAATATATAATTGTAAATAAATTAGATTTTGTTTATTTTATTTTTTATTTTTTTTCCTTAACATTTAAAAAAATGCTAATGCTAATTGCTGCTTTATCCACAGTAAAACCAGCTTCCATTTTGGTGTGTTTGGTGTGACCTTTTTGAGCTTCCTGTTCCATATTTATTCTCCATTTGCTGTTCTAATAACCTCCACTCTTCTGGGAATTTGTTCCACTAGATTTTGTGGAGCTTTATTGTCCAATAGGGTTGGAGAGAACCTTCATAAGGAACCTTTAAAACTTTTTCAACTTTGTGGTTATAGTTTGTGGTACGAACCACATAAGACTAACTATCTAGAAATGAATGACCAGGATTAAATGATGATCGTGGATAATATCATGGATGTAGCTAGCAAGTGTAAAGAACAGGCCCAGGTCTCCTGCACATTGCAAAAAAAAAAAGATTAAAACGTATCTGTATTGGTTTAGAACACACTATGTGTTTAATTCAAATTATGATTTATCGAATTATTAAAATGTACGTATTTGCACAAAATGTTTTGTGGACCAAATAAAAAGATACTGTGATGACAAATAGATGCTACTTTGTCACAAAAACCGTGTGACTATAGAAAATCTGGAACAGTTCCTCAGACAGAACCTCTGGGAGACTCTAAAAGTCTGGAAATATGTCTGCATGATCCCAGAACAGTCCTTCCCCATGCTAATGGATTGAGGTATTGAAGGTGTCGATTGTGGTATTGAGTGTTGCATTAAATGAGAATCACCTGCTTTACCACCAAAGATGCGTAGATTCGTGGAGATGAGTGACAATTGTATTTATGCAAAGCAAAGAGGTGGAGATATGCAAATAGAGGGTTCTTTCCACAGAACTAAAACTCACAAACACTGTTCTAGTATGCCAATGCTCATGTGCAGAACAAAACAAGAAGACATGATGCTGGTGTCATCTACACATCACGAGCCCCCCTTTTTTAATCCAAGACAAAAGAAATTAATCTAGCGTTACCTCTACAGTGTATAACTTCTACAGTATCTGGAGACTCCTTCCATAAAAGTTACACAATCAGAAAGTTTCTTCATAAGCAGCAATGCTTGATTTAATTAAATTAAATAAATAAATAATTATACTGTATACATTTATTTATTAATTTTATTTTTTTCTGGAACACAATTTGATGCAGATTTTTTTTTATAACAAATGCAAAGGAATGCAAAAAAAAAAAAAAATAACTCTGGAAACAAAATTACCTTGATAAATAGAGCATATATACAGATTTCCCAGAGATTATTACATTTTATGAACTACTGATATTGTTGCCTTTTTTTAACCCCCAAACATCTAAAATCTGCAGGGGAAAAAAGCAGATGCATGTTTGACATTGGTTCAAACATCTAGGCCATTTTTTATTCATGTTTTGTGGTGCACATAATTTATTCCTAGGTCTGATGTATTAATGGTACAGTGGTACCAGGATGTAACCCCTGAGGGCTCCACCTTAGAATTAGGCAGTATGTAGGGCAGGTCGAGATGTACATGTACCCCGTGCACCAGGCTCAGTGCCGTGCGCTACAGGTGGTCCCCCCACCCGCTTCTCCCTCCATCTGCAGAACATCTGAAATTCAACAAGTCATTACGCAAACGATGATATCTAGGAGAACATCTCACCTGAGTCGGAGTACCTCGGTCTGGCCAGATCCCGGAAATAGTAAATGAAATCCAGGCAGTTCTCGTTCTGCACCTCCCCTTTAGAGCAGAGATCCGAGAGGAGCTCCAGCGCTTTCTGGCAAATCTCGGCCTCCCTGTCCACGGGCATTGCCCACCAGCATCCTCGTGAGTGAAAAGGCGCGATCCACGGCACCGATCCACCCCTCTCTCTCTCTCTCTCTCTCTCTCTCTCTCTCTCTCTCTCTCCCTCTCTCTCCCTCTCCCTCGCTACCGCTCTCTCTCCTGTATATCTCTATCTCTCAGCTGTACGCACCCTTTTTTTCCAATGATGCGTAAAAAAGAAATAAAATGCTTTAGTTTATGAATTGAAGCATCAAATCCCAAATATGAATTCGCGTTTTCGCCTTGCTACGGTTTACACTTAAACTGTATGTTGTCTTTCTTTTGTTTCTTTGCTTGTTTCTTTCTTTCTTTTCTTACGAGGTGTCACAGTGCCCGAGGTCGGAACAGGTGCCACCGGTTGAATCCGTGCGCGCAAAACGCCTCCTGTGTCGCTGTCCACGCGCACCGGGGTGCTGAGAAAGAGAGAGAGAGAGAGAGAGAGAGAGAGAGAGAGAGAGAGAGATAAAGAAAGGAAGAGAAGAATGAATATGGGAGGCCGTTTGGGTCAAAACAATACGACACGCAGGCGCACGGGCTTCTTTCCGCAATTAAACAATTTCTGGCGCGTTTGCACGCATATATCTCGATCAACGCACTTTTGGCAAAGCGTGCAAATGTTTGCATAAGCTATAAAAACAAACAAACAAAAAAACCATGCCTGTGTCTGCACATTAAAAATTTTTGTTCATTTGTTTTAATCACCTGCAACCTGCAAATGACGTTCCTGTTGCAGCTCGTGTGCATGCCAGTATGCCCATAAAAATGCCATAAAAGGTAAAAGGTGATGTAAAACACAACAATTTTGAGTCTGCATGCAGCTCAATAAATGAAGCCTACTGATTAGTTGCATGCATGTGCAATTTTCAAATAAAAAAATAATAATTATAAGGTTGCACTGAAACTGAAAATGTTGTAAATATAATGCTTCAAATTAAATATGAGAAGGAATCTCAAATATATATTTGTTATTCATACCCAATGATCTACCAAAGCATAAAATGCATTTATAATATAGATGAAGAGACCTTTTACATGTGCTGTGTTTGCACGAAGTGTTTGTTTATTTTTATTCTGAATGTTTCATCTATTAATTGCAAGTGAAATTTTGACTGCGTTTTGTCCAAATTGGCCTCCCATAACAAGCGTTCTTCTACTCTTCCACTTCCTTTTCCTCCCCTCCTTCTCCTCTTTGTACACGAATTTTTTCCAAGCTTCTCCCACCGGATGTCTGTTATGCACGTGCACAATGGGAGGCAATCCCTACCAATTCAGTTTCACTAAAGAGTCTGATGATGATCATGATGATGAAGATGATGATGATGGTGGTGGTTAACATGATGATCATCATCAGCATCACCATCACTCTCTCTTCAGCTTTTCCTCCACTAGTGGCACAGGCATGCTGTTCCCACACACGACAGCTGAATAAAAAGCTCATCACGTGATCCAAGAAATGATGAATTTTGCATGTGCTGATGAAATCTGCTGTGCTAGGCGGATGCTTCAGATGGAGGGTGTTCTCCATGACGCTGGAGGCTGGAGGAGCATCCAGATACCCTTAGCTTTTCTGGCACCAGTGAAGGGAACGGAAAAGGTTTTTACATGCAGGGCCTTCTGAGATACTTTTGAGTTATAGTGAGTTTTCCTTCCAGGATGAAATCATCTGGCCTTTCTTCTTAACCTATTTCTTTTACCTGTAACACTACTGTGTGTGTCTGTGTGTGTGTGTGTGTGTGTGTGTGTGTGTGTGTGTGTGTGTGTGTGTGTGTATGTGTGTCTTGTGTAAACTCAAGTATTAAAAGGTCCTGGAATTCTCACGTGTGTATTGATGTAACGATTGAAGTGCTTTTTTTGTATTATGATCTCATTAAGAAGTTTTGCTGCTATGCGATTGGCTGATCACATAATTGCAATAACGAGCAATGACTAATATGTAACATCTGCATTTTATACTGCACTCACAGAGGGATGTATTCCTCATTGCTGGAGGTAAAACAATCACAAGAACATCTTTTGCACCTTCAGTACCTCATTTGAATATCCTTAAGGGCCGCAGCTATCTAACGCTCCATCACATTCACACCTTTCCAGGTACAAGCTGGTGCTTAATGCTACTGAAAGCCAATGATTTATATATATATATATATATATATATATATACATATAGCTAATTATTTTACCAAAGTGTGAGCTAATGCTAAAAAAAAAAAAAAAAGAAAAAATAAGATATACTTATGAAAAGGTGACCCAATACTTTTGGAAAAAATAATACATTTTGGAAATGTTATAATATATCGTACATTTATATTTAGTAACCTACTGTATTATTAATTTATATGTTCTGTTGCTCTACACATTTTATATGATTGATTCTCCTCAGTTTGAACCCCATACCCTACACTAGTCATTCAGTCCACTCGTATTCATTACTGTGATCACTCGTGATCTGCTCCTGTTATTCCTTCTCTGTCTCTGCGGTTTGGTCCTGACTGGTTGAGCTACGAGGACACAGTGTACGAGCCTCTTTCACACTACACTGACTTGTCAAATACAGCAGGTCAGGAACCTTCAAAGTGGAGGCTTTTTTCCGGCTATGCACACATCCCCGAGTGTGGAAACGAGAGTAAATTGTATTTGACAGACATTTTAGATACACTGTTGTGTCAAGTAATGGCTCATGTGAACGTGTGTGTGTGTGTGTGTGTGTGTGTGTGTGTGTGTGTCTTTGCATGTGTATCTTTTGCTTGTTTTCTTGTATATACACACTAATCAGGCAGTACATACAGTAACATTATGAGTGGTGAAGTGAAGAACACTGATGATCTTCATCATGGCACCTGTTAGTAGGTGGATTTATTCATTAGGCAGCAAGTCAACTTTTTGCGCTTGAAGTTGATGTTGGAAGCAGGAAAAAATGTGCGAACGTAAGGATTTAAGCGACAAATTGTGACGTCTAGACGACTGGGCCAAAGCATCTCCAAAACTACAGCTCCTGTGGGATGTTCCTGATCTGCAGTGGTCAGAATCTATCAAAAGTGCTCCAAGGAAGGAACAATGGTGAACCGGTGACAGGGTCATGGGGGACGAGGATCATTGATGCACATGAGGAGTGAAGGCTGCTCCGTGTGGTCCGATCCAACAGACGAGCTCCTGTAACTCAAACTGCTGAAGAAGTTCATGCTGTTGATGATCGATGGGTCACGACTGTTTTAGCAGCAGAAGGAGACCAACACAATATTAGGCAGGTGGTGATAATGTTATGATTGTTAGACACTATGCTCTGAAATGTCTAAAACACAATAATAAACATAAAAGTCAATATGGCAGATGAGCAGAAATTGATCGAGATGGATCTCCATCTCAGGGGTCATCACCAACCTGATCATGCTTCTGAGCAATGTGACTGTGTGTCATGTAAATAAAAAAAATATATCGACTTGCTTAACCCTCATGTTCCTTTATAATAACCTCCAACATCTTCCCAGAAGAGTGACGGATATTAGTAACAGCAAACTGGGAATAATGTGGAATGAGATGTTTTTTTTAAACAACACACAATCTTATAGGCAGGTGTCCACAAACATTGTCCATGTAGTGTTTGATTAATTCATTGTAGAGATTTAAATATGCTTCATTGTGAACAGAAATGATTTGTATATATAAAATCTCAGATTTCTATAGTTTTACTTATTTTAAACAAGATCAGCGACAGTGATATGGCTATAAATATGGAAATGCAGTTCCAATAAGGACGTCCCTACGAAAGTACAGAAAAAAAAACATTAGTATTAAACACGGGATCCGTTCTTCACACGTGGATTACTCGATTATCTGGATTTATTGCTTTCGAGGTGACATGATCCAGGATTGATTGATTTTTCAGAGCTCATCCTATAGTTGATGTCATAGCAACAGATCTGTAACCTCAGACCTGCTCAAGAACAGGCTTTTATCAAGCAAACGGTTTAGTCGACATACAGGACGTTTGTTAAAGCCATGTCTCTATTTTCATGAGAGAGACCTGTTCAGGATGGAGTGACAATAAGATGGAGAATTTTCTGAAGTCATCAGGTAACGTGGGATAGACTTGATCCATCAAAGCAGCACGATCCAGACGAAGAAACTGAAAATAAATGTAAATGTCAATACAACAGATAAGCAAATATCAACTGATGGCACAGGGTCACCAGGAACCTGAACCTCAACAGCAGGAGATCTTCCACGCCAACGCATGTAAAGCAGATGTTAAAGAACCTGGCTTTGTACACAGAATCATTGTCATGCTTCTGAATGGAGAGTGCCTCCAACATTGAAAAGCTGTCCCAAAAATGTATACCTGGAACACTGTAGGATCCTCCAGAAAATCTGGAACGGTTAATCCGACATAACTTTATCTCTGGGAGAACCTTCAAAAGGAACCTTTTAATTGCTTTGAGTTATCAATTTGGGCGCAAGAACCACATATGACTAACTTTCCTGAAAATACTCACCATGATTAGATGATGATCATGGATGTGTCATTTGATCTTGGACATAGTTAGCGCTGTTTGAAGACCAGGTTCATGGTCTTCTGCGCAATGCAAAAAATATTTATTTGTATCGGTTTAAAACGCACAAAAAAATGTGAGTGCTACACATGCGTCTGGGCTCCTCCCTTGAAGGAAAGTCTCGTCTGACCCACGTTACTGATGGAAATAAACGACAGTCTAGTGTACAGGTTTTACTGCTGGGTGATGTAATGAAGTGAAAAATAAAAAAAAACAGATAAATCTGCTCTGCTGATGAGGTCCATTGTGGGTATATTTAGTTTGTGTTTTCTGGCGTGACCATCTGTTAGACATCCGTATGTATTCCATATGTGAGGAAAATGAAGGCGAAGCGAGACCAGGCTCATAAGATTATTCCTTTTGCCTCCAGCCATGTTACACCGTGTCCATGGCAACTGTCAGGCAGAGGATCTGCAGCTCTCGTTCTCACATACCATTACAGGAACATCTCCAGTAGCATCTATAGGCGGAAAATTGATGTCCCTTCTGACATCCTGATTCGGCAGATGGGAAACGTGTGGGTGGCAGAATTCTCTGCTCATTCCTTGGAAATCCTCATTATTTTTATTACCGAGTCGTGATGTTTTGTCCACCCAGTGACTGAGATTTTAAAATCTTCTGCATATCTTCATTAAGTAGGGCAGAGTGCAGAATAAGACTGGCTGAAACCATTGTTTCTTCTCATCTTTGTGTAGTTTATTTCAATATCTTTGTGTTTGTTGTAGACAAAGAAGTGATACATGACTTGACAGACATCCAGAGTATATTGACTAATGCTAAAACACACACACACACACACACACACACACACACACACACACACACACACACACACACACACACACACACACACTTCAGATTGTGCAGCCATTTGATGGTTTGAAAAGCTGATAAAAAAAAACACCAGACTCACCCCAGGCGCATCTGTGAAGTAAGAACTTGCAGAGACTGTGTGTATGTGTGAGTGTGTGTGAGTGTGTGCGAGTGTGTATGTTTGCCAAGTCTGGTACTGAGGCACAGGAACTAAAGCGTGAGGTCCAGTTTCAGATTAGAAGTTGTAGAAAACAGAGAATGTTGTGAGCCTACACAGTGTTACCAAACACACATTTTTAGCATTTTTCTTCTTGCATGTAGAACATTGAGATCTTCAACACCTCGGATTGTTACATGCTCCAGGTCCAAAAGTACCCAAAAGACTTTTCCAGCCATATGTGGTTCTTCTTCAAACTCTTAGCACAGCTATACATCGTCTAGGATGCGGTAGCAAAGGGGTACATTTACCCTTCACTTGAACTAGAAGACTCAAACCTGTTCCAGCATGACGGTGCACACAGCCAGCTCCATGGATTTATGCATAGGATGCATTTAAGTAAAATATCTCCTGCTATTAAGCTTTAAAACCTATTGAACACATTTGAGATGAATGTGAACACTACTGCACCACAGGCTTCCTCACCTTCTCACCCACATCAGCACCAGACTTGTGGCTGAATGAGCACAAATCTCCACAACATCCAGAAGATTAGAGGTTATCAGAACAGCAAATGGAGACTGAATGTGGAATAGGAAGGTTGAAAAACAATCAATCTAATGGTCAGGTGTCCACAAACTTTCAGCCTTATAGAGAAGTATAGAGAAGTGTCAGGTATGATCAGGACTGATGTGATGATCTCTCCTACAGTCTTTATTTCACATTCTTTTAAAGAATATGTAACATTACACAGTCCTGATTTGTCTTCCAAGAAATCCTAACAATGTAACAGAAAGATTATCAGATTTCCAGAAGTCCAGGGTTGCAGCACTGGATAAGGAGATCTTCAACATCCAGTCTCGCAGTAGTACCCCGGGAGAGATCAACACTTCTGTAGAAAAACGGATCTTGCCTTGCTCTTTTGATGCATCAAAGAATCTGCCTGAACATCTCTAGGGCCATCAAAAGTTTTCTTTTTCCAAGGTATTTGGAGTCATCACATGCACAAGTGTTTGCTTCTGCAACTGCCTTCGATAAAAATTCTGGAACCTAATTAGCAGTAGAAGAATAGGCTAGAACTACAAAAAATGAAAGCTGCTGAAACTAGAAAACTACTAAAAGCAACTAAGAGAAGCTGAAACTAGAAGAAGCTAAAAAAAAAAAAGTAGAAGCTAAAACAGTTAGAAAGAACTAGAAGAAGCCAGACCCACTAGAAGGAACTTGTAGAAGCTAGAACTAGTAGAAGCTTGATCTACTAGATTTTAACTAAAAGCAAAAACTACTAGAAAAGAACTAAAAGAAGCTTAAACTAGAAGAAGCTAGAACTGTTAGAGTAACTAGTAGAAGCTGAAACTACTAGAATTGGACTAGAAGAAGCTTATTAAACTACTAGTAAGAACTAAAAAAAAGGCTAGAACTAGATAAGAACTAGATCAAACTAGAAAAAGTAGAATCTGTTAGATTTCCATATGTATTTTATACGTGATGAAAATTAGGGTGAATTGAGACCCAGTTCATAAGAACTACTAGAAGGAACTTGCAGAAGCAAGAAAAACATTTATTTACTAGAAATAAACTAAAAGCAAAAACAACTAGAAAGAATTAGAAGCTAAAACTGTGAGAACTGCAGGATCTGGTACTAAAAGCAACATACTATTAGAAAGGAAACTAGAAGAAGTAATGATAGGTTGAAGCTTCAACCCAAATTCCATTCATGAGTGAGTCTAACACAGATTGGAAGAAAAAAAAGATTTATAAACAAGTGGTAATTAAGACCAGAAGGTTGTGAGTTTAAATCCCAGCATTACCATGCTGCCAGTGCTGGGCCCCAGAGAAAGGCCCTTAATCCCTTAGCTGCTGGATTTGTCTGAATAATACAAACATATTTGACTCTGGAAAACTGGCAAATGCCATAAATGTAAATGCAAACAAATCAAAAAAACATTTTTATAATAAAAGCCAAACTTACAACGTTCCAAGGTCACGTTACTGCAGAACAGAAGAAGAATCCGTTCTAAATGAAACCTCGATGCTGTTTCTCCCCCACTTCATCATGTAATTGTCGTGAATCATGCTAAAGCTGAATCATGCCATGCAGAATAAAATAAATTGTTTGGTGATGATTTTATTGTGAGTAGAGAATAAAAGGAGGAGAATGAATGGATTTAGCATCAGGACGAAGCTGATCCAGATCATTCCTGAGCATTTATTCAGGGACGATTTTTAACCCTATTGAGAAGGTTTGCAGAAAAAACATTGTGCATTAAATAAATTTCGATATATGTCACACCCTGGAGGAAATCCACCATGTCCTGTCCTAAATCTCTCTTCTCTGAGTGAGAACTCGTTGTGAAGAACTCGCCTGAGGCAAGCAGTCCGGCTCCAGAGAGGTTTAAATGTGTTTGCTCCAAGGGTGCACATGTGGAAAAGCCGGATTAATGGGCTTCATGTATCGCCTTATCCGTTAGACGTTGTTGAACCACCTGCAGGCTGAGAGTATTGACATTTAGAGCAACAGCAGCAGCAGGATGAGGAATCTGTATCGTGTTAGAGAGAAAGAGAGCATTAAATATGAGAAACGGACGATCAGGTCTGCTTATGTGATATCACCTCTCAAACTGTTTTAACATGCTGGATCAACAGTTTGGATTTATTCTAGAAAGCTCACCATTTAAAGGTTCTCAGAACATCTGGTGGAGAGTAGTAGTGTCCAATCTGAAGCTCTAAAGACAAACAGACCCTATGTTCAATAACATTCATTCATTCATTTATCCTTAGTACCTGCCTGGTCAGGGGTTTATACATTATTGCTTGTTCAGCTTTCATGTAAGGTCACACCTAGACCACAAATATTATTTTCAGAAAAAACAAAAAAGATGTCCATCTAGATTCTGACTCACGTTCAGCGAATCATCACATCAGGTAAAAAAATGGCCGCTCGGAGCAAAAACGAAATGCAGCATCAATTCTTCCCTGTGAATGAGTTATACTGTATACTAAATCAACATTTACTACAGACTGTTCAATCTATAACACTCATTTTACAGTTTATTGTTTGAGGAGCAAATAGCCAAAGTATTGGGACACCCGACTTCTCCAGCCGTGTGTGGTTCCGCTCCAAATTCTTATTAAAGCGTTGGAAGCATTAAATTGTATAAAACGCCTTTGGATGCTGTAGCGTGAAATTCTTCTTTCACTTAAACTAGGAGACCTGAACGCTGTTCCTGCAGGATGATGCTCCTGTGCACAGAGCCAGATCCATAAAGATATGTTTTTAATGGATTGGAGTGGAAGATCTCCTGCTAAAGAGCTCCAAATCTATTGAACATTAGATTAGATTAGATTAGATTAGATTAGATTAGATTAGATTAGATTGAATTAGATTAGATTCAACTTTATTGTCATTACACATGTACAAGTACAAGGCAACGAAATGCAGTTTCGCACCTCTGAGATGAATGTGAATGCTGATTTTACCAAAGATCTGCTCACCTCAGATTAGCACCTGACTTTACTAACACTCATGAGGCTGAATAAATCTTCACAAAAACAGCGAATGTTAATAATATGTTCAATTAGACGTTCAAAAGGAGGGACATAGCAATCTTATGGTCAGGTGTCCACAAACTTTTGCCATATATATTTATATATATTCTTATTCTACTTATAGTGACACAGCAACCTCAGGTTTTCTGCTTTATTTCTGAATTCTGTTTGGACACACACACACACACACACACACACACACACACACACACACACACACACACACCTGATGCTATTAATATCTCCCAGGAAGACAGCCACTGACATTTTCTCTTTACGCTCTATATCTCCATTCCTCATGAACCATTTCCACAGGGAGCATCGCTAGCACTGCGGAGCAGCACGACATCACTTCCTGTCAGGAACTCTGCATGACATCCTGCTACCTCACGACAGCTTCTGTAGGTGAAAAATCTTCATAACGATATTAAATTGGCCGATGTTAGGAAAATCTGCAACATCCAGAAAGCACCTGGACCTTTTCTCTGCAGTACGGAGGCAGGCGTAATGCTTTACTGTGTCCAAAAGTATGTGGGCACCAGACTGTTTTTTGGAACATCCCATTTCACATTTAGTTCTCATTTGCCGTTAACATCCACTCTTCTGGGAAGATGTTCCACTAGATTATGCTTGTGATGACGTTTGAGCCACAGTAGTGTTAATATAGTCAGCTACTAACTCCAACCCATAAAAGGCAGATCTTCATGGAGCTGGCTTTGTGCACAATCGTATCGTCATGATGGAAAAGGTTTGGTTCTCCAAGCATCCAATGAAACCTTTACACTTTATTTTTTAGGAAGAACCACAAATGGCTGGAAAGGTCAGGTGTCCCAATACTTTTGGCAACACAATGGACATGTGAACTTTATTCCCAACCCAAAGTGTAAATAAGCCATAAATCCACTGCATCATTCTTTATTACATAAAAATTCCCATCTAGGTTTAAGATCACGTTCACACACGTGATTACGCTGATGATTCTGTTCCGTCCGGGTTCATTTGCAAAAACGCTTTTAATCAGCACTGATTAACAACACTGAACGCGTGAAGGATTTTCCGATCGTGTGGCTCGTGATGGAGACATTCGCACGTTTGCCCTTGGACTGTCGTGAAAAATCCGTAAAAAAAAGTAAACTGCAAAATTATTGGCACCCTTTGTGAATAATTAACAAAAAGATATTTAACACAATAGATGTTTTTTTTTTTATTGACATAGGAGCTTTTATTTTTGTCCGTTTTGCATGTAATGACACGTCCATTTAAATTTATGTTATAATTGTTAATAAAAATTTTAAAAAAAGTACATTCTTGAGAGATGAGGTTCTTCATCATTTTTTGGCATTGGTCCAGCAGTGCTCATGTACTGTAGATGGACGTGTTCTCAATCCTCTGGAGAACTCACCTGTCATGGATGGTGCTGTTCTTGAACTAAGGAAGTGATGTTCTCCTGGCAGGGTGCTTTCAGTGGGGCAGGAAGAAAAAAAAATCTAAATAACTGAAAGATAATTTTCTTGCAAAAAAAATAAAAAATTAAAATAAAATAAATATAATATATATAAAAAAAATGTTTTTAAGAAAATTCATATATAGTGAATGAAAAAAATAAATAAATAAAATAAAAAATATATTTATAAAAAAAATCATGTAAAAAGAGAAAGAAAAAACTTATTTATTTATTTATTTATTTATTTATTTATTTATTTATTTTATTTATTATTATTATTTTTTTAATTCATTTATATTATTATTATTATTATTGTTTTTTTTATCTAATACCAATTATTTCTCTCTCTCTCTCTCTCTCTCTCTCTCTCTCTCTCTCTCTTTCTCTCTCTCTCTCTCTCTCTCTCTCTCTCTCTCTCTCTCTCTCTCTTTCTCTCTCTCTCTCTCTCTCTCTCTCTCTCTCTTTCTCTCTCTCTCTCTCTCTCTCTCTCTCTCTTTGATATCTGAAATATTTTCTCTGAAATGTTTCGTCTGCTATCAGCCACAGTTTACCTACAACCGCTATTATACACGCATTTTCTTAACGTTGTATATGAATATGACATTATATCCTGCTATGAATGTAGTCATAAGTCCGAAATATGCAGAAGTATTTTTTGAATCTCAATACACAAGACCTCAACGTTTATATTTTGTTCATGGTAACGGTGAGTGAAGCACACCGGCTCCCTGCAGCCATTTTGCAGCTGATCAGATGGTTTTGCTTGCCGTCGTCTCTCCGCTCTCAGGTTCACAGCAGGAGATTGACAACAGCCTCAAGGTGTTTCCTCTGGAGAATGGCTTCATAGAAAACGTGTGATGTGATGTGATAAACATGTTACGTGCTTCTGTATTTTCCTTATTAGTTCTCCTATTGATGATGATGATGATGATGATGATGATGATGATGATGATGATGATGAGTAGAATCCTTATTTGGAACACAGTTTTTAGATAAAAGTTTGTGGACACCTTATTTAGTGCCCATTTGCTGTTTCAGGTGAGGTAGTGATGTAGGTGAGAAGGTTCAATTCAATTCAATTCATGTTTATTTGTATTGCGCTTTTAACAATGAACATTGTCTCAAAGCAGCTTTACACAGATAATGTGGTGATCAGATGTAAAAATGTTCTTTGTAAGTAAGTTTGTCCCTGATGAGCAACTGTGGCAAGGAAAAACTCCCCGAGATGGCATAAGGAAGAAACCTTGAGAGGAACCAGACTCAAGAGGGAACCCATCCTCATCTGGGTTGCACCAAATGTCCATTTGAAGCATATATACAAAGTTGCAGGGTGCAGTGATGATGATCAGAAGCAAACTGCACTCCCGAGTCAGCGCAGCAGACCGCCGACACCAACTACAGTCCAATCCGTCCTCAAAGCACCCGTTCTACTCCGGAATTACATGGAACCACCCAAGGTGTTGAGGAGATACCGTCCCAAGCTGCACAGAAGTGTGAAGATCTACGGAGGGGAGAGGGGCAGGAACAGTGGTCACTGGAACCTCAGGAGCATGTTTAACTCGACAACAGGTGAGGAAGCCTGGGGTGTAGTCAGCGTTCACATTAATCTTAAAGGTGCTCAACAGGGTTTAGAGCTCCATAGCAGGAGATCTTCCACTCCAACCCATGTAACGATTCTTCCTTTTTTATATATAAATGTGAAAAATAAAGATACATTTGAATACACTGAAGATATTTTCACTTGATGTCATTGTTGTTGTTTTTTTTTTAACCTCCTCCTCATTTCCTTCTCCACATTTACATACAAATACCAGCGTGATTTCATTATTAAAGCTCTGTCCTTGATGGATTCACAGAGTGGGTTTACAATCTGTGTGCTAATCTTTAACCCCGAGCTCCAAATCAGCATCATTATACACTGAGTTCCAGACTTACATCCGCACTCAGCTCAGTAATTGACGCTGAAACGAGTTCTCTGTGAACTTCTAGTGTAACCTGAACTGCTGCTTTATTTCATAATCATCATGAAGAAATGAACAACAGCTCTCAACTCAGCTATTAAAATGACCCTCCTGTGTGTGTGTGTGTGTTTGTCTGTGTGTGTGTGTGTGTGTGTGTGTGTGTGTGTGTGTGTGTGTGTGTGTGTGTGTGTGTGTGTGTGTCTGTGTCTGTGTGTGTGTGTGTGTTTGTCTGTGTGTGTATATGTTTCTCATTAGACCTGTTTGGTTTTATATTTGCAAATTCATTACAACAAATTGCAGGATCTCATTTACACAAACAGAAACAGAGGATCAGGGTTCATAAGCAAGATTCTATCTATCTATCTATCTATCTATCTATCTATCTATCTATCTATCTATCTATCTATCTATCTATCTATCTATCTATCTATCTATCTATCTATCTGTCTGTCTGTCTATTTATCTGTCTGTCTGTCTGTCTGTCTGTCTGTCTGTCTGTCTGTCTGTCTGTCTGTCTGTCTGTCTGTTCATCTGTCTGTTTGTCTATCTATCTATCTATCTGTCTGTCTGTCTGTCCGTCCGTCCGTCCGTCCGTCCGTCTGTCTGTCTGTCTATCTATCTATCTATCTATCTATCTATCTATCTATCTACCTATCTATCTATCTATCTATCTATCTATCTATCTATCTATCTATCTATCTATCTATCCATCTATCTATCTATCTATCTATTACACATTTCCTGTCCTGGCAATTGCTAAAAATTCTTCTATTATAATAATAATAATAATAATAATAATAATAATAATAATAATAATAATAATAATTATTATTATTATTATTATTATTATTATTATTATTATTATTATTATTATTATGCTCCTATTGGGGTTCGCCACAGCGGATCATCCTCTTTACTATTACTAATAATAATAATTTTAATTCAGAATATCTTCAGAAAGGAAAAAAGTGCAAATAAAATCCCGACACTATTTTCTGATTAATGAATTAATTGATTGATGCTTGTTGTGATTGGGTGTTTGTGTAACACATGTAAATACACAACTCGCTCTAAAACTTTATATTCTTATTCACAGAGAAATAAAATGAAATCCTTTGAAAAACTGATAAAAGCTCATCAAAAATACATTTTAAATGAAATTCTTCACCTCAGCTTTCAGTCCATGTGATTGGATCAATGGGAACAGTGGGAACACTGTTAATGAAGAGTTCTGGGGAAACCGTAGGGGTGTTTAGGACCCATTCGTCTCAAGGTTGGATGTTGAAAATGATGAATTATGTGCTGCATCGCTTTCAAGGTCTCTGAGGTTTGATTCCGCTTCCCATCGAGCAACAGCCACTTCTGTCCTAATTAGCACAGCTCAGAGGAACTTCACAGCATTAGATGAATTAGTTCTCAAAGTAGAGTAGAAGAGCATGGGAGGATCCTCACAAAGCACCTGAACGTCACTCTGAGAGTGTGTGTTATACAGGTTGTGTTCTTATTGTGTGTATTTTTGTGTGATTCAACTCAGAGCAATTACAAGAGTAATTCCATCTGAAATATTTTGTGACTACTCATTACTGCTACATTTTCTCTTTGGTCTACTTTATTAATATGGGGGCTGTCAAAAGTGGGACCAGCTTTAAATTCCTATGTGTCTTCATCCCTAAGAATCCATCCTGGACCAAAACACTTCAATTCTTATCAGAAAACACATCCATAAACTATGGCTTTATTTTCTGAGGAGAACCATCACCACACCATTAAGAACATCCAGATCAACTCTATCAGAGAGTGAAACAGTAGCGTAATTGTGTCTGAAGGAAAAAAAACCTGGAGAACTTGGTAAAATACACTGACCAGATGTTTCGTTCCCAACCACAAGTCCTTTGATATCTTTAACACAGTCAGTGTTTATAAAGAGCACGCACCATCATCAGGAGCTCCTCTCATCCCAGTCACAATCTCTTCAAACTCTTTCCAGGCGGAGATTCGGGACTATTCATATAAGAAGTAGCAGGTTCAGGGGTCCTCAGTTTCTCACTATATTTCCAGCCACATCTAAACTTTTCCAGCGGGACACTGACCCTGTGCACAAAGCCAGCTTTATGAAGATATTCTTTACATGGGTTGGAGTGGAAAATCTCCTGCTATAGAGCTCTAAATCTATAGAAAACCTTTGAGATGAATGTGAACACTGACTGCACCCCAGTCCTCCTGACCTTCTCACCTACATCAGTATCAGACTTTTCTAACATCATTGTGGCTGAATGAAGCTTCATAAAACCTCCACATAATTCTGTATAACATCTTCATAGTAGATAATTATAAGATTTTGGGAGATTATTTTAACAGAGAATGGAAACTAAAGGTGACATAGGATCTTCAAAAAGCCCAGACTGGTCTAGTAGTTTGTTGCTGTTGATCTTGGTTCCAACTGAAACGATTTTTTTGGCGGTTTGTAAGTTGTATGAATTTCATATTAATATACTTTTTTGGTACTCAAACTTATTGTCAATACTGTATGCCTTTGTTCATCTCAGAAACATCTAGATCTTCACCAGATCGTCATTTTGATTTATCATGTAGGAGTTTCTCATGTGAGATCTTGTGCATGTCAGTGTGAACTCACCAGCAAGAAAGTGGAAGCCAGACGTCAGTGACTTTCTGGTCATTTAACAGCATGGAAAAGTGTGAGAAACAGCCACATGGCTCAGGACAGACTGACCGGAACATCTCGACTTGAACAGTGTGTGTGTGTGTGTGTGTGTGTGTGTGTGTGTGTGTGTGTGTGTGTGTGTGTGTGTGTGTGTGTGTGAGTGTGCAATTGGCAGCAATTTACAAACATTTACAGATAAGTAGGTCTCTCTGTGAATAAAGCTAATAATTTAATAAATAAATATATATATATATATATAAATAAATAAATAAATAAATAAATAAATAAATATACAAACACAAATTAAAAGAATTAAGAAATGACACCTTTTTTTAAATACACAATACAAAAAAGTAAAATATAAATGAAAAATATATAATAAAACAATTGTAATATATAATAAACTAATATAAAATAAAATATATAATAAAATAATTAATAATAGATAATAAAATGAATTAATATAATATTATATAAAAAATATATAATAAAAAAATAGAAATACAAAATAAAGTGGTATAATTTCACTTTTTGAACACGACAATAATATAAAATATTTATTAAGAAAGAAAAAAAATATATATATAATGTTAATTATATGTTAATGTTAATTAATGTTGCTAAAATATACAGAATATGAATTATAATAATTTGATGCTATAAAAATATTGTTCTAGATATTAGTCTAAAAACTGTGCTAATATGCTGAGGCACTACATTACCCAACAGCCACTGCACTCACTGCACCCAACAGCCACTGTTAGTCACGTGTCACTGATTACTCACACCTGTATCTTGTCACCTTGAGTAGAACTTGTGTAGGTTGCTTTCTGCTCATTGTGTCTCGTTTGTCTTCCAGGGTTGCTGTGGTTCACGGTTTCTGGCTCTGTAGGAGGGAATGGTTTCTTAATTACTATAGAATAGTTTCAATAGCTTCAGTAAATATTCTCCTCATCTGCATCTAATTATCTTTGTAAAATTAATTTCTAATTAGTTTTAAATTTAAGTTCGTTTGACTTTTATTTGTTTTATTTGACTAATGTATTAAACAAACAAACAAGCAAACAAACATTTCAATTTTATCAAAAAACATTTCAAAAAACATAAAAAAAAACCCCATTTAAAAAAAAACTCTTCAAACCATCCACAAGAACATAACATTCAAAGAGATCACAGAGATCACATTTTCCACCAATTTTACATTTAATCCATTTGGCAGATGCCCATACAACTGACCAGCTATGAGGTTAGGGGCCTTGCTCAGGGGCCCATGAGTGACACCTTGTGGCTGGGATTTGAACTCATGATCTGTAAATCCAAAGTCCAATGCTTTAACCACTGTTCTTGTCCCTTTCTTCTAGTCCCTTTCAAATCTACCTGATTCATTGATATGCTTTACCTCTGGATGGAGTTCTCATTCATTGGAGAGACACTGTGCAGCTGGAGATGTTCCACATCAACAGCCTAAAGCTCCATAAAGTTACTGAGCAACTCATGAACTTTGAGGATGGATTTGGACTGGAATTAATATCAACAGTCTGCTGCAATCTGCTCTGGACCACCGTTTCCATTTAATCGACTTTCACTCCACACCTTAACAATATTGGAACTGTAATGAATGGACTTCAGTGTTCAGGATAAGGATGGGTTCCCTTTTTGAGTCTGGTTCCTCTCAAGGTTTCTCTGTATCTCTGAAAAAGCTGCTTTGAGATAATGAGATTATGTTCTGCATATGCGGTGTATATATACAGTATTCATCTGCTTTGCATTAAATCCACTACAGTGTGCACTTTATCTGGGAGAAGCTTCCAAACTGAAAGTCCCAGAAATCAGCAGAACCCAGAAAGATGTTTGGGAAAAAAACAAAAACCCGTTCAGGTTCTCCTCCACGAGTGATCACAGGCCTGGTTTTTTTATCTGCTGTGTGGGATTTCAGCTTCGCCCATAAACGCGCAATCGCTCGTCGTGGTCCGAGGGAGGCTGTTGCCACGGAAACCGCCACACCGTCGATACACAGGCGAGAGAACACTCCATTCTGCAGCCCGAGAAACGTCTCCTACATCAATCTCCCTCAATAGGTCTGGTGTCAAGCTATCTGACCCACAATGCACTCTTGACCTCACGTCCTACTGCGCCTTTTTATTTGACTCATTGTTAGTTATGTTTTCCCAAAACCGACGCTTGGATGAAGAATTTCCAGATCGGAATCAACATTTACACGCACAATAATCTGACAAACGAGGTTCAGTATGATTTTAGAAGGAACGAGTGAAGCTCTAGATCACATTTTCTTCTTACTCCAGTCTAAAACACAGAACTGATTTATTCTAATGAACATACCTGTACGATAATAAATCAGTACTTTGATATGGCATCCATCTAATCCGCAGTGTCAGCAGATTGGACTGGTCAATGAGAAACTGGACTGGAATTGATGATGGGTCAACGTTCTCGGATTTAAAGGATGTATCACTTTTCCAGCGGCGTTCTGTAACGTAATGTTAACGAAGAATCTGGTGTGGAAATGGTGGTGGTGTTGGTGCAACTGTTGGAGGTGAAGTGTGAGGAATAGCTTAGTGTGTTAAAGAATTGGCTTGAGCACTAAGGGTTAAGGGCCTTGCTTAAGGGCCCTAAGATTGGCAGCTTGGAAATACCGGGGCAGACCCCCCCCCACCTTTCCACTGAGCTCCTGATGATGCGTCACTCATAAACGATTCGTTGGTTTTGAACGAGTCTTTAAGGAACGAATCATATCAAAGAATGATTCATTTATTTTGTCCTCCATGCACTTTTTTTTTTCTTTTGTCATGTGACCTAAATAGATGCTACGGAATGCAACAGATCATAAATTTTGTTCCGAATCTTGACATTCTTGTTATGTGTCACGTGACAAGTATCTTTTGTCCTTATCTGCCTCGTCATATTTTCCATATTGGAACTGTAGTGAAAGTTGGTGTATGTGGACATATTGGGAATCTGATTATTAAAAATGTAACATTTTTATTTTATTTCAAATCAAAAGAACTACAAGAGCCGAATGACTCAAAAAAGATTAGTTAAATTGTGATGAACGAGATTCAAAGAATCGAGAGTCATTAAACTGATCTGATCTTCACATCACTATGAGCTTCCACCTTGAGATTTCCCTTCACCATCAACCTGTAAGATCCTGAGGAAGAAAGTTCAGCAAATGCTGAAAGGTACATTCTCACAAACTTTCAATCAGATGTTTTGCCCCCACGTGCTCTACATCCACGAGATGAGTGTAATCGTGCTGATAGCGGTATAAGTGTGAACGTTCAAGATTTGGAACCTGATCTGTTTGAGACTAAATCGCCGCCGCATCGCTCCCTTCTGGTTTCACTGACACTCTCAGCACAGCATTGTGAGAATTGTGGGAACCTGTTCGATAAAAACTTGAAACTTTGAACCTATTACCAAAATAACTCTGGGATGAAGATCGCAGGATAATAACGGAGATGATTTAGAATAACGAGTGGAATTTTATTGTATGTAACGAAAGCCAGGCTGTGACTTTGATTCGCTTCTCATTACCGTCTTCTAGAAAATGATTGTTCAGAAAATAAATTCTCAGATGAACATCACGTTCTAATACATAAATCATGTTTAATATCTGAAAAATTGACGTTTAATCACACGTTAGCCCTAATAGCTTTCACTAAATCCACAATCTCATTAATGAAACGTGACTAACGCTTGGAAAGCCGATGATTCATTTGACATTAGCGCTAATATCTGAGATGCGTTCTGATGAATAAAAGCATGTCTGACGTCCCGGAATCGGATTTGAATCCTGAGAAAAGGCATCATTTGAACATCATTCAAAAAAATTAAAGAAAATACAGATTGTAATAAATAATATATATATATTTTTTGCTACATCACGAAGTACACGAGCAGTTTCTCCGTTCATGGCTGCATGATCTACGTGTGCTGGATCTAATAGTGTTGTCATGGAAACGCCTGGATGCTGGGCCTCTCAGGGGCTTTAATTGTTTTATTGTGAGAAGCTCTTGCGCTCTGAATTCCTTAAGCGAGAGCGAGCGCTTGAATGAAAAGAACGCCCTGTTAGCGTTGTGAAGGAATTTCATCAGTGCAAATGAGTGCAGGATGTACACACACACAAACACACACACACCTCAGCAACTAACGCATGCGTACCTTTGATTACCCTGATATCTTCTAAGCCTAATTAGTCACCTAATTGGTTATTATACACACTAAAAGGCCAAACGTTTGTAGACACCTGACCATAAGATTGGTATGTGCTTCTTGTTTTGAACGTCCCATTCCACATTTAGTCCCCGTTTTCTCTTAGAATAATCTCCTCTGTTCTGGAAAGATGTTCCACTAGAATCTTTGGAGATTCATTCAGTTAGATAGATGTTGGTAAAGTCAGGTACTGATTGATGTAGGTGAGGTGAGCAGGCCTGTGGTGCGGTCAGTTCACTTAAAAAGTCTTCAATAGGGTCTAAAGCAGAAGATCTTCCACATACAATTAAGATGTATTGTCGCTCTGGAACAGATTTGGATCTCCTAGTTCAATTAACGGCAAAATATTTGGGAACAGTTTGGGGGTTGAAACAACTAGGATGGGAAAACCGGGTGTCCCAATACTTTTGAGCATACAGAGTATGTATTTGTAAAAAAAAAAAATATTTTCAGAAGCCCTCTGACGGAAAAAATCATATGTGTATTGAAATTATAGATCATAACTATTGAAATTTTAATGGCTGGATCAGAAGAACATCAAGAGGTAGGAAACACAAGAACATCTCACACGCACACACACACACACACACACACACACACAAAACACTTCAAGCATGGAGTTGAAGTCAGGATAAACAACTCATTATGTGTATATGTGTTTTGCCTCCTACTGTAATTTCTCTGCAAATACAGTTACATTTTCTTAATTGTTCTTCTGAAGCAGAACCGCAGAAGAAACTCAGTCCTGTACTGATTCCTGGAATTGGGCTGATTTAGTAATCCATGTCAGAAAGCTTGAGGCGATCGTTCAGAGTCCCTGATTATATATGAACCCTTGATCAGACGTGAAAAGATTACAGGCCACCTGCTAGCACTGATTACCATGATTATGTGATTTTTGGACTGTGTGTGTGTGTGTGTGTGTGTGTGTGTGTGTGTGTGTGTGTGTGTGTGTGTGTGTGTGTGTGTAAAAGAGTCTGAGCAAAAGGCTAATATGTAAATGATTCATTGCTGGAATCCCAGCCACATTTCCCTCATCGTTTAAACGACACACTCGTCTAATCAAGCCGCGTTAATCACCAGTGCGAGACTACGCTCGAGCTCGACGAAGCTGATATGGAAATGTGGACTTGAGAAGCAGCATGTTTCCATGAAGCTGTAGATGATTAATATGTCATTAATGCTACGATTATTAAAAGGTAGCTATATTTGAGCACAGAATGAATTAACGATATCACCGTATAAAAACGATAATAAATCATTTACTTTATAATTAATTTTTTTTTAGAAATAATTACACTTTTATTTATTAATTCTTATTCAGACAAATGATAAAACAGGAAGTCATGCGCATTTAAAAATAATAATAATAATTTAAAATCAGCTATTAATTCATATTTTGATTACTATTTTAGTAATTTTGTAATTGTTTAAATACACTAAACTTTATAGTTAATTCAAAACCCAACAGATTTTCTATGGAATTTGATGAAAGTTCTGGGAATGAACACTGACTTGATTACAAATCTTCTCCTGAAGTTTGTTGGGGAAATAAATAAATGCACTGTGGAAGGTAAACCTGAAAAACCTTGCAGCTAGATTTAGACTGTATTTAATATACACCCTTTGCTACAAGTGCAACAGTTTTACACTCAAGCATCCATCAGTGAACACCTAACAGATGTTTGTAGAAAACTGATCATAAGATCTTTTTGAATGTTACATTCCACATTTAGTCTCCATTTACACTATTTATAATTTCCACTCTTCTGAGAGGATGTTCCACAAGATGTTTTAGAGATTCATTCAGCTACAAGGGTGTTAGTAAAGTCAGGTCCTGATGAGAAGTTGAGGAGATCTGGGGTGCATTCAGCGTTTACATACATTGTTCAATAGGATCTAGAGCTCTTATAGCAGGAGATCTTCCACTCCAACCCATGTGAAACAGATCTTCATGGAGCTGGCTTTGTGCTCAGGAGTATCGTCATGCTGGAACAGGTTTGGGTCTCCTACGGGAAATTTAGATCATATATAATTGTGTGCTGAAAAGTTTGTGGGAACCCTTCAGAGAAGAACCACATATAACTGAAGACATAAAAAAAGTCATGTTCCAATACTTGAGAATGAGTTCCCTGATGAGTCTGATTGTTCTTAAGGTTTCTTCTTCATATGATCTTAAATGTGAACAGGAACTTCATGATGATGATGATTATTTTCAGGTCACTCCTAAAAGACAGAAATGGTGGAGTGCTGAAGTCGAGACTGACGGATATACAAAACTCTCCAAATTTCTGCACTCACACTGGACCAGACACAGGAGATGCTGAGATGAGAAGGATTTCGCTGATAGCAGTGCAGTCTGGGCGAGTCAGGAAGCACCATGACACTCCTTCTGAGAAAGTTAACAGTGTGGAACAATCCACTGTCAGATCACACCTGCTACACCTGAGCGAGAGAGAGAGAGCGAGAGCAAATGAGAGAATCAGGGAGAGCTTGGAGAGAGAGATAGCAATATAGCAGAAAAAAGATAGAAAGAGGGAAAAAAGAGAAAAAGAGGCAGAGCAAGAGAAATAGAAAGAGAGAAAGGAAGAGCTGGGAGGGAGATATCAACAAAGCAGCAGGGGAGAGAGCAAGAAAAAAAAGAGAGGGAGAAGGAGAGAGAGAGAAAGAAAGAGAGAGAGCAAGACTTTTACAATCATTTATTTGACACGTCCTGTAAAATGGCAGATGGTATCAGGTTGACTCGTTAAATAAATATTTTGATAAATAAATAAAAATAGGTATGGACTTAAATAAAATCAGATAAAATCAGACAGTAAAGGTTGGGGGGGGGCGGGGGGGGGGGGTTGTTGGGGGTTGGGCGGTGTTTCTGCTGACATACGTAAAACCGAGAATAAAACACTTAAAAGTAAAAGTCACATTAAAAGACCTTAAAATACGTTTTAAAAGCTCAAACGGTGAATGTAATCTGGAGCAGTGAATAAAAGCATGTGAACAGAACGGACAGTCTGAAAAACATCAGAGTTTAAAATAGAAATAAAAGAGTTCACAGAGACGATACAGTGTAAAATCCTCCACTGGAGATCGGCAGCTTTTTTGGTGGTTTGCACTGTACCGTGTCTCCACTCTGGTTTAATATCATTATTAAAACCAAAACCATTTCTCCACTGGGGGTCCACCCTCACACTCAGTTTCCTCTTGTTTAAAACCAGAGGTGGGAAGTAACGAAGTACTTAAGTAGATTTTTCTGGTATCAATATTTTACGTTTAACTTTTACTCATTGAATTTCTACACAACACTAAAGCTGGTGTTGGATCTGTAATGATCGCAGATGTTGAGCTATGTTCTGAGTTGCTCAGTAGCTCCTGGTTCCATAATCTTAAATGACTGCATAAGACTGCAAGGACATTCCTCATAATCACCCACTCCAGTGCTCATGTTAGTTCCCTGGAACACTTAAATTACAGGTCTGTGTGTCAATACACACTCCAACTGACAATACAGCTGATGTGGGGACCTGAGATTATCTTCTGCCCTTGTAGCTCATCTTCCTGATTAATGTATTTTATCAATGTTTAATGTCGTATGATGCTTTTCTGCTTGCCACGTTTGTACAGAGTGATTACTCGAAGTAGCATATTCTTCTATGTCAGCTTGAAATGGTCTGGCCCTTCTCCTCTGAACTTATTAATCATCAAAGGTGCAAAAATGTTTTGTAAATTTTAGATCGCTTGATCTAGGAGACCCAAACCATTGTTCTTGTGCATAAAGCCAGCTCCATGATGATGTGCTTTACATGGGATAAAAGTGAGTGAAAGATCTCCTGCTATAGAACTTAATCAACATTGAACACCTTTGGGATGAATGTGAACGCTGACTGCACTCCAGGCCTCCTCACCTTCTCATCTACACCAGTACCTGACTTTACTAACACACTTTTAGCCGAATAAATCTCCACAAAATCTCATGGAACATCTTCCCAGAGGAATGGGGCTTATTACAACAGCAAAGGGGGAACTAAATGTTTAATGGGATGTTTCAAAAGGAGCACATACCAATATTATGACTACGCAGGAACCACTGTAGAATTGTTCCCAGAACCTTAACGAGTTCCCCAACCTGAGGAGCTGTATGTTTATATGTTCTTCATGCATAACCATACCTTCATGTATCTTGAAAATCCATTTCAACATCTTGAGGCAGAAAATAACTGAGAAAACACCACTGTGAGACAATTTCCCAGTGAAATGGACATCTGGTTGCCAGATAAAAATATTTTACCCACTTGTACAGCAAAATCCTCTTCTGATTATTTGTTATTCATTTTTTTTTTTTTTTTTTTTTTTTTTACACCAGGCTGAATGTGTTCATGTGTGTGTTTGCATCTAGTAGGTTTTTATTGTCATTTTAACCATTTACAGTGCAGTCCACAGTGACAACGTTTCCCCAGAAACATGGTGCTCCAGCAAACAACAAAAGTTAAAAAATGGAACGCAGAAGTACAAATAACTCGAACAAGAGACAACAAGAGACAAAGATAAACAGTAAGAAACTATCGCCGACCAGTACAGTAGCAAGTAGGATTGTCCATATACAGTATAAATGTTGTGTATAAAAAGGTTGTGCAAAAACACAGTACAGACATTTGTGCAAAAGGTTTTTGTCTCTGTTGATTGTGTGTGTATCAGTGCAGTTCCTTCATGTTGAGGAGTCTGATGGCTTGTGGAAAAAAACTGTTACACAGTCTGGATGTGAGGCTTGAATGCTTCTGTACCTCTTTCCAGATGGCAGGAAAGAGTAGAGTGTGTATGTGTGTGTGTGTGTGTGTGTGTGTGTGTGTGTGTGTGTGTGAGATCATCCACAATGCTTGTGGCTTTACGGATGCAGCATGTGGTGTAAATGTCTATGACGGAATGAAGAGAGACCCCAATGATCTTCTCAGCCGTCTTTACTATCCACTGTAGGGTCTTGCGATCTGAGATGTTGCAGTTCCCAGATCAGGCAGTGATGCATCTGCTCAGGATGCTTTTGATGGTCCCTCTGTAGAAGGTTGTGAGGATGTGTGGTGGAAGCTGTGCCTTCCTCAGCATTCTCAGAAAGTAGAGACGCTGCTGTGTGTGGTGTGTGTGTGTGTGTGTGTGTGTGTGTGTGTGTGTGTGTGTGTGTGTGCGTGCGTGCACGCGTGGGTGTGGGTGGTTGTGTTCATGGGTAAGCTGTAGAGAAGCAATAGAAAGAAAGAACACATGAGGAAGCCAAAGTGCTCCAGAGGGACTGGAGCTTGAAGGTTTCAGTGCCACAGTACGTGTAGAGCGGGTTACCATGGCAACACCGCATCCAAAGCATGTTGTGTTGTTTTTGTTTCTTCTCTAATCAGTAGTGATTAGAGTTCAGTTATCAGGGTTGTGTTGAATGATTGACCTTTGGTAAGTCTTCATCAGGTTTTATCTCACAGCGTTTGATGTTCACATCATGAGTGAAGCAGATCAGTGGGAATTTTACTGGTCATCAGACGCCACTGTGTGGTCAGAGACTCGTCCAGTAGACCAATAGCAAGATGGTATAATGAATATAAAATGCAATTATAAATACAAGTATATATATATATATATATATAATGGGAGAAAGAAATCTTTCTGATCCCCTGCTGATTCTGTAGGTTTACCCTCTTACAAAGAAATAAACAGTCTAGAAAATTAACAATAAATTTGATCCAATATAAATACATTTATAACATTTATGTTCATTAATTCATTTCTTTGTAAGAAGCAAACTTACAAAATCAGCAGGGGATCAAATAATTATTTCCCCCATTATATTATTGTTATTATTTATTCATTTTTTAATTACATATTTTTTTATTTAAATAAAAAAATAAGAATATGTATAAGTAAATTCAAGAATTAGAATAATTAAATAAGAATAAAATAATAATAATAACAATAATAATAATAATAATAATAATAATAATAATAATAATAATAATTATTATTATTATTATTATTATAATTATTATTATTAATTCACATCATGTAAGAACAACACAAAAATATGCTAGAATAAAAAAAAGCTAAACGCAATATAACGTTTATAATATTATTCATATATCAATATAACATTTATAATGTAAAAATATCTAATTATTTAAATAAATGATGATAAAGGCGATAGTTGGTTTGAAAGAGGCAGATGGAGAGGTGATGATCCGCTGTGGCGCCACCTAACGGGAGCAGCCGAAATAATAATAATAATAAAAGCGATTTTTGCAATAATTTATATCTGTTAATTCGTTTTAATGTTTTTTACTTATTATTTTATTATTTTATTCTTTATTAATTAATCTATTGTTTAGTCTATTTATTTATTAATTTCGAGGTTACGTTTTGTTAAAATGAAAATCATTTCCAAACCGATGGCGCCATCTGGTGGAAAGATTATTTGCACGTTTATAAACACATTTGGATTTTTATCAATTAGACTAAAAATATATATTCACCAAAAAAAATAAAATATTGATAGTTTACTTTCTAAAAGAATGACTAACAGTATCTTGTTATTTCTCTTATTCGTGCACTGATCATCAGTAAGTGCTTCATCCTGGTCCTGATGTTGGTAGATTTACTCATTTACACCTCGAGGCAGTTTAGCATCAACCTCAATCAAGACTTTAATCATCCCACAACACACTGAGGTTAGAGAGTAGGTGCTATTGCATACATTAGCTTAGCATTTTTTTTGTTAGCTTAGCTTATAGTAGTCAACAAGGTTTTGTAGTTGACCATAAATACAGTCTCACATGTACATTAAAGCACAGTGAAAATCTTTTATTGGAATCTCCCACATTTGGGTGAAGTTGTATCACGGTACAGCAGCCCTGAACACAGCATGTCAAGGAGTCAACTGTGGCAGCTTTAGGATGAGAACCCTGGACCTTCTGATGAATATTTCAGAGCTTTAACAAATAAACAACCATTTATATTTGTTAGATGCTCTTAGCCAGAGCAGCTTACAATGATCTCATTTGTACAAGTGAGTAGTTGAAGGTTAAGAACCTTGCTCAAGGGCCCAGCAGTGGCAGCTTATTGGGGTTAGGGATTTGAGCTCAAAACCTACTGATCAAAGTTCATCATCTTAACCATTGAGCCATTGCCTTCCCACATCCTCCAACCTTGTTAGACCATTATCCCTACAGTGACCTGTGTCTTCCCTGCCTTTATTCGAGGTGGTATTAAAAGCTTAGAGACTAGTTTTGAAGCAGACCAACAGATGGCAGCACAAGGCCGCATGCACAGTCACAGGGAGCACCGACCTTCATAAATCAGTGTATCAAATAACGTCATCCCGTGTACATCTGGAGCTGTTCAGCTGGTGCTACTTTGACCACGTGAGTCACCACGTCTGCTATTCTGACCACATACACACCCTGTCACCGAGCTTCTCCTCACACACGAATTTCTCACCGGAAACAACACCTTACTCGCCAGATTTGGCTCCTGTGAACTTCTCCGTCTTCCAAGAGATGATGAAAGGAAGACTTCAGGACACTTTCCAGCAGTGGCAGGAACACTGGAAGCTGTATTGCTGTGCAAGGGGACTGTTTTAGAAGCGAAAGTGTGGAAACATTGATAAATAAAATACTTTCTTGTAATTAAAATCTCAACATTTTTGACACCACCTTGTTTCACTCATCTTTTTGTGTATTGGACATTACAGAGTAATAAACAAACACCTAATTAACATTGTTTATTCAATTAACATTGCTTCTTGCCGCCTATTTGAACAACGTTCATGTGATCGTTTTAATCAGGAATGAACATTTTCAAGTATTATTGTCTCCATGATGTAACTTTTAGATTTTTATTCAGATGTGTAATACAAAATGTCATGTGACCCAGTTTTATACACGATTCAAAAACGACCAAGGCACGTGATCACAATCTCTTTTATTGTAAAGGTGGCATATTCCAAAATATTCCCAGTATTTCTTCTTGTTTTTCCACGTCAAGGAATAAATATGGCAACGAACGACAAGAAAAGATCGACACGACACTTTGGTAGGAATTCTGGACGCATTTATGAAAGCAGAAACAGTGATGTAAACGCAGGAGATGCGAACGAAGCGAAGAACATGGTGTCTGATTGTAGAGCCGGCTTTAGAACGTCACAAGCGTGTTGAAAATAAACAATCCTAAAAACTGTATTCGGTTTAGAAAATCCTGTGCTTTTTTTTTTTTTTTTTATAGAGGAGACACATGAGAGAAAAATGCTACTGTTTAATCACTCAATTGGCCTTTACTGGTTTATAAGAACATCAGGTATAATACAACTAACTAAATATTAAACATGCTTCTCGGAGAAGGAAAAAAAAAAAAGAGCTAATGAGCTTAAAAACCGGGATGTTACAGATGTTTCAGATTTCTGATGTGGATAGAAACATGTAATCTTGACTTTATTAGGCTCTTGGCTGTATCACTATACATTAAAATGTGGTGTAATATTAATAATTATGGTTAATTATTCCAGGTTTTAAGGTGTACAGGGTAAGAACAATATTTCTGCCAATAAATCTTCCAGTCTTTGTTTGGTTTTGTGCCATTAGAAAACTGAACGCAACAATACATCCACTTTTTGGAGACATTTTCTCTAATTAGCCAGTGAACCAGAATTCAATCCATACGGCAGACATTGAATTGTAACCTCTGAACTTTTAAACGTTAGTTAGCAATGAAGCTCCAAGACTGTAATTAAGTAGAACATTGTGCACAATGTTACGAAAGTCCGAAGAGGCCACTTGCATTATATGATCTTTTTTTTCTCTGTTTTCTTGTGAACTCAGTGTAAAAACCTGTTTGCTCACGATGTAAATGTCGCAATAAAATCTTGCGCCTTGTGAATGTATGTGATGTATATCATGGAGTACACATTGGTGTCTGAAATCTCTATCAACATCGCTCATTTCCTGCAGCAAATATAGTCTTTGTCTCTAGTTTCAGTCTCTGATCAAAGTAAAAGTGAATATGATCATTCATGATGCTGCAATGATGCTGCCTCTAGAACATGCTCTTACACAGAATACACAGAAAAATGTTGTGATCATGAGAAAACAAGAAAAATATTATAATGCATGGCCATTAAGGAGTTCTGTACCATGAGATATTTCAGTCTGGAACACGAACCCCAGACTCTATAAAATTTAGAATATAGTATAGATAATGATTTGGGTTTATAATGCATTTAACTGGAATAAATAAAATAAAAATTGCTTGATATTGTTGTCTGGCAATTTCGAGTGCAAAAGTTAAAAGTTGCCAATGAATTATTTTAGGAAAGGATTTTATTTTTTACATTTCAGAGCATCGATCAGAATATTAAAGCTAATACAGCAATGAAGCGAAAGCCATGTGTCCTAATGGGTGTGCAAACGTTTGCACTAATTCGTCTGATGCTTTTATTTATTACGTTTATTAAAATAAAGACGGGATCATTGAGAAGGAAATGAAATTTTTCGCTGACTGGAAAAAAAACGTACCACGGTGTAAACTGTGCAAACTGAATGATTAAATGTGAACTTACGGAATTGTAATCAGCCACTTTCAGATAGAAATGTACTACAAATCGAATAGAACTTTAACATCAACTCTAAACATTTCTCTGTGTTTCTTTTATATGACAAATTACCACTAAGCTACTTCCTAGTAAAAAAAAACTAAACCAAAAAATAAACCAAAGTAGTAAAAAAATTAGCACACTGCTGCCATCCACAAACAGGGACAGCTGGACTGTAGAAACCGAGCCGTGACCGACACCTCATCCTCATCCGCCCTTTCCCCACCTCCGTCATCATCATCTTCAGCTTCATCCTCATCGCATCGAGTCCCTTTCCCACAATTCCCTGCAGCACTTAGCAGGGATGGACGTTGCAGGCGCGGATCTCTTTTCTGTCCTTGCAGCTGGTTAACTGTGTGCTCTTAAATCTCTTCTTGGCTGTCATGAGCCGTTCTTGGATCCCCCCACCACAGAATTTGGTACAGTCGCTCCATCCAGACCATGACTTCATTTTGCATCCTGGAGAAAAACGGTTACATGTAGGAAAACATTTACACTAAAACCATTTACATTTACCCATTTGACAGATGCTTTTATTTAAAGTGACCTACAACTACCTTGTTACAAATATTACAAGTAGGGTTGAGGGCCAAGCTTGGTGTCGGCTTTAAAGTCTAATGTCTTACCCTCATCTGAGAACATAAACTAATGTTTTATTGACCATCCTCAACATTAAATGCATGAACTTTAACAGATGATTAAAAAAATAGGACAATTGGCCAATTCCTGTGGTATATGGAGAAATAAAGCACTTTTGGATCTCTGGATAGAAGATAGTTCTTCTTCTTCATGTTGCATTACATAACCTTCATTCCATTAATTACATTTATGGCATTTATGGCAGATGCCCTTATCCAGGGCAACTTACATTTATTTAATGTATACAACTAAATAGTAGAGGGTTAGGGGCCTTGTTTAAGAGCCCAGCAGTGGCAGCTTGGCAGTGTTTGGATTTCGAGATGTTTATTTCAACTCATCTCAGAAATCCATCTGGCCATCAGCAGCGAGTAATCAGTGCACTCCTTCAGTCCGGCGATGCAAATAAAAAGTCGAAAGACAACAGCCTCAGCAGAAAGAGACACACCAAGCAAAGGAGAGCGGAAGTGTCTCCGAAAGAAAGGAGTGCTGGTCCACAAGGGAGCTCGGGCCGATCCGCGAAAGGTGTCCAGAAGCCCAAGAGTGTGGGTGAGCCCCGGCGCTGTCCGTTTCAGCACTCACGCCGGGGCTCACCCACACTGCGAAAGTGAATAAAAAACGCTCTGCTTGCTGAATTATTGCCTGTCTGTCTTTCTTCCAAAATGGAACCAGTGGGGTCTGTAACATGAAGCATCATAATTCCTGAGCTACCACTTCATAAATTAGTAATAATTGTTAAAGTTATTAAAGTTTGACCTTTCATAGAACTTCAAAAGAGAATTATGGGATTGCATGCTATGGTGATGCTGTATAAAGACCCTGAAATTAGACTCTGTACAGATGATAAGAAGTTTAGATTCACCTCATAATGCTGATCATTTGATAAACGGGTTAATAGTCATCAGTGTCCCTCACCTGCAAGCTCGTCAGTCCACTCCTCTCTTCCCTGGTTGTTCTTTCGTTTCTTTCTTTCCTCTTTGCGCTTCTTTCTCTCATCGCTATTGATGCTGCCTTGATTACACTTCCTGATCTTGCACTTCTTCCTCTGGACAATCTCAGGGCAGGATTCACCCCCAAACTGAGGCTCCAGCTTTATCATCCGTGTCCGGATCATGTGACCCTTCCCACATGACTTATTGCACTCAGACCACTCAGACCACTCGGACATCAAGCAGTCCGATGCTGCAGAGAAGGAAAAAGATGAAATGAGTACACTTGTTCTTTTTGAGGAGTATAAAGTTGGTGACAGTTATGAATAATAATCTGATAATTGCCCTCAGATGGTGGCTGGACATGTTAGGAAAGATATAGTGCTTCATATTATGTTGCTGGTTGCGGTCAAGCACAACTCAATAATTTAGAGGTAAACAGAAAGAATCGCTTGTGGAATATGGCACTTGCCCAAGGGAAGGGACATTAGGGGCTGAAAAAGGCTCGGGTTAAACTCATTACTGCAGCGCTTCCATGGCAAACAGTGGCTCAGAGGCTGTTCAAAAGAGGGATTACACAGAGTTTAATAGCATGCAGTTTATAGGCCACTTTGAAGTGAATCCAAGTTTGAGGTGGTATAATGTGGAACCATGGATGCATGTGACCTAGGGGTGCTGCATCCACCACACACGAAGCCCCTAAAAGCTATTCATTTATTCATCTTAGGTAACTGCTTTCTCCTGGTCAGAGTAGTGGAAAATCCAGAGCCTGATTTAGAAGCACTTGGTATGAGGTGGAAATGGACCCTGTACGAGATGTTAACATGCCACAGTTCACAATCTACACATAAAGTAAATACAGAAATAAAGAAAGAAAATATTATGTGGCCCTCACAGAAAAAAAGTTTGGGGACCCCTGTGCTAGTTTTTAAATCCCCTCAGTACATTGCGGTGCCTGTGGTAAGTTCACTATATGGTGTTATAATTGTGTTTAGTGTGTGTGTGTGTGTGTGTGTGTGTGTGTGTCGCTCACGGCACTCCGGCAGCATGCATTTCTCCACTTGTTCCAGCTCTTCACTGCACTCTCCCAGTTCCACCGGGGATTTGAGTACGCGCTGCCGAGTGCGAATTCCTTTACCGCATGTCACACTGCAGTCACTCCAATCAGACCACGGAGACAACAAGCACGGGATGGTATCTGTCAAAACAACACATCTTCAGCGCAGGAACAGAACTAAAACACCCTGTCAAAACAAGACTTCCTTTCTCTCTCGGTTTATACTCTTCTGGACAGGAACTATGAACTACGACCGAGCAGAAAGGCAGTTTGTCACTTTCTATTCGGGTTTTTATAGTCAACTGTTTGAATGCCATTATTTAGTATATTATTTGACAATTGTACTAAAAATTGCTTGTTTTAAGGTCCATACTTATACCAGTTTCATCGTCTTTAATGTATTATTTGGAATTGTACAAAACATTTGCTCCAAATTGATGAAAGTAGTTTAGCAGTTTTTTTTATTTTCTTTTATTCTGTATGTATTTTTCAATCCATACCTACAGACACTGAGTTATGTTGCCATCATCATCATCATCATCATTATTATTAATTTCAATAAGAAATGAATTTTAAATCCTCTCTCTGTCCCACTCTAAAGGCAACAGTAAACCTCAGACTCTATATTAAATGCTATTAAGAATAATCTTTAGATATTTTTGTATGAATGCAAGTTTTTACTTACGGCACTCAGGCATCATGCACTTCTCCACCTCCACCACTTCTGCCCCACAAATTGATCCATCAGAAGGAGGCATTTTGACCATCCGCTCTCTGCGCTTTATACCCAGTCCACATGTGGCACTGCAGGTGTCCCATTCACCCCATTCAGTTACCAGACAACTGCTGGGAGCTACACAACAAAACATGCATAAATATTTCATTTAAGGGCTACAGATCAGCATATTTTTTCTTTGTCTTTTATCTGCATGTTTTATGTTTGTCTTGTTTCTGCCCCAGTCCTGTCACTGGTTTGTTATGCTGATGTGAGCACCTGTTCTGTGTTTAGGCTTTTGTTGTGTAAGGTAACTGTAGGGAAAATTAAAGATGTGTTGAACTCACAGCAGTCCTGGTTGACGGTGCACAGCTCGGTCTCCTCGGTGGGAAGAGTGCAGGAAAAACCGTCTTCTGGAAACTGCTTTACATAACGTTCCCTTGAGCGGATTCCTGCTCCACAAGACACACTGCATGGAGACCAGGTGATCCACTCTGACATCATACACGTCGATGCATCTGTTACAGAGAGAAAAACGTATATATTTATATAAAACAATCAAATTAAACTTATCAATATACAATATACATACGATATAGATATAGAGAATTTAAATACAAATATAAATATCCTAATAAATAAATAAAGATATACGAATTGGCACAATAAAAATTTTAACTATTATATTTAATAATAATTTTTGTAAGTAATAGTAATTATAATAATTATTCATATTCTTATAATAACAATAATAATAATAATAATAATAATAATAATAATAATAATAATAATAATAACAATAATAATTATAATAATAATATATTTTATAACATATTAAATGCAGACATACAATAAAAAAGTTTTTACTTAACACAACACAACACTGGAACTAAAACTCTCACACACACACACACACACACACACACACACACACACACACACATAAAGAATCACATATGGCAGAAAAAGTCGGATGTCCGAAAACCTTTGGTTCATGTTGTGTAAAAAAAAAAAAAGTTCCTGAAAATAAAGGTGTCTGTGTGTGTGTGTGTGTGTGTGTGTGTGTGTGTGTGTGTGTGTGTGTTATGCTACCTTCGTCACTGCAGCCAGGACCCATACATGGCTCGAAGTCCTGTGTGTGTGGACAGGGGACACTCAGGTCCAGCTGGGCCTTCAGCATCCTCTGTCTCATCCGCTTTCCTTTCTCACAGGTGGAGGAGCTGCAGGCTGACCACGGAGACCAGTTGGAGTAAATACACGTCTCCGGAGTGTCATCTGGACAAGTGAAGAACAGACAGAATCACGTTCCTGAATATTCCAAACACCAATATAAAAAAAAACATTCAACACAGTTACGTTCTGGAATGTGATTGGTGCGTGAAAATAAATTTTTGAATACATTATCGTTTTTATAGTAACCGCGTACAAAAATCTGTAGAATGTTTCGGTAAATGTTTTTATATTTATATATATATATATATGAGAAAGTAGTCTCCGGTGTTGAAGAGAATGGAAACATTCCTAGTGAAGATAATGGAAACACAGACCTTCCTCTTTCTCCTCCTGAGCGATGTCTGCCACAATGTCGTCAACGTTATCGGGGACGATGTTGCACTGCTCACCCTAAACACAAATCCGAACACGACACTGATCAAGAGAGAACACTTAAAATACACTGCACTACTGAAGGTTTATGTGCTTATTGAACATCGCATTCCACATTTAGTCTCCATATGCTGTTATAATAACCTCCATTCTTCTGGGAAGATGTTCCACTACATTTTGTAGAAAATTGTGAAGAATTATTCAGTCACAAGTGTGTTAGTAAAGTCAGATACTGATGTTGGAGAGATGAGGGGGTCTGGGGTGCAGTCAACATTTACATTAATCTCAAAGGTGTTCTATGCAGTTGAAGTTCTATAGCAGGAGATCTTCCACTCCTTCATCTTCATGGAGCTGGCTTTGTGCACAAGGGGAACTGTCATGTTGGAACAAGTTTGGGTCTCCTTGTTCAAGTGAAGAGAAACTTTCATGCTACTGAATTCAAAGATGTCGGATTGTTTGTGATATAAACAAACCTTTATAGTGTAGCACAGATTCGTTCTCAGAAACTGTAAAAGAAAAAACACAATCTGAGAAATAACGAAAGAACTATAACAAGACAGACCTTGCGTGCGATCCTCTCCACCACCACCCTGGCCACTGGAGTTATAGCGCCACCTTCTGGGTCGTAAAACGGGCTTTGGGGATGATCCAGACTGGTAAGAGGACGAATCTTCTCCTGAGGAAGCGTCAGTTTGTTGGGAGACTGAACAAGAAAAGGACAGTAGGAATGTTAATGTCAATAATTCAGTCATTAAAGCTGTAGATAAAAAAAAATAGTGTCTGTGTATGTTGCATCCATTCGCTTATTTTATTAACAATTAAAGAAGAAAATGTGGAGTGTGATCTGAATTACACATTTGCACATACAATATATTGTATTTTTATAAATTTAAATTAGATTTATTTATATACAATGCTATTTGCACTTCTGGTTAGATGCTAACTGCATTTCACTGGCCCTGTACATAGTCTGCACAATGACAATCTAATCTAATCTAATCTAATCTAATCTATTCTAATCTAATCTACTGATGTTGTTGATATTTTTTAAAAACCTCACAATCTGTTGCATCAAAATCTTAATACTAAATATGATTAATTTCCTAAAAGGCAATTTAAAAACTGAAATTTCCAATCTAACATCCAATTCTAACGTGCACATCAAAAGGAATGTCAACCAAGGACCTTTTTTTTTTTTTTTTTTTTTTTTTTTTTTTTTTTTTGTCCACTCTGGAGCAACCGTACACACATGATAAATAATATGATACAAACTACAGCAACATATTCAGAGATCACAGACTATCTATTAGAACACGTCTCTACATGTTATGCAAAAAAAAGTACTTTTTCATTAAGACAAAAAAAAACAAAAAAACTAATTTGCGCAGCAAACATGGACCTTTCTGCATTTTATTTATTTATTATTAGTTAATATTTTTAATCCAGAGCACCAGCAGGTGGCAGAATCGTCCTGAAATCGTTCCTAAAGCTCTGGCTGAACTCCAAATCATCAAATTCTATATATACTAGTGAAAAGAAGCGAGAGAGATAGAGAGATAGAGAGAGAGAGAGAGAGAGAGAGAGAGAGAGAGAGAGAAAGAGAGAGAGAGAGAGAAAGAGGCCTATATTGAGATTTTGCTGTAGTTTACTGGACTTAAAGTAAATGTTCTGGATGGTGTTGGATCAGAACCGAGTTCCTGTGATGAGTCCAGCTCTGATCCAGATTCTCAGCACAGACACTGTAGTGTAATTAAATCAGTTCAGGTGTCACACAGGAGTTTCTCTCAGTCTAAACTAAATAACACACATCACAGTGTGAAGGAGGGAAGTCATGGACAGAGACGCCGACCTCGTACGTGACCCCGCTGTCAGTCCCGGCGTCCCACGGGATCATGTCCTGAATGAGCTTCTGAACCCATCCACACTCCTTTGTACAGAGATCTTCAGCTGAAAGACCCACGTTCCAGTCTGGACTGGGCCCAAGCATGGTTAGGAAGGACATGAGGTGACGAGTTCGGTCCACCGAGAACTCTGCAGAGGGAGCGGCTCGCCTGAGACACAAGCAAAATCAGAACCGACATTAGAACCAAACACAAACCAAACATAGAACCAAAATCAGAAACATACACAGAAACAAAATCAGAGCCAAACATAGAACCAGAAAAAAAAAATCTGAACCAACATCACAACAAAACATAGAACCCAAAATCGGAACTAAATATAGAAGCAAAAACAAACCAAACATGAAACCAGAAATCAGAACTAAAATCAGAACCATACACAGAACCAAATATAGAAAAATCAGAAACAAACTTCAGAACCAAACATCAGAACCAAACTTAGACCTTAATTAATTTGACTGTAGCAAAGTTCCGGTTTGTCACGATTTAATATATACATTCTGCTTTTTACTGTTTTTCTCCTGATGCTCTCAAAACTCACCAGATTTTAAAAATGAATTGATTTGGTTTGTTTAAATTCAAGTTTCTAAACTCAGACACAGAAATACCTTCACTTTATTCACAGCAGTGAAGTTCTGGAGATGTTTTAACAGAAAAAAGTACAATAAGGCTACAAAGGACAAAAATATGAACAAGAAACAAAAAAAAATAAACACACAATAAATGGACAAAGGGCTGGTAAAGAACGAGAGATGGCCTAAAAAAAAAGATCTCAGGAAAAAAATATAAAATATAAAATTTAAATGTGTAAAAGGAAAAACAGCCAAAATAACAATCCAGAGGGAAACGAATGGTAGCTCAGTGGTTAAGTCATTCGACGTTGAATCGGAAGGTCTTAATTTCACAAAGTTGAAGGCACACAATTATGGGTTGGCAGGTTTTTGGCAGTTGATAGGTGACTGCTGCAGCTTTCGGCAAAAATCCTCACCGGTAGTTTTTCCGGGTTGTGTTATACAGTATGAGAGTGGCCTCTAGAGGTGAATCACTGACACCACATGCTGTTTATTTAAAGTGTCTTTTATTTATTCATTTTGGATGTTTTTATTTATTTGTACATTTTGTTTCAGATTGGATCTTAAATTTTTCTCATTATTTTATTAATATAATTAATATATTCCAAATTTTTCTTTTAGCACATTTTCATGATTCAGTACTTTTTAAATGTATTTTTTATTTTTGTAGGAAAGTTCAGTACTATTTAACGTTTATTTTTCTTTCATCTATCGATCCATTTTAAGAACTTAAACCGATTAATCGGTTATCGTAAAGTACGATCCAACCTCGCTGTCGGTAAAATCCACCATCAGTCGACTTGTACACACAATTGTACCGGACGTCTTTAAATGTTGTAGCTTGAAATATTCTCTTAATTAAACTGGGAGACCAAAACCTGTTCCAGCATGACGATGCTCCTGTGCACAAATCCAGCTTCATGAAGATCCGCTTTACAAGGGTTGAAGTGGAAGATCTTCTGCTATAGAGCTCCAAATCTATTGAACACCTTTGGGATGAATGTGAACTCTGACTGCACCCTTCAGGCCTCCTCACATCATCTCACCTACATCGATACCTGATTTTACCAACACCCTTGTGGTTGAATGAATCTCCACAAATCTAAACAAAAAAATCCAGTAGGCTATCTTTCCAGAAGAGTGGAAGGTGTTATAACAGCGGATGAAAATGAAATCAGATGTTCAAACTTATTCACATAACATGCTCAGGTGTCTACAAACCTTTGGCCAGCGAGTCTAATTCCCGTTGTGTTTATGTGTTAAAATCAGACCTGTTTCATCTAATCAGCTGATAATTTCTCCTCATGCAGTAATTACACACTGATCTCTCTTTCTCTCGCTCTGGACCTCCGAGCACGTTTGTTGTCATCTGCAGAAGCGAGTGATTGCTTACTGATTGAAGATATTCATTTGCCAATTCAAAGGACTGGAGCTGAGTGGGTTTTCCTGCAAATGAAATTATTAATTTGGCGAATCCGAAGCTGTGAGAGAAGAAGGCAAAAACCTGCATAAAAATTCAATCTAGAACCAAAACTGGATTTTTTACGATTTTTTTTCTTCATCCATTAAAGTATAACATCAGCACACAGTCATGATCTACATCCAGAACTCACCTACAGTTTTTATTGTACAGATATTCCTCCTTTCTTTCCACTCTCGTCGTTTTCACGTCATTTCTATTTTTTTTTTTTGTGAATTATACACAAACTTAACTCAACTCCAGCCTTCTAAAGCTTCTGAAAAGTTCTGGTGCATATTTATTTTGGTCTGAAAATACAATAAGCGCTGACAAATAGAAAAAAGAAGATGATGAGGGCATGAGGAAGAGAGGAACCAACATCTTCTCTTTTCTGTTTTCTTTTCAGAGGATCAGAACGAATAAATAGCCGAATAAAACGACATCAGAAAAATGTCTGACCTTAATTTTACAGTGAATCATCTACGATTCTCACTGTGATTATTAATGTGCTCATTAATTGGTGATAAATTGGTGATTATTTTGTGATTAATTGGTGATTAATTGGTGATTAATTGGTGATTAATTGGTGATTAATTGGTGATTATTTTGTGATTCATGGGTGATTAATTGGTGATTATTTTGTGATTAATTGGTGATTAATTTGTGATTAATTGGTGATTCTTTTGTGATTAATTGGTGATTCATTGGAGATTAATTGGTGGTTAATTTCCTGTTACAGCAGCCCTGAAATGTTTCAACAAACTATTCTGATCACTTTTCATTTCCATAGTAACAGCTCATTCACAGGGGCATGTACAGCACATGCTACATATAAACAGATCTTTCCTTCTTTCCTTTCTTCATCCTTTTCTTCCTTCCTTTTCACCTCCTTTCATTATCGTTTTTCTTCCTTCACTCCTTTCTTCCTTTCTTCAAACCTATTTTCTTCTGTATTTCCTTGCTTCCTTTCTTCCTTCCTTCTCACCTTCTTTCTTTCTCTTTTTCCTTCCTTCCTTTCTTCCTTCCTTCCTTCTTTCTAATTTTTCTTCCTTCCTTCCCTTCTTCCTTCCTTCCTTCCTTCCTTCCTTCTTTCTCATATTCTTTCATTCTCTTTTTCCTCCCTTTCTTCTTTCCATCCTGCGTTTCTTCCTTCCCTCTCACATTCTTTCTTGAACTTTTTTTCTTCTATCCTTTCTTTATTTCCCACCTTCTTTCTTTCTTTGTTTTTCCTTCCCTCATTCCTAGATAGATAGATAGATAGATAGATAGATAGATAGATAGATAGATAGATAGATAGATTTAATTACGAATGCCTGCCTGAATAAGTCAGAAGTGGTTATTCTGTGTGTGTTCTGGATCAGATCGGATCAGAACCGAGCCTCTACTCATCTCTACTCTTCACCTCTCCACTGACCAATTTTTCTTTATCTATAACCCCCCCCAAAAAAATAAAAATAGCATGTAGTTGTGAAACTGCAAAGAGCCCACTGGAGACCATCTAACACTTCTCCGAGAAGCTAATTTAACACTTCTGACTCAACCTGAAAAAAACACGTTATACAATTTTATTCGTCTGCAAAAAATTCTGAATGACGGCTTCCAGCTCGAATCCTCATCCTTCTGAAGTTCAGGAGAAAGTTCATAACAATGCAACAGATCTGAGTTTAGTTTTTGATTCATTCAAAGTGTAAATAAATGCTCAAGAACTTCATTAGTAACTTAACATTACTGAAGATAAAGAGAAATATTACTCCTTCCCTAAGTGTAAAATATAAATGATATATATCAAAAAAGTGGATAAAAGTCACAAAAACATCCTTTAATATGATAGAAAACAAATTCACCTTTTCCGTTTTTATCACTGCTTCCTATTTACTACAGAAACAAGACCCACTTCAGATCCTCCTACACTCGAGACTTTCAGAGGGTAATTCCTGGAAACTCTCGGAACCCCATCAGGTGAGTTTTACTTCATTGTAGTCATTGTATTTAATTAATGTCGTAACCCGGAGTCCCAGGAGAGAAACAGTGTCATGTGTCACACTTTTCTTATATATACTGATGGTGAGATGGAATGATGTTCTAACTTACAGACACACTCATGACGTACAGGAGGAGAAGTACTTACACGTTGAGAGGCTGCCATGCGGGCCACTGCGCCTTCATCTTAATGACTGTCAGCACTTCATCACCCTGTATGGTTAAAAAAAAAAGAGGGCATAAATAAATGTAAAGAAAAAGAAAAAATTGTGTGTGTGTGTAAAACCTTTCCTACGTCTGTCCTGTTAACCCAACACACTGAGAAAGGCGGAGTTTCATTCCCTCTGTGCTGGAGGTGATAAATGGAGCTGCCTTTAATTCTGAGCTGAACGGATGACGGCGTGAGAGGCTCATAAATTCCCTATAAATATTTAATCAATTGCTTAAAGCGTGCAGGTCTGCTGCTTCTGTGTGTGTGTGTGTGTGTGTGTGTGTGTGTTTGTGTGTGTGTGTGTGTAAAAAAAATTGGAATGGGAACAAAACAAAAACAGGAGACCCCGAAAGCAGGATATTGCAAAACAACACTGTCACCTCTGACCGTTACAAATCGCTCACACCGGAGTCTCAGCTACTAGAGGAAGTAGACCCGTGCATATTCCTGTGCAACGGTCAAAGCTCCTGTTATGGAGAATCATTCCCCACCTTCTGACCAATCAGGATCCAGAACACGTTGACGTTCTAATTCACACTGAACATATTTACGATGATATAAACAAATTAATAAAAGAGAACAAAGGCACACGGTTGTTAACACTAATAGGAGATCATCCACTTAAGACGTCCACTTTTTTTTTTTTTTTCTCTTTCTGCATTCGTTTTAATAATTATAGCCATTTGTATCCATTGAGTCACAGGAAATTGCAGAACCAATCAGTGATGCTGATGTCTCAAAAAAGGCTGGTCTTCAGGGTCCTAGTTCATGATTTCTAGTTCTTCCAGTTGTGTTTTTCTGTGTAAATACACTAGATTAGATGCGAGTGCCACCCGAGTGTATTTTTGCTTGGATTTGTACAGTGCTGTGAAAAGGTATTCATCAGACTTCATGAGGAAGAAACCTTGAGAGGATTCAGACTCAAAAGGCAACCCGTCCTCATACCGTCATTGTTGAGGTGCACTGTTCAGTGATAGGAGCTGTTCATTCAAACTGTGGTCCTGAACCTTTGTAGTAGACTGTTGATATTAATTACAGTCCAAATCCATACTGAGTTTTTGAGTTGCTCAGCAGCTTCATGGATATTTAAGCTGTAGATGTAAAATTATCCCCACACGGAGTGGTCTCCAATTGAAGAGAACTCCATCCGGTAATATAATTGAATGTAGCTTGTAATTGAATGTAATGCATTTCAGGTTTGAAGGTGTATTTTCATGACAGGAACAACATATCAGGTGCTTTCCAAAAGAATCAAAATTGTTATTTTGTTTTCTGAAAAAACTAAACAAAAAACCAAAACAGCACTCGTTGCCATAACGAGCTCCGTGGATCTGAATAGCTGTAAATGGCGAGTTAAGATTTTTCACCACACGCCTGCTGACCGCTTCACCACACAATGGGAAGTCAGTGAACAGGACGTCGGTGCCACATGAATTATTCATGAGGTTCCGAATGCTTTTGACGCATCGGCTTTTTTTTCCCCGCCAGCCATCGCCGGTGATTGAAACGTTGTAGGCGAATATGGATGAGTTTTTATTTGACATCACGGCCACTTGCCAAGCTTGAGGAAAAAAAGAAAGTGTTATTGATCAAAAAGACAATGATACCGGTCATCTTATGTCTCAGGAGTGAAGGAGGGAGGGAGGGAAGGATGGAGGAAGAGAAGGGAGGGAGGGGAGGAGGGAAGGATGGAGGGAGGGGAGGAGGGAGGGAGGGAAGGAGAAAGCTTTTCCACCTTGGTCCAACTTTAATGTCCGTCCTCCAACTGAGTTTTGGGGGGAAATCAAAACCAAATTTGCTTCCACTACCACTTCAATTGTCAGCACTCAGCTGGTTCCGCCTGACACGCAGATATAATGAGAGATTTCTGCAGAAGGCATCATGTGGCGAGCCGGAGAGCTTTCTCTCTTTCTCTTTCTCTTGCTCTCTCGTGTTATTATGCAATGCCATCTGTCAACATGCCATCTGTCAACAGCGATGCTTCACAAACCCAGAATTAACCACGCTCGCTGCATCCCAGTCAGAATCGTTCCACTTCTACCGTCGCCGCATTTATCCATCAGAATGCAGAACTTCTATGGATTTCTCTTCATCTGTTATTAAACAAATGTGTTTAAGTGCATGTATGTATGTATGTGTGTGTGGGTCTGGGGGGGGAAATTATGTAGCGCACACACACACACACACACACACACACACACACACACACACACACACACACATGCACTTAAATACCACTGGAGGACAGAATATGTACAAGAGAAATCGTAAACTAGCAGCCTAAAATACAGCCTTTTTTGGGACATGAGCATCACTGCAATTTCCTGTGACTCAGCTAATGGATGCAAGTGATTACTATAATTAGTAAAAAGAAGGCAAAAGGGAAAGAAAGAACAAAACAAAACAATGCACGGAGGAAGCTGTGGCACCTAAAACACATTATATGGACTGTTATATGGACTTTTGAACTCATATGTGATTTCCCTGCGGCAGCATGCTGCTCAGATCTCTCCTGGAAGATCTTGTCTTGTGAATTAGAGCATAGATGCACTATGCGACCAAACGTATTGAGACACCTGTCGTTTTATTTTTAGAGCATTTTAAACAATAGACATTTTCTCAAATCAGCTTTACAATGTATAACATTATGACCACCTGCCTAAGACTGTGTCGGTTCCCCTTTTGCTGCTAAAACAGTCCCATCAGTCCCAGCAGTGACCCATCAAGCATCAACAGCATCAACTTCTTCAACAGTTTGAGCTACAGGCGCTCATCTGTTGGATCAGATCACACATCCAGCCTTCCCATCTCAAGTGCATCAATGATCCTCGTCCTCCACGACCCTGTCACCGGTTCACCACTGTTTCTTCCTTGGAGCACTTTTGATAGATTCTGACCACTGCAGACCAGGAACATCCCACAAGAGCTGCAGTTTTGGAGATGCTCTGACCCAGTTGTCTAGACGTCACAATTTGTCGCGTAAATCCTTACGCTCACCCATTTTTCCTGCTTCCAACATCAACTTTGAGGACAAAATGTTCACTTGTTGCCTAATTAATAAATCCACCTACTAACAGGTGCCATGATGAAGATCATCAGTGTTCTTCACTTCACCACTCATGATGTTAGAATGTCATAATGTGATGTCTGATCGGTGTAAGTTTATCCATATTGAGTGAGCCAGTGGTGACTGTGGCAAAGAAAAAACTTCCTGAGATGGTATGAGAAAGAAACATTACTCAAAAAGAGAATCCATCCTCATCTGGGTGAAACCAAATGTGTGTTTTCCTCAAACTGTTCCCTCAAATTTGGAAACAAACATTTGTACAGGACCTTTTTGGATGCTGTAGCATGAAATTTTCTCTTCACAATGCTCCAGTGCACAAATCCAGCTCCATGAACATCTGGTTTACATGGTTTGGAGTGAAGGATCTCCTGCTATAGAGTTCTGATCTCGACTGTATTCTTAACCCAGGCCTCCTCACCTTCTCACGTACATTATTACCTAACTTTACTAACACAATGTGGTGGAAGGTCTTACCAGAAGAATAAAGTTCTTATAGCAGCAAATGGGAACTAGAAATATCTTCTAAAATAAATCCCTTTATGTGCAATTTTGGGTCAGAAATGAGTAAAAAATGACTAGAAGTAGGTTTAATAGTTGTGTACGCTCATAATATACATTATAAAAATTTATTATACAACATTGGTGATCTAGAAGATATTTTCACTTGAGATCATTCATGTTCCTTGCAGTGATATTTAAAAGACAATAAAGTCAATGAAGCAGAAATAAAATTAAAGTTATACGGAAATAAATAAGGAAATAAACATCAGCTGTATGTTACAGACTATTCTCCAGTTCAAACGTGTCGTCTGGAAGATTATACGTTTACACAGAGTATAAAGCTGATGTTCTATATTACATGTGTGCTATTAAACCAGAAAAAAAAGGCTCAGAAACGCATAGCCGTACTGAGCTGAACGTGACTGTGCGGCTGCTGTGATGCTTCAGATTAATGTCTGGAGGATGAAACGGTGCTGTTACAGCAGCACCAGCAGCATTTATCATTTTTTGATATTTTATTCAAATGGAGGCCGAGGTTTGTCTGTGTGGAGAGCTGCTGCTGCTCGTCCTGCTGCACGACAATGCACCACGGACGGATCAGCGCATTTCAAAGCATCTGCAGCTCACGCCCCTGCCACTTTAAAATCCATTTCATTTAATTGAGGGACCAGGGATTTTTTTTTTCTGAGAGAAACGGCAAGAAAAAAAAAGAGAGAGAGAAAGAGTCCCATGGCCGCTATCATCCTGTTGGCAAAGAAAATGTATTAGAAATCTGTTCTCAATGGGAGGCAGAGAAATGCGAGCACTTTGATCTCACCGAGGGAATGGATGTAGTTAGAGTGAAAATGATCATTCATTTTCCAGGGTGAGAATGGTGATAGAGGCAAAGATCATAATCTATCTATATAAAGATACAGAGAAAAAAAGGAAGGACTTTTTTCTTTTTTTTTTTTACTTTACACCAGAGAATCATTTATTTTCAATAAAGAGGATAATAACTTATAGCTACAGCTTTTATAATGTTCAATGTTGAAAACCAATACAAGTCCTCGCTCACACTGATTATCCAAATCATCATTCATTTCAGGATCACTTGTGAGCCTCATGATGGTCTGTCTGTCTGTCTGTCTGTCTGTCTGTCTGTCTGTCTATCTATCTATCTATCTATCTATCTATCTATCTATCTATCTATCTATCTATCTATCTATCTATCTATCTATCTATCTATCTATCGAGTATGAAAAGATTGAAAGAAGGTAAGAAGGAGAATGAATAAAGGTTAGCAGGGGTGCTGTCAGTGTTTACATTCATCCCAAAGGTGTTCAGTAGGGTTGGAGCTCTACAGCAGGAGATCTTCCACTCTAACCCATGGAAAGCAAATCTTCATGGAGCTGGCTTTGTGCACAGGAGCATTATCATGCTCAGGTTTGGGTCTCCTAGTTCAAGTAAAAGGAAAATTCAAGTCTGCGGCTTCAACTTTGTGGTATCAGTTTTTATAGAAGAACCACATATGGCTGAAAATTGTCTGGTGTCCCAATAGTTTAGTCCATATATTGAATATATATATATATATATAAATGTTGATTGATTTTTCTATTATAGTGCATAAGCAACTTATCGTTTTCATAAAACATTTAAAAAATCAATTGGTCGAATTGGTTTAGGGGAAAATAAAAGACTTTACGATGTGCTGATTAATAGTGTTGAGCAAATTTACTAATAATACAAATAAATTAATAAAAACAACTACTACTGGTCAACCATTTTACCGGTACTGATATCTAGTTTGGATCGTATTTGCCGATAACCGATTAATCACTCTATTAAAATAGTTTTAAAATGGATACTGGATAAAAACATAAAAAAATAAAAAACACTTTATGTAAAATAGTACAGAACTTTATTACAAACACAAAAATTAACAGTACTAAATAAAGATAATGTGCTAAAGCAAAAAATATGAATATATTAATTAATACATATAATTATATAAGTAATAAATATAATATAGCGCTCTCTGTGCAGTGGCTCTATAACTCGCCTCTAGAGGCCGCTCTCGTAATGACAACTGACCGGAAAAACTACCCGTATGGATTGTTGCCTACAGCTGATAGTTCCAGTGATCATCTACCGATGCAGATAAATCAACCTCTAATTATAATAATAATAGTAATAATAAGAAGAAGTGAACTTTCAAAAAAAAACAAATAAAAATGGAAAGAGGTGCAAAGAGGAGCAAAGAGACTCGTCTAAATCGACAAACCGATCGCGGCATTTAAAACCCAGTCGTGTCCTGTTAAAGCTCTAACATCCTGTCACTAACCGGTGACAGGAAATAAACCACCTAAATGTCGCTCTCTCTCTGGGGAGGTTTCAGCATTTATCTTTCTATCAAGTTTCAAATTTAAAAAGCGACAGTAGAAAAATAAACCTGGCAAAAAACACCTGAGATTTTTCTACCGTCTTAACGTGATTACAAGTGACCTTTATAGCCAGATGCTCCAGATGTACAGAGAATTAAAAAATATATATTACCATTAATCTCTGACAGCCGATTGCAAGTGTTTTTTTTTTTTCCTAATTAGAGCTTTTGAAAAAATGAACATAAATTTATGCAAATTTAGTATCAGTATCACAGTATCACATTTAATATCTAGACAGAAATCACTTTAAACATAAAGAAATTAGAAAGAATTAAAGCGATTTGATCAGAACTACTCAGACCTGATTTTTGGATGCAATCAGGGGCTCAATTCTCTCTTTTGAAGAAGGACACGTTTCTTAGGACATCACAAATATATTGCAAGTGGTGACTTGACTTCAGAAAACTTTACCCGAATGTTCATATTCATAGTAGACATGTGGATGATTTTGTGCTTTTCTAGGACATTTTGTAAATCATGGACATCTTGGTGTGGATCAGTGGTCTAGTTTGGGCACGTTCCAGAGAACCAATGCTAACAAAAAATGTGGTCGAGGGTTCATTTCCATCAAACCCTGATGTGGTCTAGTATCAGACGTGTAATGTCTCCATCTGGCTTTTCCAGTTAGATCTGTTTTATTTTTTTTCGAGGCAAATATGGAGGCACACTATTGTATAAAACGTTTGTTGAATGCAGTAACATGAAATTTTCCCTTCACTTGAAATAGAAGACCCAAACCTGTTCCAGCATGATAATGCTCCTGTGTACAAATCCAGCTCCATGAAGATCTACTTTCCCTGAGTTGAAGTGGAAGATCTTCTACTATAGAGCTCCAACCCTATTGAACACCATTCAGATGAATGTGAAAGCTGACCGCACTCCAGGCCTCCTTACATCATCTCACCCACATTAGAAACTGACTTTCCTAACACCATTGTGACTCGAATGAATTTCTACAAAATCTCCATGAAATCTAGTGAAACATCTTCCCAGATGAGTGGAGCTTATTAGAGCAGCAAATGGAAGAGGATTAAATGTGAAAAAGCAACAAACGTATAATCAGATGTCCACAAACGTTTGAATTGTTTCGTGATCTTATGTCTTTTGACTACTATATTGTTTATAATGAAGATTGTCAGGTAGATTATACGTTTCAGATGATGGTGATGTGAAAGTTTTGTTGTTCTTTTGACTTCATCACTATACTTTACGTGCTTGGGGTGGAATGTTTTCCAAATCCCCCCCCCCCCCCCCCCCCCAAAAAAAAAAAGAAATGTAAATAAAAGGGGTTTGTTTGAAAAAAATTTCCTTTTCAAATGTTAAATCCTGAGCCATGTGATTATATTAATAAAGGTAAAGTGTTATCTCTAAAACACCTGACATTTAAAGAAGTTTCGAATTATTATTTTAAGTGCTAAACCCTCTGAAACGGGATTACGTTTCACTGAGCTTCTGACTGTATTTTACTATTTTTATGCTGGAAATAAGAAAAAAGAACATAAGTTGAAAGATCTTCTCATTTTACAGTAATGTTTTGCTCTCAGGAGGCCTTCATCTAAATCCGTACTGGGGAAAAAGGCGTCTGTAAAACATATCACGACTTCATCAAACGTAGCTGGAAGAAAGCGTATAATTTAAAGCATCAGAAATAACTCCTGGCAGAGCCGCGTACAGCAGCGAGCTTTAACACATGGCGCACAGAGACTCGAAGACGCGTCAGTTTTAATAAGGACGTCGGAGGAGAAGTGGACGAGTCGCAAACACGACAGGCTGAATATAATCATTCTGCTCATATCTGGATTGCGTGTTAACTAGAAAGCACGAAGATTCTGGCAGATTCAAGCAGCCATGAGGGTGAAGGCATTTTCTATTTAGTGCTGTGAGTTCTGTATTCATAAACAACAGCACTGAAACATGAAAATGTGCTAAAGGAAAGAAATATAGATATATTCATTAATAAAAATTATTATATAATTAATAAAATATCAATAGAAATATAGGGTTGGATTTAGTGATTCACCTCTAGAGGCCGCTCTCGTAATGACAGCGAGCCGAAAGCCGGAAAAACTATTGGTATGGATTTTTGCAGACAGACGAGATTTCCAGCAAACTACAGGTTTACAACACCTCTATTAATATGAGTGTGTAAAGGCTCTGGCATGAAGAAGCTGGTGTTGGATCTGTGATGATCGCAAATGTTGAGCTATTTTATGAGTTTCTCAGTAGCTCCTAGTTTTATAACCACAATGACTGTATAAGACTGTAGAAAGAACATCACTCATAATCTTACACTCCAGTGCTCATGTTAGTTCTCACTCTCCAGTGTTCTGTATTGTTTAAAGATTATAATCACACTCTTGATGTCACCCAAATGAGGATGATCCTTTTGAGTCTGGTTCCTCTCAAGGTTTCTTCCTCATAACATCTAAGGGAGTTTTTCCTTGCCACAGTCACCATGGCTGCTAATCAGGGATAAATACACATCGTTCACCTTCACTGTTAAATTCTGTAAAGCTGCTTTGAGACAATGCCTGTTGTTAAAAGCGCAATAGAAATAAACTTGACTTGACTTGACTCTATTAATACTCATATTTAAAATAGAAATCTCTAAAAATATGTCTGTGAGGGTCCAAACAAGGCGGAAGATTCGTACATCCTGGAAGCATTCCAACATATTGTGTTGGAAAATGCAAAACTACACATGTAAAAACTCCTCCATGGAGTTCAGAAAGTTCATTAGGAAATGAACTCACATCTGAATTTTCAGCCAATCACGATCCAGCATTCACACTGACCAGGGGATAAATGAAAAGAGGAGTGTGTATAGATAATGTGCGTAAGGTTCACGTTATGTTGCTTCCATTTCTACGCGGGTGACGCAGTTATATTTATCCGTTATTGCAGGAATAGTGATTGGAAGGTTATGGGTCCGTCTGCAGCAATTAGGTGTTAAGGAGCTTCTGGTTTATTAATGAATTCCTGAATAAAATATTTTCCTGAGCGGCCAAAATAAAACCACATGACAGCGAGATGATTTGGTGCAGATATTCGTGTGTGAAATGCACTGTGTACGTCTCCTTCACTATCAGTAATAGAGATACTACATTTCTGCTTTGATATCTCCTCAGCTCCTCAGCAGTCTCCGGGCTGAACGCAGATGCACATCAGACTCTCTTAGAACTCAGACAAATTTTAAGCCCACTGCGGTCTGACTGGCGGCTAGGATTAGAAGCGTATGATTGCGATATTCAATCCTGACTCGCTCCCCTTTGGCAGGTTAAAGTGATTTGATCAGAACCACCCGGCCTGCTTGCTTTTGGATCCAATCAGGACCTTAATTTTTCTCTTTAAAAGAAGGACCTCACAAATATATCACAAGTGGAGAAGGAGCTTGAGGTTAGAAGACTTTACCAGGTGCCAGGTTTCATGGATTTGATTCGAGTAAAATATGCAACATAAACCTTCAATTGTTTTATATTTTTTCTGTTACATTTGTGAAGCCAAGGCCTGGTGCACTGGTCCAGTTTGGGCATGTTCAACAGAACCATTGCTATTGAATAAATTATGGTCAGGGAGGTGGTTTATTCCACCAAACCTGGATATGGTCTAACATCAGGTTAGTAGTAAGCACTCTGTGAATCAAAAAGTTTCAAGACAAGCTCCATTTACAAAAAAAGTATTTTTTATCTACATTATAGCGCCCCCAGTGTTCCTGGCAGTTCAGAAACATGTCCTGGAAGTCTTCTTTTTGAAGGGTGTCAAGCATTTTCTGCGTTTTGCGTTGGATCTTCGAAACACCGACCTTTGAGCTGCATCTTCATGTAGGTCAAAAGGTCAGGAAGAGGGTGAAGTCCACATGAGCGAAATCTGGCGAGTCGTGTGGGTGAGGAAGTGAGATCATGTGGATTTTTCTCTGACAATCATCATATATAAGTTGCCAAATGGTTAAGCTCATTGAAGGTCTTCCTGATTTCAGTGATGTTCTTCTGCTATTGAAGGACGAGTGCTTCTTCTCTGTACGTCACGTCAAACGTCTCTGTGTCAGTTTCGCGCAGTTTCACGCAGAATCTCATGTTTGCTCTTTGTTCTAACTTGCTGTGCATGTAATCAAATCGTAGACGTGGCAAAACACACATGGGTCAAAATAGCACCAGTTACACCAGCAGTCTCAAAACCACAAGTTCCACCACACGCCAAACTCCTGAATGAGGCTCAGCAAAATCATTCGGAACTGTCTAAATATCTGTCTCACTCTGGAGGGAACTCGAACTGGATGTTACTGGAGGTGGTATTTCAGTAGTTAAAGCATTGGACTTTAGATCTGAAGCTTGTGGGTTTAAATCCCAGCCACACCAATCTCCCATTGAGATAAATGTAAGTGGCTGTGGATAAAAGCATCTGCCAAATAATGTAAACGTTGTCTGTGGTATGACGATGTGAAATACACACACACACACAAAATATCAGCACTGGCGCATCTCCTCATTAAGACGAAGCGCATGATGACGCCGGATGGGACGTAAATAAACTGGTGAACTTAAAGCGCCGCTCTATTCGAGACACCGCTATTCCGCCTAATGACCTGCAGCAGCAGGATTTATTGCCTTAATGACACTTTGCACTACACACCATTAGCTTATCACGCCACAGACCGCATTTCACAATTACGCCGTCCGGCATGCGCTTGTTTGCTTTTACCGTTCGATAAAAGGCCAGAAAATTCGCATTAAACTGAACTAATATTGCTTTCTGAAGTTTACGATAGAGTTAATTAACTCGGATTCTCTGAAGCATTAATACTCCTCATTCTCTACCTAATGGACTCCTGTTTTTGTCTGAGTGTGTCAGGCGCTTCTGATAAATACAGAGGCAAGGCAGGAAATTCTGACACACAATTGTAAGGAGACTAAATGGAGCTTTTACGGCTTTTTTATTTTAATGTTTTTGTACAAGAACGGCCTGGAGGATAAAAGTAGGCGTCGACTTGTTCCTGGGAATTTTTATTCTGTTAACTGAAAAGAGTTAGATAGATTGAAAAATTAGATAGATAGATAGATAGATAGATAGATAGATAGATAGATAGATAGATAGATAGATAGACAGACAGACAGACGGACGGACGGACGGACGGACGGACGGACGGACGGACGGACGGACAGACAGACAGACAGACAGACAGACAGACAGACAGACAGACAGATAGATAGATAGATAGATAGATAGATCACGGTGTTCACTGTAAGTCTTGATCACATGACCACATGTATTATCAGAAAAATGTTCTCCAACAAGTTCTAACACTCAGAGGCGGAACTTTGGGGTCTCATCACCCTACATAACTCCCGAAACCAACACAGCTCGCAGCAGTGGAGGAGGAGAAGACGTCGATAAGGTGGGTTTCTTTGCGAGTCATTACTTGACTGCGATGTCTGTTCCTCGCCTCCACAGTGAGACACTTAGAGCCGAGCTCCAGTCTGCATGACTCGAGGACGGTAATGAAAAGAGGCAGCTGGTATTAGAACGATTACATGCGTGACTTTTATCTTCACCTCTCTCGACCACGCTCGAGTGTGTGTGTGTGTGTGTGTGTGTGTGTGTGTGTGTGTGTGTGTGTGTGTGTGTGCCGATACTCGGGTTTTCATCCACAATGTTGTTTTTTTCCTCATGCTGCTTCACTTTCTCAGATTTCTCTACAACCATCTGTAGAAAACGATGGAAGGAGTGAAATTTCAATGGAGTGGAATTTCATTGAATTAAAAAAATTGATAATTTTTATTGAACTTCTTGACAAACAAAAAGATAATATTACATGTAGAAATGCATATTCAGAGACAATGATTGAAATTAAGAGGCAGTTCTTAACTAAATATATGTCTACAGTAGGTCAGAGTGCAAAAGTTTGCATCCCCTATGGTTTTGGTTATAAACATATCCCAAATAACTTCAATTTTACAATTTATACATAAAAGATAACTCAAATAATTAATTGAATATTTAAATAATTAATTAGCAAATAAAAAATATAAATGTTCTTTATTGAATATGTTAACCGTAGAGTGCAAATGTAAGTGCACCCCTCCTATGTTTTTTTTTAGGGAAAAAAAATTGTGTCTATGATTTTATTCAATTCTATTTTATTTAAATAAGCAAATAAAAAATATTTTAAACCCCAAAAATCTTGATTGCCTTTGTGTTTGCGGTGGAGTGTAAAATAAATGAATTTAGTATGCAAATAAAAATCATTCAATAAATAAACTGCATTCTCTAGGTTGTTGTTTACAGTAGAATTGAATGTCACAGTACACAATTTATAACACTCTGTATTACCAAAAGTATCGGGACACCCGGCGTTCTCAAACATGTGTTCTTCTTCTCCAAACTGTTCCCATGAAGTTGGAGACACAGTTGTACAGGACGTCACTGGATGCTGTAGCATGACATTTTCCCTTTAATTGAACTTGGAGACCCAAACCTGGTCCAGCTTGACAGGTGTACAAATCCAGCCCCATGAAGATCTACTTATCTACTTTACATGAGTTGGAGTGGAAGATCTCCTGCTATAGAGATACAAAACCCTACTAAACAGCTTTGGGATGAATGTGAATGCTGACTACACTCCAGGCCTCCTCACCTTCTCACCTACATGACTTTACTAACACCTATGTAGCTGAATGAATCTCATGACTAGAGTCAGGTTCTCCTCTTCAAGACATCACGTTGTGCAACATGTTCTCGGAGTAACCTCAACATGACGTTTATCTGCTAGCAAGCACCTTCATTAAATATAGTACAATACACAGTATATGTTGTGCATATGCTTTCCTTTACTCTCTTTCCCTTAAATTTCTCAGCACGTATTCATAAAAAAAAAAAAAAAAAAAAAAAAAACTCCCAAGGACGTTTATAAATATTAAAGCTGCCATTATGCTTAATTAGTAATTATGACGAGGCGTATGCATATTTTCATTTGCACTTGACCTATTAAACACCAACTCTAGATGTCGAATCTGCCGTTCTGGCCTCGGTGGAACCTAAGTACATACGGTTCTCTCATACAGGAAGCCGAAGAGCCCAGCCATGAAATTGGCTTAAGATGAAGAGGCTATAAAAACAAACTCGGCTTTAAATTAAATATCACCTCTGTGGTCATGAAGGCGGTGTTTATGGAGGCGGAAAGGTGATTTGTGTTCCGCTTTGTATTTTACATTCTCCTTTTCTGCCTTTTGGGGGCCTCGTTTCTTATGTGTAAAGCTTTCGATTTTTCTTCATATATATATATATATATATATATATATATATATATATATATATATATATACACACACACACACACACACACACACACATTAGAAGGAAACAGGAGGCAATAATGCTTAATATCACAGGTTCATAGCTGCCATGTGTATGTACTCATCACTGCTCATTTAAATAGACACACCCATAATATATATATATATTATAATTTATATAACATATAAATATGTTTAAGATGAGCAGAATAAAGCTCACACTGAGAAACGTGGGCCGTAACAACAGGCGGGGATTGTAGCTTTTCTCATGACATCATTATTCCAACAGAACTGCTTTCATTTGTCATGAAATGAGATTGAAAATTCATGGACTGATGTTACCGTGGCAGAGTAAACCAGAGCTCCGATTCCCTAATGAGATTCATTTAACTTGCTCTTGAATGAATGAGATTCCTGTAACGTTCCCATTATCCCATTATCCCGACCCGGAGCACTTTAATTGCTTTGACCTGCTGCTGCTGCTGCTACCGCTGGAGATCTTCCTCATTAAAAGCTCTGAACAAACTCAATTAGGTAAAAAAAATAAAACTTTAAAAAGCATATTTCATTGTGGATATTTGGTTTGCGTGGGTCACACATGCACGAGTTCTGAAAAGAAAAATAAATGAATCCAGCAAGCATGAGATGTAAACATATCACCAATCACAAGGCAACCAGTTTACATCTGTGTCAAAGCTGAATGAAGATAAATAAATAAATACTCCAGCGATGTTTGGGGGCCAAGAACTCACTGAACTCAATAGATTCTCGGGGGCCAAGCACTCGTTAGAGATAATGAACGCAGTTTATCATGTTTTAGAGAAACCACGAAGAAGAGTAAACCCACCTCTCCTGACAATGTTACAATGTACTGACTCTCCCTCCATCCTCTACCACTGCTCCACTGATCCCTCCATCCTCTACCACCGATCCCTCCATCCTCTACCACCGATCCCTCCATCCTTTACCACTGATCCCTCCATCCTCTACCACTGCTCCACTGATCCCTCCATCCTCTACCACTGCTCCACTAATCCCTCCATCCTCTACCACTGCTCTACTGATCCCTCCATCCTCTACCACTGCTCCACTAATCCCTCCATCCTCTACCACTGCTCCACTGATCCCTCCATCCTCTACCATGGTTCCACTAATCCCTCCATCCTCTACCACTGCTCCACTAATCCCTCCATCCTCTACCACTGCTCCACTGATCCCTCCATCCTCTACCACCGATCCCTCCATCCTCTACCACTGATCCCTCCATCCTCTACCACTGCTCCACTGATCCCTCTATCCTCTACCACCGATCTCTCCATCCTCTACCACTGATCCCTCCATCCTCTACCACTGCTCCACTGATCCCTCCATCCTCTACCACTGATCCCTCCATCCTCTACCACTGCTCTACTGATCCCTCCATTCTCTACCACTGATCCCTTCATCCTCTACCACTGATCCCTCCATCCTCTACCACTGCTCCACTGATCCCTCCATTCTCTACCACTGATCCCTCCATCCTCTACCACTGCTCCACTGATCCCTCCATTTTCTACCAGTGATCCCTCCATCCTCTATCACTGACACTCCATCCTCTACCACTGCTCCACTGATCCCTCCATCCTCTACCACTGATCCCTCATCCTCTACCACTGCTTCACTGATCCCTCCATCCTCTACACTGATCCTCCTCTACACTGATCCCTCCATCCTCTACCACTGCTTCACTGATCCCTCCATCCTCTACCACTGCTTCACTGATCCCTCCATCCTCTACAACTGATCGCTCCATCCTCTAACACTGATCCCTCCATCCTCTACCACTGCTCCACTGATCCATTCATCCTCTATGGATGCTGTCACCTAAAGTACACAGAAGACCTGCATTCTGACTCTTTGCTCTTCCATGTTCTGGCACCTCAGGTGGTGGTATAAACTTCCACTTGACATCTGAAAACCTGATGCTTTAAATAGTATTAAACTAAACAAGAAAAAAAAGTTTTGTGTTCATCTTTAACTCGATTCCCTTTAAACCGAGTTTCTAGACTGATGCTATTCCTGGTCTGTGACCTACTGATCCAGTATCATGATGTATTTCTTGTAAGTTGCTCTCGATTGAAGCATCTGCCAAATGCCATGAATTTAAACGTCTAAACACACATAAGGTGAACAACAAAGCAATGCACAATAACCATGTAATGTTAATATTTCTGTCTAAATAAACTCTGAAAGATTGTGCTGAGCGTCAGAGCAGCTGATGAGGTGAGTGCAGGCTAACTGGACGCTTTGTCTCGATAAAGAGAAAGAAGAAAAAGATAAAGGGAATGTGTTTGATAATGCAGAGCGCAGATGGAAAAAGTTTAGCGTGACGATAACGATGGAGGAATCGGACGTGTATCCTGTACATCACAGCGTGGTGAAATGTACTCAATATTTGCAAACCATTAGCAAACAAATTTCTTGCACATGGAAACAACGGCGTTCCGTTTAATGTAGCTTTTAATCCGTTTTCTTTGTGAAGGAAACTGTTTACAAACCAATAATGTTTCATTAATAAAATAAAATAAGATTGAGCACGTTGTAATACGTTATCGTTTCTATAGCGACGGCTCTTTCATGCGCGTTTCTGCAGGATATACAGTTTATCTAACATGCTAATGACATTCTAATGAGGTGTTCACAAAAAAAAAAACGTTTCACTTTATTAAAACCCGAAAAAAAACTGATAAATGTTCTCTGTATAAACAAATAACGATGAACTCCAAGAGGAAACAGATGCCCAGGCGTGGATGAACAGACGGGTCTTTTTTTTCTGCATCTACGACCGAAGCTCTCGTCCAGTCCTGTTTTAGAGAACTGACATAATCAGAACAAACTGCGTTCACGTTACATAGATATGATTGTTACTACCCCCAAAAAAACACCAACTTCCAGCACTGGTCCTGTAACTGTGATGATGATAATGATGATGATGAAGATGATAATGATGATGATGATGATGATGATGATGAGTGAGATGACAGATTTGACGATCTCCCTTATTGACGTTGGACGCAAACTCGAAGTGATGCTTCATTTCCAATGCCGTCTCTCCGACATTGTTTCAATTCCTTCAGCTGCTTATCGCTGTCACATCACAGCCAGGCTGAGTGGACTAACAAGCACAAGCTGACACAATAAATAACCATCCAGGGGTTACAACCAGCATGAATGACTGCCCCAGATCTCACAGAAGCTCTTTATAAATGTAACTGATATCTGCAGATTTCATTCGTGTTATTGTGTACCACTAATATCACAATTGTGCACAAAATTTGCACATATTAATGCAGGGGGGGGTCGAATTATTTTAGCAACAAGACAAATTACCATTAATCCATCGTCTGGTGGGCCGGATTGAAAATATTATACCAATAATTCCTGAAAAACCTGCACATTTATCATCGATGGCGTTTGTCCAGAGCAACTTCCATTTATCTCATTTATATATTACTGAGCAGTTGATGGTTAAGGGTCTCACTTGAGGTCCCACCAGGAGCAGCTTAGTGGTGGTGGGATTTGAACTCACACCCTCCTAATCAGAAGACCTTGATCTTGATCTACCATGTGATCTTTTTTGAGTCGCTAAATTGAAATACTTAAATCAGCAAATAGATCCATGTAAACAGTGTCTTGGATATTTATTAACCCCATTTGAACTTTTTCCAGAGTTTGTCGTGGTAAAACCTGGAACTGAAGTGGAGTGGGTTTTGATGATATGCACCACCAGCCTGAATTGACAAAAAAAAGCAATAGTTTGCAAAAAAAAAAACGAAAAAAATAAATAAATAAAAAACTATAAAACTGATGATTGCATACGCTTCTGCTTTTTTTGAGGTAATTCTACTGTAGCAATCCTTTTTTTTGTCAGTAGCTAGGATTGTTACTAACTTCATCATTCTATTGCCCCCTAGTGGAATAATGGAGAATTTCCGACAACATTGAACTAAATTACGATTCACAGTGCAACATAAACTCCATATTTATTTGATGAGCCGAAAATTATTGAGTGCACATTTTATTCAACACGCCTGTATAAAACCACAATTTGATAAAAGAATGTTTAAATGTTCAAGCATGGCCCCAACTTTGGTATATATTAAGGTTAAATCCAGGGTAAGGGCCTGGGACACTTCCCTTCCTCACCAGAAGAGGTCAGAGTGATCAGATTATTACCCCTTACATCTAATAAGCACTTCCTGGTCAATAAATAATTGAACAGCTTTTTGTTTTTGTTAAGTCTTGCCATAATTCTCAAATTTTCTCAATATTGTGCAATTTTTCTGCTCAGGTTTAAACGTTTTGCAAATATTACACAATTTCACAGTGTCAGTCAAAGACTTGTGTATGTGAATCATCTCAATGTTAATATTAAAACCATATTTTATGATGTGGCCTTTCTTCTTCTACTTCTTCTACGTCAGTGTGCACTGCAGTAAAAATGCGTTTGCAGGAATATGCGTGTTGCAAACGTTTGCACGTGTGGATTAGTAAACCATCAGCGTTGGGAGGATGTACAGAGAAAAGCACAGGATTGTATTCAGGTGGGATTTTAGCAGCAGCTCAGTTACTGTGGCTCGCAATAAAACCTGCGCACTAATAGCAGAGGAAGCAGAGCAGCAGCTTTAGTGCCATAATAACCACTGAGACATGCAGCATGTGGGCAGCTAACAAACGAATCATGCAAAGGTGATGAACTCAGCATATCAAACTATTATATACACACACACACACACACACACACACCTACACACACACACACACACACACACACACACACACACCTACACACACACGCGCAGATAACAAGCCCAGAAAACTGTAACGTAACGCAGTGTGTCGGGAAAATTATAACAAATAAATCACAGATATAAGAAAGGAGACGTTCAGGAGGAAAACAAAGTGATATTTTTGTGTTTTTTTCCCACGTGGACTTTAAACAGAAAAACGACATAAACAGAACATTTACAAATTAAATATTCAGTTTATTATTTATTTACATTATAATTTCATGGAGACAGATTTATTCTTTTACTCTCAGGGAAGAGAGAAAACACAACAGAAGCAAAATAAAGATGAAGGAAGGAAGGATGAAAGGAAAGAAGTAGTGAAGGAAGCAAGGAAGCAAGGAAGAAAGTAGGGAAGGAAGGAAGAAAAGGACAATTGGTGGAAAGAAGGAAGGAAGGAAGGAAGGAAGGAAGGAAGGAAGGAAGGAAGGAAGGAAGGAAGGAAGGAAGGAAGGAAGGAGGAAAAGGATACTGGATGAAAGGAAGGAAGGAAGGAAGGACGATGAATAGAATTAGGGATGGAATGAAGGAAGGAATGAAGGAAGGAAGGAAGGAAGGAAGGAAGGAAGGAAGGAAGGAAGGAAGGAAGGAAGGAAGGAAAGGACAATGGATGGAATGAAGGAAGGAATGAAGGAAGGAAGAAAAAAAGGAAGGAAGGAAGGAAGGAAGGAAGGAAGGACACCAGAAGAAGGAAAGAAGGAAAAAAGAAGATGACACTAGAATAAAGGAAGGAAGAAATAAGGTTGGACAGAAGTATGGAAAGAAGTGTGGCACAGAGGACATTAGAAGGGAAGTAGAAGGAAGTAAAATAAGAGCGTATCACAATTCTAACAGCATCAATAAGCAGGCAAACTCCTGGGAGATGTTTATGGAGATGTTGGACAGGGAGGTGGAAGTTTAGTGGTTAAGGTTCTGGATTACTGAACATCAAGGCCCATAACCCGCTCGGCTTCAGGGCTGTGATCTACACGTGACACGTAAAAGCCTCTTATACATTTATACATTAATATACACTGTTGATGAAAGTAAACACGGACCCCAGACCAGGAGCAGGTTATAAAGTGCCAGTTGTATGAAGTTGGTAATGAAAATTCACTGAGCGACAGCAGCTGGAGCCGAATCCCCCCGAGACGCTGCTGATTCCCACACGAGCCCTCTGTAAATTAATCATCATGCTAAAGAGATCATTACCACTAATCAACATGCAAATAACTCATTATTAATTCACCTCATTAATATTTCCAGTTGAATCTCTGAGCACTGGAGCACGAACTGAATCCACATCACAATAAACAACATCCCGTCTTTCTGTTTACTGACACCAGGGGTTTATTACAACACCAAGACCTGAGTGTGTGAAAATACACACCCCATTTAGCTCAGAAAGATATGTGAAAGAAAGAAAGAAAGAAAGAGCAGCTAAGAAAGAAAGAAAGAAAGAAAGAAAGAAAGAAAGAAAGAAAGAAAGAAAGAAAGAAAGAAAGAAAGAGCAGCTAAGAAAGAAAGAAAGAGCAGCTAAGAAAGAAAGAAAGAAAGAAAGACAGAAAGAAAGAAAGAAAGAAAGAAAGAAAGAAAGAAAGAAAGAAAGAAAGAAAGAAAGAAAGAGCAGCTAAGAAAGAAAGAAAGAAAGAAAGACAGAAAGACAGAAAGAAAGAAAGAAGAAAGAAAGAAAGAAAGAAAGAAAGAAAGAAAGAGCAGCTAAGAAAGAAGAAAGAGCAGCTAAGAAAGAAAGAAAGAAAGAAGAAGAAAGAAAGAAAGAAAGAAAGAAGAAAGAAAGAAAGAAAGAAAGAAAGAAAGAAAGAAAGAAAGAAGAAAGAAAGAAAGAAAGAAAGAAAGAAAGAAAGAAAGAAAGAAGAAAGAAAGAAAGAAAGAAAGAAGAAAGAAAGAAAGAAGAAAGAAAGAAAGAAAGAAAGAAAAAGAAAGAAAGAAAGAAAGAAAGAAAGAAAGAAAGAAAGAAAGAAAGAAAGAAAGAAAGAAAGAAAGAAAGAAAGGAAAAAAGAAAGAAAGAAAGAAAGAAAGAAAGAAAGAAAGAAAGAAAGAAAGAAAGAAAGAAAGAAAGAAAGAAAGAAAGAGAGATAGAGAGAGAGAGAGAAAGAGAGAGAGAGAGAGAGATAGAGAGAGAAAGAAAGAAAGAAAGAAAGAAAGAAAGAAAGAAAGAAAGAAAGAAAGAAAGAAAGAAAGAGAAGAAGATGATGTCTAGTCTGTATTCAATGCCACTGTTTCCCCAGAATGGAGAAGTAATTAGGAAGGTACCCGTGACCCTGTGACTCATTTTTTCCCTCAGGAGAAAAAGAAAGTTTCATCTAATGCTATTTATCTCGAGCATCCTGCTATGGAACGCCGTCCATGATCAGATTGATATCTAAATAAAGTATAAAGAACATGAGTGAGAATCAACATTAAGTTTCCGGGGCTCTAAAACAGCAATAAAAATCCGGGTGATAAAAATTTCCCTCTGGGGCTCGTTGTTTCTTCCAAGTGGCAAAGAGATTGAATGCAGGCTCCTCGAAAACAAATCACATGGGGAAAATGTAGCCAATAGTTCTGAGGGTGAAAAACGTCTGGAGCTAAAATGCTTCCAGCAATAAACAGACACTTCCCCATAAGAGCTTTAGATCACACGTCTCTTCTACTCGGTGAAGGGAAGCGAAGGTTAGATCCAAAAACAGAGCAGCTTCTCCTCAGAGATGGAGGAGAGAAAAATTGACTCATAAAGTCTACGTCTCGTCTGGAGTTGGAATCGCACCGCAGCGCATGTGAATGCTCGAATGGGATTGGCCAAAAGGTTTTACACGTGTGAATAGTGGATGGTGATTGGCTGCAGGGTCAAAAATGTATCGGTTTTGCACCATTAATCAGCACCGTTAGTTTAATTACTGGAAAATCAGCAAAAATCCATACTGATAGTTTTTCCAGGTGGCGTCCGTTGCTGAAACGGATGAAAGGTCTGCTAACATTATAAGAGCGGCCTCTAGAGGCGAATCACTGACACCACAACCTGTTTGTTTTGTAGCACATTTTCATGATTCAGTACTGTTTTTACACAACTTTCTTTACCTCCACATCGTGAAGTAACATCTTGTAACTAAATTATAACCTTAATGGACTTGTACAAATAATATTGCATTCTAATATGAACATGAAATGTGTATAATCAGTAATAAAGTGAGGTTTCCTATAAAAGGAGGTGGAAGCTGAGCGGTTAAAGTTCTGAGTTTCTGATCAGAAGGTCAGAGTTCAAGCCCCAGTATGGCAAGCTGCCACTCTTAAGCCCTTGAGCAAGGCCCTTCTGTGTTCCAGGGGCACTGTATCATGGCTGACCATCTGCTCTGACTTCAGCTTCCCATTACTGGGATTTGCAAAGAAATACCAATTTCCCTGTGGGATCAATATTGTATTTAAAAACAAGCAAACAAACAAACAAACAAAAAAGCCAGCTGTATTTTTTAGCTTTTTACATTTTCCAACACTTGTTTATAACACACAAAGCTACTTTTTTTTTCTTTGATAAGCTCAGGAGAGAGAGGAAAGACAAGCTTAGCGGGTGGAATGTACGTTTGTAGCTGCTATAACAGAAACGATAATAAAACAAACCTTTTTGGCAAAGGGCGATGATGTAATAAGAATGAAACGCGTTAGGAACGATTAACTTGTGGAGGAACATGAATGAAATCTCTGGGGGATTTTATTCCTCACTTATGGCGTAAAAGTGGAAGTGAATAAATCTTTAGTAAAAGAGTCTACTGTAAGTGTGCTTCAGAGAGGCCACTTCGGCTTGGACAGGATGAAATATGGCTGCTTTCTGAAGTGATAAGTTATAGTTGTATGCGCCTTTTTCTCTTTCTCTTCCTTCCTTTCTCTCTTTCTCTGGTTGGGTTTCAAATCAATTAAGTGACTACAAGCACAAAGCCAGTGAGTGAGCTTACAAGGACCAGTGCACTCATTCATCACGACTGTACAACTGACAATAAAGAGAGTTTAAGAGCACCGAGGAGGAGATCTAGTGTGAGGTAAGGTGTGATAAATGACCTCACTGACCTCATTTCAGCCGTCTATATCTATTTATATTTCTTCCCTTCTAGACTTTTAAACAGGTCGGTGTTTCCTGCGGTTTGGTCTCGCTGCCCAGACATACAGGTTTACTCAGTTCCTAATGGGAACTCATGGGATTCCTCAGTTCCTTTTAGATCAATTATATATGCAGAGATAAAAACTTTATTACAGAGACAAAGGATTTAGTACAGAAACGGAGACTTTAGAACATAGACAGAGAATTTTTACTGCAGAGACTTTAGTATAGACTTTAAAACAGAGAGAGAGACTAATACAGAGATAAAAACTCTTTACTACAAAAATGAAGACTTCAGAACATAGACGAAGATTTTACTACAGAGACCCAGACTTTAGAACATAAACAGAGACTTTACTACAGAGATGGAGACTTTAGAACATCATAGACGGAGACTTTAGAACATCATAGACGGAGACTTTAGAACATAGACAGAAACATTAGTACAGAGACATTAAAACATAGACGGAAGAGACTTTAGAACATAGATGAAGACATTAGTACAGAAACTGAGACCTTTGTACAGAGACAAGACTTTAGTACAGAGACGAGACTTAAATACAGAGACAGAGACTTTACTAGAAAGACTGAGATTTTAGCACAGAGACAGAGACTGAAGCTACGTCTACACTAATCCGGATACATTTAAAAATGGCGTCTAAAAACGCTCAGCGTCAACACTTTCGTTTTCAATCGTTTTCCAGAAGTTGCTCATCCACACTGAAACGTCAGAAAACACTTACGTCCCTGTAACTCTGTACACTGTACTTTAGTACAGAGAGGAAGACTTTACTAGAGACAGAAGTAATACAGAGACAGAGACTTTATCATAGAGACAGAGACTTTGGTACAGTTATAATTTGAGTGGTTCTAAACAAAAAGTTTCATTTAGAACGATTCATCTTCTTACTTCGCAAACAGATGCAAGTTTAACAAACGCAGGCTCCGCCCACAGATCCATTTAAAGGTCTTCCAAAAAAAACTTTAAAAAAAACTTGTCTACACTGAAACATTTGAACATGATCATAATCACATTATTTTCGGATAGTAGCATGACAATGCCCAAAGCCAGCTCCATGAAGATCTGCTTTACATGGGTTGGAGTGAAAGATCTCCAGCTGTAGAACTGTAACCCAATTGAACATAAATGAATGTGAACGCTGACTGCACCCCAGGTATCCTCACCTCCCCTACATCAGTACCGGAGTTCAATGAACGTCTTTCCGGAAGAGTGGAGGTTTTTATAACAGCAAATAGAAACTTAGCACCTAGCGATCTTATGGTCAGGTGTCCACAAACGGTCATTCATATAGTGTATAACGTTTTATACTCTGGCTTAATCGCATTTCTATCTTCTCAAATGCTGTGAAAATATTCAAATTTGTATCACATTCAATCAGAAGAAATCACATTCATCAGTCACATTAACCAGTTAGTATGAACGTCACCAAAGAGCCATCATCCATCATTCACGTGCACCTGGCTAATTTGCAAAATTGCTAATCGCAAAGCAAACATGGATCCTGATTCGTTATAAATCGTCATCTGAAGAGCCTTCGCTCCGGGACTCTTCAATCAGACGCCTCATTGTGGATGTCCTCTGTCCTCATCATCATCACTTCTCTTATAATTAGGTCACTTCTTCACGTGTCAGCCTCAGTCATCCGCTTAAAGAGCACCGAACCCGACAGCAGCTCTCTCGCACTGTGTGTGTGTGCGTGTGTGTGTGTGTAGCTGCTAAACTTAGCAACAGCTTTACAGGGGAAAAGCCGCATTTCTAACCTACATACAGCCAGCAAGTGAACGTCCTCATCATCCCTCTTTATTCAGTCCTGAGTGAGAGACACAGAGAGCTATGCTGAACAGTGCTGTGGCTCGAAGAAAACGATGTCTGCTCTTATTCCCTCCACGTTCGACACACTTCACACCTGAACATCAGAAGCAGTGGCACAGAAAACTGGAGCAAACTAGAACCCACAAGCATTTATTTGTCACAGAGATTTCTTGTTTACTTTCTGTTTCCCTCCTTCTGATGATTGTTCACATCTGTTTTAGTGATTAGTCTCATTTGGGGCTCATTCGACGGCGTATAAACGCTCCTCTGTGTGGGTAACGGACACACCTTGAGGACCATATGACAAATGTGAGCCTTGTTTGGTGGTGTAGGAAACAGTAAGGGTCAGTGGTTGATTTTTGAGAAGAATGGTGGTCAGAGATTGATCTCTGAAAAGAATTGAGATCAAGGATTAGTCTTTAAGAACAGTGGTGATCAGTAATTGGACAACTGGAACAATGGTTGCCAGAGATTAGACAATTTTATCAATTAGTAGTCAATGTCAAATAATAGTGATCAGTGATTGAGTGTTTGGAACAATGGTATTAATTGACTGGATGCCTGGAGCAATGGTGGTTAGGGATTGGTTTTCAAGAACAACGTGGTCACTGATCGGTCATTGATAAGAATGGAGCTCAGGGATTGGACAGCTGGAGAAATGGTGGCCAGGAATTGGTCTTTGAGAAGAATGGTGGTCAGTGATTGGACATTTGGAACACTGGTTGCCAGAGATTGGTCTTTAATAAGAAGTGAGGTTAGAGATTGGTCTTTAAAAACACTGGTGGCCAGGGATTGGTCTTTTAGAAAAATGGAGGTCAGTGATTGGTCTTTGAAAACAATGATGACAATGATTAAACATTCCAAACAAAAAAAGGCAAATGAATGGACATTCCAAACCAAAAACGATCAGTGACTAGTTGCTAGAAAATGGTTGTATCAGGAAATCGTCTATGGGAAATAATAGTGATCAGTGGTTGTTTGCTGAGATGAAATTTAGTTCACAGATGTTCCTCGCTACTAAATGATGTGAATACAAACAGAAAAACAGTTCTTATTAGGGTAACAAAGACTCAAATGTCTTTTTAGTCCTTTATTTCCTATCTGAGATCATCTTTCAGTGATCATTTTGCTCAGCCTGCTTTGAATTTAGATGGAAAATGTTTGCTAGTTGATTGAAAATGTCCTCATAAAGAGATTGACATGGTTCCCGTAATGATCATGCGACAGCCTGAGCATTCAACTGCATCTGTGTTTTACTGAGAAAGTAAAAAATCAGTGAAACACTAAAGAGACACACAGTGTTTCTGCAGATGCCTAATTGGGCTTTGATGGCTTTATGGTCAGACCCACACAGACAATACAGTCAGGACGTAATTAACTGGTAGTGTCTCCATCAGCGTGGTTCTGTAGGCGTTTCTCATTACACTTCCTCCACACTGCCGCTGGATTGCGATGAAATATAGACAGTAAATATCTTCCGATTCTGTGAAGATATAATTATCTGTATATCAGATACAGACAACATGAATAAACTATATGAATAAAAGTACTTGGATGCCTGACCTTTCCAGCCAGATGTGGTTCTGCTCCAAACTTTCAACAAAATATTGCAGGCACACAATTGCAATCTTTGGATGCAGTAGACACAGTTGCAGCATGATGATGCCCCTGTGCACAAAAGCAAACTCCATGAAGATCTGCTTGAAATGAGTAGAAGATCTTCTGCAAAACTATTGAACACCTTTGGGAAGAAGATGACCGCTGACTGCACCCCAGACCTCCTGACCTCTCCTACTTCAGTACCTCTACATTTATAGCATTTGGTAGATGCTCTTATCTAGAGCAACTAGCATTTTTCTCATTCATACAACTGAGCAGCTGTGGGGTTCAGGGCCTTGCTCAGGGGCCCAGGAGTGAGACCTTGGTGTGGCAGAGATTTGAACTGAAGAAGTCAATTGCCTTAACCACTAAACTACCATCTCAAGATAGATAGATAGATAGATAGATAGATAGATAGATAGATAGATAGATAGATAGATAGATAGATAGATAGATAGATAGATAGATAGAAAACACAAATCAGTCAATTAATGAACCAATCAAAAATAAAGAAAAAAACTACACAATCTTTTTTTTTTTTTTTTTTTTTTAATTTATTAATTTTTTGGGAAAATATACAATTAATTGACGTATTCCATTTTATGTAAATAGTTTAATTAGTTATATTATTATTTGTAATTTTATTTTATTATTATTTAAATATTTAAGCATTTAATAAGAATTCAATACTACTATTAAAAAAAAAAAAAAAGAGTTACATTTTCTCAGTAGAGGAAATATTAATTACCCACTGGACACACAGGGGCAAATGTAATTTCCATGCTCTCTAACAGAGTGACATGGTGGATTTGTGTCTCTAATAGGAAATAAATCCCTCCTTCATTCGGGTCTCTTCTGCAGGGTGAAATTTCCTCTTCGATGTTACTGAAAGGATAAAAAGGCTTACGCAGTAAGTGCAATTGTAATTAAAAAATGGGTAAAACCCATAAAAAACCAGAATACAAAAGATGATGTGTGTGTGTGTGTGTGTGTGTGTGTGTGTGTGTGTGTGTGTGTGTGTGTGTGTGTGTGTGTGTGTGTGTGAAGGGGAAAAGAATAAGCAAGCAGACCAATGCTTCAGCTTTAGATGGTCCTCCTGTATGTAGTGTTGTAGCAGGACATGATGTAGTGAGAAGAAGAGAAATCGCTTCTTCACGCTGGTATGGAAATGAGTGGTGTGTCTCTGTGCTTGTGAGAATATTTATATGGATTTGTAGCTCCAAAAGCAAAACAAGTCTCCAAACTGTCAGCTCGTTCTCTGTCACGCAGGCTGTCAGTCACGGGGCGCGTTTACTTTCTAACACACTGAGCGAACCTGCGACTGCATAAATCAGACGTGATGATATTGGATGAAGCCCTTCTTCGTCTGGGGCTCATTTGCATCACGGAAACAAAGCAGGTACGGACGATTACAGTAAACAGATTTATGAAGAGGAGCTCATGAATTAAACACCAAGCTGCAGAAATCATGCGGGTTTATAGTGTTTACAAGCACAGAGAAGAACCTGCATCGAGCTAGTTTGTAGGAAACTAAGCAACCTGAGAACCTGAGATCATCCTGAAGTTAATTATTTTACCAATAATCATTATTTAATTTACCTCATAAATAATCACTAATGAATAGACATTCGGTGATGAGGATGATGATAGGTTCCTTTTTTGAGTCTGGTTCCTCTCAAGGTTTCTTCCTCATGACATCTCAGGGAGTTTTTCCTTACATTTACCAACTGTCTCGCTCATCAGAGATACACATACAGGGACTTAACTAAACCTTTATACAACTTTATAACCTCTTTATCTCTGTGAAGCTGCTATGAGACATTGTTTATTGTTAAAGTGCTCTCGATATAAAACGGAATAATATAAATATTTATTATTATTGTTGTTACTATTATTATTATTTTCTTCTTCTTCTCATTGTTATTATTACTGGATGATGGCTAACATTTAATCAATTTCAGGAACCATTAAAAAGTGACATAATGTTCTTACTTGCATCATTGCAGCCAGAACCTTTTTTAACAGTCTTGAGAAAAAAATAAACAAATATAAAAAAAAAAATAAATAAATAAATAAATAAATAAAAGCACAAGCTGCCACGGTAAACATAAAACAAATATACAAGAAATCGTACAATGTTAAGGTGAAGTGGTGGTTAAGTGGTTAAGGCTGATCGTAAGGTCAGGGAGTTCAAGCCCCCGTATTGCCAAGCTACCACTCTTGTGCCCTTGAGTAAGGCCCTTGACCCTCTGTATTGTCACCCTTTACTCTGACCCCAGCTTCCTAACATCACTGCGATGATACACAAAAAAAGAATTTCACTGTGACATGAAACAGCTCTGACACTGGAGACTTACAATTTAAATGTACATTAAGTGTCGTTCTGTTAATGAGCTGTTACCAAGGAAACCACCAATCAGCATCCAGGATGTGATGAAGATGAGGTACAAGATCACAATAAAACCTCAGCCCTCTCTCTCAGTGCACTCATCAATTTAAAGGTCACAGAGGTCAAAGCGTTCGTATGCTGTAGTCAGAGCTTAGGATAATTCATACTGTGTGTGTGTGTGTGTGTGTGTGTGTGTGTGTGTATGTGTGTGAGAGAAAGCTCTTTACGCTTCAGAAGTCGAATACAGTAGTCTTCCATTAAGAGTGTCCTATCAAACAGCAGCAGATAAACAGAGGATCAAAGCGCTATGCCCTGGTTAAGAGATTTGCTCGAGCGAACGGCGCAGGTTTGTTTGGCGCAGAGTTTCTGTTTGCCTCGCAGATGAAAAGAGACTCGTTTTACGACGCCGCAAAGCGCCTCCCGTCTAATGACACCGACACAGAGAGGAGGATTATCAAAGCCGTTCGGGACCTTTAGCTACGGCGGAGTGCAGAAGTCTGAATCACCAAAGGCTTCTGGGAGGGAAAAAAATGTTTTTGCATTCATGTAATGTAGGTGAAGCCTGGAACAGACCAACCATCCATAACATGAAGTAAAAACAACAGAAGATCTGAGGAAGGCGGCATGTTATATCTGCTGTTAGAGTGGCGATGTCTAACAATGGGGTTAATAATAAGTCCAAGACAAAACTTCTGCTCAGAAGAAACAAACTGCAGAATGACGTCCAAGTTTGGGGGAAATATGCAAATTAGATAATCAGAAAACCTCTTTTGAAGTTTTCTTACATCGGAGGTGAACATGTTAACCGGGACGATGCTCTTCTTAGTCCTGACTGTATTACTCTGTAGATTTGATTTTACACCCCCAATTCGCTGTGTAAAATGTAAATAAAAACAGAATGCGATGATGTGAGACGAGGCAACAAAAGTCTGGAAACGTAAGTGTTATTAAAATTAAACTTTTGGAGAAACTAACGAGGTTAATTGGCAGCAGTAAGTCAGTAAGATGACTGGGTATAAATATTGTATCTTAGAGAAGCAGAGTCTCTCAGAAGGAAAGATGGGCGGAGCTTCAACAATCGTTTGAAGACTGCATCTACAATTTGTGGAACAATTTCAGAATAATGCTCAACATGAAATTGCTAAACAGTTGAATATCCCATCATTTACCGAACATATTTTAATATCATTAAAACTTTCGAAGAATCTGAAGAAATCAGGAAGAAAATCAGTACTGGATGGCTGTGATCTTTGGGCCCTCAGACAGCACTGCATTTAAAAAAGTCATGATTTTGCATTCTGTTTTATTAATAACTACAGAAATCATTGTCTGTGAACACGGTTTGCATGTCACCCACACATGCAGGTTAGTCAAATCAAGTCAAGTCAAGTCAAGTCAAGTTTATTTGTATAGCGCTTTTCACAACAGACATTGTCTCAAAGCAGCTTTACAGAAATCAACAGTTAAGGTGAATGGTGTGTGTTTATCCCTGATGAGCAGCCATGGTGACTGTGGAAAGGAAAAACTCCCTTAGATGTTATGAGGAAGAAACCTTGAGAGGAAACAGACTCAAAAGGGGAACCCATCCTCATTTGGGTGACATCAAGAGTTTGATCATAAATCTTTCAACAATACAGAACACTGGAGAGAGAGAACTAACATGATTACTGGAGTATAAGATTATAAGTGATGTTCTTTCTACAGTCTTATACAGTCTTTATGGTTATAGAACTACAAGCTACTGAGCTTAACATTTGTGATCATCAAAGATCCAGCATCAGCTTCTCCATGCCAGAGCCTTTAAACACTCCAGGAGGTCCAATGTCAAAACTCCACACATGTAGTGGGATCCAGTTGTTACAGCTCTATTATGCAAAGAACAGGGTATACGTGAACATGATCCAGAAATGTTGCCATTCTGTGGTCAGACCTAATCAAAATGTTGGAATGTTATGAGTTCAAATGCCCACACTAACTTACTGTGACTCCCAGGGCCTCAGATTTACATTTGGAAGCTGCCCTTAATTAAAGGGACTTTTAATCATCTCATTGGTACAACTGAGCGGTTGAGACAATGTACATTGATTTGAATGAAATGATCAATGGCAGGTGAAACTCTGATGATCAGGATGCTGTTTGCCTTTAATGAAGAACTGAAGGCAAAAAAGACTGAGGGAATCCAAGCTGCTCGCTCATGTGGTCAATAAAATGCTAACTATCAACTATAAAACATTAATAAGGATTCGTGATCTTAAACAAAGCATCATTTGAGCGAATCGTTTAAGACATGATCAATAACGCCGAGTTGAAGTCTTGCTATCATGCTACCAAGAGCAGGTCTTGGTAGCATGATACCAAGAGCAGGTCTTGGTATCATGCTACCAAGACCTGCTCTTCAGGCCCTCCAACATGGTCATTAAGTAGATGTAGGTAATGTGGACCGGCGTTTAGTAAACCAGCGGGGAGTTGCAACATCAAGAGGATCAGAACGTTCAGCAAACACTTCTCGATGATTTCCCGCTGGGCGCGATGTTAGACGTTTGTTTGAAAGTTTATTCCCAGGTCTGATCCTCGCTTTAATCCTTGCAGGGATCTCATTAAGTTTTAGTGAAGATTTCTATAGAAGAGCTGCTGCTTCTGCTGCTGTGTTTATCCCAGGGCACTTTTACACAAAAATCCTATAAACACACACTTTACAGCATGCCTTTACTCTTCTATACTGTGATCATTTATCTAATTTGCTGTCACCCAGACGACTTTCCTCATCCGCCGCTGCTAGTGGAAACATCTCCCCTTCGCTGCACTGTACGCTTAAATTCTAATCGAATTGAATTAGCAATAGTACATCTGATTTAAATAATAATAATAATAAAATGAAGCTGGAGAATATCATGCAAACACAAAGTGCTGAAAGAACTGCAATCGAAGCTAACAAAGCCTCAGCGGTTTTCATTGTCACACACTTTCACATGCTTTTAAATCTATTGATGACAATAGTGAAATTCTTGCCTGTGGAAGCATTCAGACTTTTTGCGCCATCTTCCTTCAATACCAGACAATTTTATGGCAAATCTCACAGACGCACTCCGGAGAAACACTGCCGAGTGAACTGAAATAAAACCTTCATATCCGCCGATGTGAAGAAAAGCATTCAAACATGGTTCATTCAAAAGGTCGCAAAAACCGTGAGATAACCATCTAATGAAATTTGCAAACACTATATGGACAAAAGTTTGTGGACACTTCAGCACCCCATCTTCTGGGAAGATGTTCCACTAGATTTTGTAAAGTTTTATGCACATCATGGAGCTGGCTTTGTGATCATCCATGCCGGAGCAGGTTTTGGGTCTCCTAGTTAAAGTGAATTAAACATTTCACACTACAGCATCCGAAGATGTCCATTGTGTGCCTCCAAATTGGTTTTGGGAAGAACCACATTTGGCTCGAAAAGTCAGGTGTCCCAATACTTTTGCCAGAAGTGTCATCTATTGATATTTTAATAGCAGACATAGTAAAAGTCCACACACCCTTCACTCAGTAGAAGTGCAGATCCTCATGTTTTAAAAGATTCTGGTAAAAGTTGAAGTTCTGACTGCACTTTTTCACTCAAGTTAAAGTAAAGAAGTTTGTGCTCTGACGTGTTCTTCAGTAAAAACTAGTGATTATTACTACCTGTTTTAGTGTCACGCTGGAAACTAAACCTCACGTCATATTAATATAGGAATGTCTCTGTTCTCAGTCATGTTCTCATCACTGACTCCCTCTGTCTCATCCACGTTAACCCCAAACTTCTTACTGCCTTCTGCTCTGCTCACTGTGAGCTTCAGAAACTAGTCTACGTCTGTGGTGTGTGAGAGACAGGAGATGATCTACCAGTGGACTGAAAAAGCAGCGTAATGACATGAAACATGTTGATGAGCTGAAAACTGTGCAGTGAGAAAATAAACGATTCTGATTTAACAATGTAAGAAGTACAGATAATTGTGGAGTGAAAGTAAAATACTGATACCAGAAAAATCTACTGAAGTACAATAACAAAGTATTTGTAATTCATCTTTTTGACAATAATTGTCAAATTGTTGTGGTTTAAGGGGAATTTATTCTGTTACAGGAAACGAATCACCCATTGGGTACTACATGAAGTTATGGTCCTTGTACAGTATATACACAGAAACGTAGTTCACACACAAGTTTCTTGTGTGTTTTTTTTGTTCCAGTTCGCGATATCAGTCGGTATTAAACAAATCACTGTCCTAAGCCTGAGGATAAAATGAGAAGAACATAAAGCTACACAAAAAGGAGGAATTTAAGCACTCCTCAATATAAAGGATGGAACCTGAAAAGGGTTGAGGAAGTAGATTTAAGGAGACTCAGGAGAGGAAGTTAAGATCAGGACACTGCATGAGCATAGAGATATATGTGGAGTATAAGTGGAATAATATCGATACCAGTATCTAGTGTAGGCAGAACTTTACAAAGAATCCGCCATCTAGGGTTAGGGTTAGGGTTAGGGTTAGGAATTGTGGGCCATCATGGAATTGCGCAGCAAATCTGTTCATTTGAAGGATTTCTATATGAAATAATGAATATAGACCATCAATTTACCCTTCTGATCCATGTTCAGTACTGAATTTAGGTTTTTATTTTATATATGGCAGCGGTATACAAGGTTTGATCAAATAAAATCTTGTGTAGTTTTGTTTTTGATACCCATGGTATTGTGTGGAATTGTGTTTGCCAAGCAGAGTCTCACAACCCTCACATTTCCTCCACTTTGCTCACCACCAGCTGAACACAAAGTAACAATACTCCCTATACAGAAACCCAACATTGTCCTGAATAAACAGCAGGTGGTGATAAACAAATTGTATTTCCAGTCCACTGATACCAGGAGAAAGGGATACAAGTCTGAAGCCAGGACTGTGGACTACAGCAAACATTATTGAGGTTTAAAAGATAAAGTATTATTAGAAGAGAAGAATGGAGCATGTGTGAATGAAGCTGTGAGTGCAAAGTCATTCATGAACATTACTTTATGATATAAAGTGCCTGAAACGTGTGGAGACATTCAGTGTTTTATGGTGTTTGAGAGACACATTGATGATCATTTTAGTGCAACAAACTCGTTAATGTAACAATCTGAAACTTCACTTTGAACAAAAATCTATAAAGTCCAGATGTTCCACTTCAAAAATCCTCATTTAGCATGCAGAACAGTTTTGCACACTCTCAGCACCCGGACAGCACCTTCTTCTTCGTCCCAGAGCAGTTCAGTAGGATTTAGGTGCAGTGACTGGGCAGGTCATTATGATAGATATCACTCCAGACGTCTGTTTACTCTCTATATAACACTTACAGTACTCAGACGTGCTCTTTGGCTCATCGTCTTGTTGTACTTGTTGTACTTTCAATGAGCTGCAGTCCAGATGGAACTGCATGATGTTGAAGTGTGGAATGGGAGACATGTTGGTTCAGGATTCCTTTCACTTCCCAGAATAAGTCTCCATAACAACCCCCAAACCATTAAACATTCACCTCCATGTGTGAGTGTGGGGGTGAGGGAGTCTGATCACATCTTTTCTCCTGTTCTTCATCTCAAACAAGTTTTTCTGTTAGAGACACAAAATGTCCAATTTGGTCTCCACAGAACTTTTATTCATTTACTGTCCAATTCTTGTGTGTTTTTCCTTTTACTGAGTTTATTGCATAGAAACAAAAGGGACCTGTATGTGTCTCAAAAACGATGAAAAACATGCACATACAGTATTAATGAGTGATTCTGAAACAGAAACAGCGATACACAGCTCTGACAGGAGAAGCTGATAACACAACAGCCCATACACATCACAAAACTGGAGTTCAGAGTTTGACAAAAGACACGTTGTGCACATTGGAGAAATCTTTCTCCAAAATTCTCTAACATTTTGGGACAAACTGCTGTTTGGCAGACCACCTTCTACCATCAGAACTTTATCCACACAGTGAAGCATGGTGGTGGTGGAGATGTTGAAGAGGTACTTTGGGCCTGTTGTTAATTCCCTTTCGAATTTACTGACTTCCTGTAAACATTCATATGGAAAACTGCTCGTATAATGAGGCCACCATGGCCAAACGCCACCTTTTCATTTGCTTTCTAAACCAAAGTAACATGTTGTGTCAGTATTGTGTGTGTTGCTTATAAAAGATTGATCATTTTGCCATATCTTGGTACGCTTAGCTGACTATCAAAATGAGATGGATGAACTCACTGTTCAGTATAAATTCTAGGAGGCAGAGTTTTGTACGCCTGGAGGTTCTGCATCTGTTGATTATTGATGGCACCCAAAGCCAGAGATCACTGTAAAACTGTGAGGAAATCAAGAGGAGCATCTACAGCGCCTTTCTACAACCACAAATAACCTTCTAAATATATAAGAAATAAATGCATGGTTTAAGAAGATACAGTCTAGAAACAAGTCAAATGATCTGCCATAATTACACTTCGTGAGGTTCTTGGAATAGGAAAACATATCCAGGCTTTAAAAAGGAACAAAATGTCTTTAAGTGTTAAAACACTTAATCCAAGCAGTCAATTTAGTCTCATTTTACTTTAAACTAGCTTTTTAATTTTTTGTTTGCATTCCTTCATTTGTGTGAAAAAATCTTGTGTGAGAAATCCCCTTAATTCAAGAATCGGCATCATTATATATTCTGTCTTAAAAGAAGATTTTTAAACTATTAAACTAACAATTATTTATTCAAATGAAGATTGTCTTGTGAACCGCAGTAGTTACGACACTAAAACAAAGTAAAATCATTAGTTACTGCTTCTCAAAATAATTTACACTTTTTGCCACATAAAACATTATTGAATGTATTTTGTAATATCTGAGCACAAAGATATTCAACATGAGCGTCAACTGAAATCAAACACATTGATGTAGTAAAAAGAAACAAATACTTTGTATTAAAGTTCTTCACACCAGTTATTACAGCTAAAATTAAGGTCGTAAAATATCAATTTGCAGGTAAAATAACTAATCCAATCTATGTAAAAAAAATTAATAAATGATCCTAAAACAATCATAATAATTACGCAGTCTGCTCTCGCAAAGAATTTTATTTTTTAAAATGATATCTATAAGATTTTATTTTGGCTAGAAATAAGATTGTAGGTCTTTTTGTTGTTGTTATAAGATTGTAACACTTCTATTTAAATATCATAAATTTACATGCCTGAAAAAAGCATCGCCATAAGTGTCACCTTGACGCGTTGCAAAACAAAAAAACACAGAACGCAGAGAAAAACATCGTAGGCGCTACAGAGAATGAAGCCGTGTCTGAACAAAAGCCTTCCCTGTGGTGTTTTATTGCATCCATGTTGCAGGAAAGTCAAACTTTCCTCTCCTACCGTTAGAGGACACGGCGTGTTTCACAAGTCATCAGAGGAAGACGAGCGTCCTGCATGGCTTCAGCCTGAGACATGGAGCAGGCGGCTGTTAAAGCTGCCACAACAGCAGACTTCTTCTCATTAGCACCACGCCGAGCCGAGCTAATAGCGAACAGCATTCACAAATTACTGACTGCTGCTCCGACAGGAGACGCAAACGCTGCTGAGGGAACCACTGCTTCAATGGAGCTACGCATGGAAAACTATGTGTATGAACTAAATGATTTTATGGATATTACTTTCGCTATAAACAGACAAACACCATTTTGAAGGAACGTTCGAATTCTTTCTGGTTGAAGTTGTGTATCTTAGGAACTGTTCTAGCATGTGGTGCTAAACCAAGGCCAGGAACATAGTGAAGAACCTTAGACAGCCAAACAATGGTGTTCTAGCCTGTTCTGGAAGCTAAATCTATTTCGGTTTATTCTTGTATTGTTTATTTTTAAAATTGTGTAATACTGTATAGATAGATAGATAGATAGATAGATAGATAGATAGATAGATAGATAGATAGATAGATAGATAGATAGATAGATAGACAGACAGACAGGCAGGCAGGCAGGCAGGCAGGCAGACAGACAGACAGACAGACAGACAGACAGACAGACAGACAGACAGACAGATAGATAGATAGATAGATAGATAGATAGATAGATAGAACTTTTTACATGTAGAAATATAAACATCTTATCCTTTATAACGCTGTTTTTACTTCTGAACTTTCTCCAGCGTGGTAAATCCAATGACTCCACTGAAGCATTGCCTTTTTTCATTTTCATGTTACTCTTCCTATGAGATTAAGAAATAATCTCAGAAAGCAGCGAAGGAGCCTAGCAATTAGCTTGTGTCCCCGCGGTGCACTCGGAGAGCTGATCGATACGAGCGTCTTCGAAGCCAAACGAAAATGTAATATGGCTGAGTTATTTATCTTTCACTCTTTATTGGGTTAAAACCGGCTGCTTTCCATGAATGTCGCATAAACGCACTCAGAAACAAAGTGCAATTTATAAGCAGTTTACGTGGAAATAATAATAATGAGCTTTTATCAGTTATATTAGAGAAGGTCATATAGTAAGAAGGTAAAGGAGGATAAAGTAAAGTAGGATTTCTCATATAAAATATGGACAAAAGTATTGGAAAACGAGCACACAATCGTGTAGGACGCCTTCGGACGCTGTTGGAAGTGTGTGGAAGATCTCCTGCTATTGAGCTCCAAAATAAGCTATTCAACATAAATGAATGTGAACTCTGACTGCACCCCCAGGCCTCCTCACCTTCAGCACCTGACTTTTCTATCACCCTTGTGGCTGAATGGATCTCCACAAAATCTAGTGAAACGTCTTCCCAGAAGAGTGGAGCTTATAAACGGGATGTTCAAAAAAAAGCACATATCAATCTTATGGTCAGGTGTCCACAAACTTTTGCCTGTTAATTTATTTAATCCAATTTTGTCTTTCAAACCAGTAAACCTAGAAGTGTCCAGTTGTATACAGTAGATGTTCTGAACTCTGATATGAACTGACCTTCTGGGATCCCCATAAACCTGCATCTTACTTTAGTAAATTATTGGTTGGAACCAATTTATTCTGGATCTCATCTCCTGTCGCTTCATCTCATTTCGTCTCGTCTTTTTCCAGCTCGTTTTCTACTGATCGAACTGTTTTTCATCTCTATTTATTAGTGAAAGTTCTGAGAAAGTTCTCACTAATGTTTTTGTCAAAAATGTTTTACGCTTTCTTCTATAAACACAATTTTAAAAAAAAATGATATAATTCCTACCAGGAGAAATTCAAGTTGCAGGTACACTATATTGGCAAAAGTTTGTGGACACCAGGTTATAAATGTTGCATGTGCTTTTTTTGAGCATCGCATTCCACATTTAGTCCCAATCTGCTCTTATAATTCTCTCCACTTTTCTGGTAAGATGTTCCTGTAGATTCACCAGATGTACATCATCCACAAGGGTGTTAGTAAATTCATGTACTGATGACAGTGAGCTGAGGAGGCCTGGGGTGCAGTCAGTCTTTACATTCATTCCAAAGCTTTTCAATGGGGTGTGGGTCTATAGCAGAAGATCTTCTGGATTTGTGCACCGAGGCTTTACAGGTTTGGGTCTCCAAATTCAAGTGAAGGTGAAAGTTTATTATACCGCATCCAAAGACGTCCTGTACAACTGTCGTCTTTGTGATCTTTGTGACAGTTTGGAGAAGAACCACATATAACAGGAGGTCAGGTGTCCTGAAACGTTTGTCCATATCAAAATTCTGAATAAAGTAAATCCAGACCCAGTTCATGATTTATGGTTTGAAATTTCAGTTTTGAGATCTGAATAGATACATGAATGTAATTTCTTCTTTCTTCAGATTTCTGTACTTTAGTAAGTCCGTGTGTATACATGTTTCTCTTTGAATAAGAACATGAATATGTACACGGCTTTGTCGGACCCAGATAGAAGATTTTTTGAAAATTGTCACCACACAACTTAGTCATAAAAGATTCAGTGTGTGAGTGACAGCGCTGCCTTTATCACCGAAACACCTGCTCCACGCTGACAGAGACAAAGGTTCTTCAGTTCCCCATGTGGTTTGTCCTTGTCTCGGTGTCTTGATCAGAGAACTAAGGAGTTCAGCTCCCAGTCGAGGAGACGTGTTCCATCACAGATATAGATCCGAACACATCTCCCTCCACTGCGCTTCCTCACACACACGTTCGATAGCAGACCCCCGATGGACGAGCTATCAGCATGGCTCTGTGTGCGATCCGATACAGGGTTCTGATACGATGTAGTGATGCGTGAACACTTTTGGTCAGTATTTATGTGCAATAATATCTCTACACTAATACTGAGGTCAGGTGAAAGAAATCAGGAAAACATGCAGCAAAGGCAAAGACATGTTCATTTACTTTTTTAACGACATTTTTGTTATTAATACATGATTCTGAGATAAATAGATAAATACCAATGAAATACTCGGGTCACCTCTGAGCATTTGTCATTATATAACACGAAGATTGCTTTTAACAACAGACGTCTTCACAAAGCAGCTTTTCAATCATATCTGCAACACAGTCTTATGCTTTGAATAAATTCTCCTTATATATATTCTTTATTGCCTTTACTATTACTACCTCATGCTATTTGTGATAGTAATATTGCTAGTTGTTTTACTACTGCAATTGTTGCTATTAATTCAGTTTAATTCAATGTCCCAATACTGTAGCACTGTTAGTGTTGGTGCTTCTAATCAAACTGCTGTTCCAACCTCTAATAGGTTTCCTGCTCCTACAACCATTATTTCTATTAATCTTTTAACTACTGTACCATTTATACTTCTGTACTACGATGTAGCGACTGTTACAACCACCACTACTACCCTTCCTCCTCCTCCTCCTCCTACTACTACATTTACCTTCACATTTATGGAATTTATAAACACATTATAACTACTTTCACTAATACAAACACTGTTCCTCATTTTTCTGCTGTCACTTCTACTACTAAAATCACTGTATCATCAGAACCCCCGAGAGAAACGCTATGGAAAATAAAGAAAATGGACTATCGGGAGAAATGTAATACATATTTATGGATACAAATATATTAAAACATAAGTCAGTGATTCATATAAAGATAAGGCCTGCAGGATCTACTGGCTCTGATGGAACACCACTGATATCACGACTATATTTACATTGACATTTATGCCATTTGGAACACTGTTATTATTACTACTATCACTTACATTACTACTACTACTACTAGTACTATTACTTACCACACTTAGTACTGTAATTACCACTACTATTAGTCCTATTACTACTAATACAACTCCCACCACTATTACAACTATTATAACTACTATTATCAAATCAAATATAACTAAAATATAGAAAAAAAAGAATAATATAAAAATCTAAAGTACAAAAGTCTAAAGTATAATATATAAGTATTAAAAAATCACATGGAAAAGGAAGTAGGATATAAAACAGAATACAGAAGAAGCAGTCGCAACGGCAGCCGACCTCATCGGCGCCATCTTGGAAAGGGCTAATACTAATACTTTTACTCCTGTTACTACTAGTCTAATTATAATCAGTATTTTGCTGCTCCTACTGTTATTACTCCTGCACACTGCTTCTGGTATTAGAAAGCCTAATTCTCATGCTTTGCCATGTTCAGGTGCTTGGTATTAACGCTGACCTCAATGGCAGGAGGTGCGTTTTATTTTGTGGAAGAAAAAAGAAGTGAGATAAACTTTATCCACCATCATTTAAGGTAAAGAGATTTTAGTTCTCCTCCTGATGCCCTCCCTGCTTTCCACGTGCCAGTAGAATTAAAAAAAAAGAAAGAGAAGATTGGAGTGAATCATGTGTGATGTGATGTGAGGCGATGTGATGTGATGCTCGAACCCACACTATAAACAGGGAGTGCTATCCAGAAATAGCCTCATCCAACACTCCAAATCTACTATACCACTTTCCTCTACATTCCAAGACATGGCAAAAATCCCAGATCGAAAGTAGAGAAAAGTGTGAAAAGCATTAAAAGCAGGTCCTGAGATAGAGGTGATGATATAGAGAGCTTCAAGCAGAGTTCTCTCTCGGGGGCTAAATTCAATTTAGTTCCCTTCAACCTCATCCACAGTCCTTTATCGTTTCAATCAAAGAAACCGAAATCCGAAAGCTTGCAAGCTTGGCCTCATTCCAATTCAACATACACACCAATCTGTATCGTTCAGGAGATCTAAAATATATGTGGATGTGTTCTCGACTGGAGCAGTGTTTACACTGTTAAAAGTCCTCTGGCGGGTTTAGTTCCTTTCTAACAATGTGTTTATAATCCTGAGTGCTTCCTCGTGCAACACTCATTTACTCAGACTGAAAAAATACTTGAAAAAGGCAGATTCAAGGGGACGGACTGAAGATTCTTCCTAGAATCCTATAAAGGAACCCATCTATCAGGTCAATATACAATATATGGAGAAAAAGTATTGGGACACTTGACCTTTCCTGCCATATGTGGTTCTTCTCCAAACTGACATGCAATTGTCTAAGATGAATGTGGATGCGGTATAATAAAATTTTGCCTTCACCTGAACATGGAAACCCAAACCTGTTCCAGCATGTCGATGCCCCTGTGCACAAAACCAGCTCCATTAATATTTGCTGTAGATGCTTTGGTGTGGAAGATCTCCTGCTATAAAACTTCAAACCTACTGAACAACTTTTGGGATGAATGTGAACACTGACTGCACCCCAGACCTCTTCACCTTCTCACCTACCTACATTTACTAACACCCTTGTGGCTGATGAACACAAATGTCCACAAGCGCACTCAAAAATATATTCTCAGACAAACGCATACCATTGTAATGACCAATATAGTGTGTCAAACAGGTGGGATCAAAGTCAGGTCAGGCGATACCAAGCGAAACAGAAAACAGAAAATGCCAAAAAATTCTTGGTAAGGACAGATGTAGTAAGACAGAGCGTATACTTCACGATTTGATCGAATGAACCAAGTCCTTTTAAACCTCAGCCGTGATTGTGTGTGTAATTACAGCCAGGTGTGCTCAATCAGACACCTGGGTGACTGTGAATGTAGAAGTGTGTGAGTTTGTGAGGAGTGTAGATTGAAAAACAGCTGTCGTCTGGTGTGTTGTTCTTGCTGATTAGCCACTATCAGTGAGGAGCAAAAACAAGGGATTCTGACGCATTAAAGATGTTCTGAATGTTCTTTATAGATGTAGAGAGGCTCTTTCCATGAGTCAAACCAAACCTGATCTACTCTAAACAATGCAGCTAGCTAATACACTTCATTCCAGTGGTGGACAGTAATGTAGTAAATGTGATGTATTTGTATTGTATTTGTACTTTACTAAAGTGTTTCCATTTTGAGAGATTTTACTGTAACTTCACTACATTCAAGTCACAATCAAGTCAATTATTTAAATATTTTAACTACATTTAGTGATATCAGTCGTTTCTTTTTATTTACGAGGATAAAAACGTAACTGGTGAAACACGCAGCGAGTCACCAATCAGGGTCAAGGCTCTGTTTTAAACTCGTCCTGATTGGCGCTTGGTGTATCTACTGATCACCAGCATACAGTTCAACATCAAGCAGAACATTTGGAGAGGAATAAATGATGAAGAAACTCCAGACTCGAACTCACCACAACACACGTGACCTCGTTTACACGTTTTATTAAAGAAGGTTTTGTGTTCATGATGATTGTAATAGAAATCAATCAGAGTTTGAGTCATTAATATCATTCTATTAATAGATCAGTGTGCTGAGAGTCACATTCGAGTCTTTTCACATAAACTGAGGTGATTAAGTAAAGAATCTTGTGATAAAAATGATAATAAGAACATTATATTACTAATGAATAGTGTTTCTATGCTGCGTCTTGGTGTACACCCAATAATACGAGTTATTTTCCTATAAGTATATGTGTAGCGATGTTCTTGTATGTTGATGGATAATGACCTTGCAGTCAATTAAATTAGCATTAAGTCAGGAAATGGTAAGAGCAGCAGTTTTTCTTCACCAGTAAAAGAGATGCTTTCCTCATCAGGGAAAAAAGCTTCATTGACTGAATATTAAACTGCACTTTTATCCAGCATAAAAAGTCTTCCAGTAGAACTCCCATTATGGCCAAATTCTGCTGACATCATCTCCACATTTTACCGAATAAGCACTTGACCCAAAGTAAGACCCAGTGACTCGGTCCAACCCGAGAGGACCTGGATTATTTTATAGCACTTTTAATAATGTACATTGTACATCCTCGGTGCCGTATCAGCATTGTGCTTCCCTACCTTCTGTCGAATCTCTTCCTCCATCTTGATGGGCGAGCCGAGCTCCGCTACTTGTTTGACTCCTTCACTTGAGTAACCTCCGTATTCCCAAAGCACATAGTCCTTGGAGTGTGAAGCGCCAATGATGGCTGACCAGTGATTGGCTCGTCCTGTTACAAAAAAACAGATTCACTTAGCAGCAAAATAGTCACATTATTTATAAATAGAAAAATACTCAAAAAATGTGTGTTACCATTACTACTGTATTGATGCTTCTGTTTCTGTTACTAATATTAGTCCCAGTATTCATTTATAAAAATCTATTTAAAAATTGTTTGGCTCCTGTTCCTATAACAATTACTATTAATGCTCCTGTTACTATTACTAGCTGCATTATTAATTACTATAAATACTAAAAAATTACTAAAGATACAAAATAAAATTGGCTTCTGTTGCAGTACCTATTTTAAATCATGCTCCTGTTACTGTAACTAATACTATTAAAGCTCCTGTTACTGTAATTATTTATGCTCTTGTTACTGTCACTCGCTTAGAGATAAATAAACATGCTCTAAACATATCAATTCAATCTTTAAATCCTCTCTGTTCCTACAGTCTTCCTGACAGTGTTCAGGGCTCAGACACATTCTCCCAGTTAAAGTGCAGATTAAAAACATATCTTTTTAACAAAGCCTACACATAACATACGTCTCACATCATAACCTTGTGCTCCAGAACATCTGATCACATCACATTATCAACTTGTGCTCTTAATATCATGAACAGCAGCTACGCTAATTCCTCTCCACTGCTTCTCTTTCTCTCCCCATCCCGAGGCTTCCGGAGGTTCCTCCAGCTCCAGTCATGTCCCACCTCATAAAGATTATGGACCTTTAAAGAAATAGATGCCAAACTCGCAAACATTCCGAACCATCTAGGGACGTACCAGTGCCAGCTGGATCCCACTACATGTGTGGAGTTTTGACATTGTACCTCCTGGAGTGTTTAAAGGCTCTGGCATGGAGAAGCTGGTGTTGGATCTGTGATGATCGCAAATGTTGAGCTCAGTAGCTTCTAGTTTTATACCAAAAAGACTGTATAAGACTGTAGAAAGAACATCACTTATAATCACGCACTCCAGTGCTCATGTTAGTTTTCTCTCTCCAGTGTTCTGTATTGTTAAAAGATTTATGATCACACTCTTGATGTCACCCAAATGAGGATGGGTTCCCCTTTTGGGTCTGGTTCCTCTAAAGGTTTCAAGGTTCCTCTCAAGGTCTCAAGGTGTTTTTTGTAAAGCTGCTTTGAGACAATGTCTGTTGTGAAAAGCGCAATAGAAATAAACTTGACTTGACTTGACTTGACTCTGTTAAGCTGCTTTAGGATAATGTCCAAAATTGATTGGAATTGGAATCACATTTACATTGGATTCGAATTGGATTGACAGTCATGTATCTGTGCACTGGTTTATGTGACTGATCACTGCGGGTGAGAATAATCATATTGCCATTTATTTGCGCAGAACATCCTACAGGCTGCAGTGAGTAATCTTCACAACCTAAACACTCTGACTCCGGTGTGATCAGCAGGAACAGCCTAAAGATCCATAAAGTTACTGAGCACCTCAAGAACTTTGAGACTGTAATTAATATACACCTCAACAATGATGGAACTGCAATGGGATCCCTTATGAGTCTGGTTCCTCTGAAGGTTTTTTCCTCATGCCATCTCAGGGAGTTTTTCCCTTTACCACAGTCACCACTGGCTCTCTTAATCAAGATAAACGTATAGACATATACACTCTTTTATACCAATGTACAGCCTCTTTATTTCTCTAAAGCTGCTTTGAGACACTGTCCATTGTTAAAAGAACTATAAAAAATTGAATTGTTACTACCTGTGTAATTACTGTACCACCATCACCAATGGCAACGTTATTACTACTAATACTATAATTATTACTATTCATACATTTTATCATTTTCTTCTCTTTTTAACAACGATTATATATATATATAAATTTGTATGTATAACAATATAGAAAAGAGAATTACATACACACATCACATACATATGGTATATATATATATATATCTATATCTATATCTAGACAGACAGACAGACAGACAGACAGACAGATAGATAGATAGATAGATAGATAGATAGATAGATAGATAGATAGATAGATAGATAGATAGATAGATAGATAGATAGATAGATAGATAGATAGATAGATAGATAGATATCTGTGGTCACATCTTTTACCCAAACCATCAGGTTTTTATATTTCCTGTCATACAATGTACCTTTTTTTCCATCTCATATGTTAATACCCATGAAGAAATTACAATAAGCATATGATCTGAGCAGCTCAGTTTGTCTTTGAAGCAGAACAACCTTCTCATTTTTTTCCCTGCATCTCGTCCAGTGTAGCCCAGCGTTCCTGAAGGCACACAGTTGAAATGTCATGGAAATAAATCTGAAGCATTAAAGATGCCAAATAATAACCTTTGTGCCCTGAAAGTAAGATGAGGCTCATATGTATCTGCTTTTTGTCTAAAGGACGGATGGTTTAGAGGAGAAAAATCAGACTGATGGCAGGTGGCTTCATGCTACACCTCCTCCCTTGTGCTGTTTCTAACAATTCCTTCACACCTGTTCCACATAGCAACCTTTCTTTTACAATCTATTACCTGAGCAACACCTCCCCACCCCACCTCCAACACACACACACACACACACACACACACACACACACACACACACACGCACACAATCAGTTTTATAAACTCCTACATTTCATTCCTGGCTTCATCCTGTTTTCAGACATGCTTTTAATCAGCATATCGATCCGACTTGCTCAAGCCTGAACTGGAATTCAGTGTGTCAGTAACTCTGTTTCTTAATTTACTCCTCTGAACACCATCTCAGAGTGTTTGGAAGCTCTGCGGCTATACCAGTTAATGAGGTTTGGGTTTGAGTCTCTGAGTTTAAGTGAAGGGCAAATTACATGCTACTACATCTAAAGACATCCTGTTTAAGGAGGAACCACATATGACTGGAAAAATCAGGTGTCCCAATACTTTTGTTGAAGGTTTAGACATTGGACTTTGGATTAGAAGGTCATGAGTTCAAATCCCAGCACCAAGAAGCTGCCACTCCTGGCACAATTGCTCACTTGTAAGTAGCACCACACCGACCAGCCTTTACTCCTCACGTGCATCAATGATCCTCGTCCCCCACGACCCTGTCGCTGGTTTACCACTGTTCCTTACTTGGAGCACTTTTGATAGATTCTGACCACTACAGACCAGGAACATCCCACAAGAGCTGCAGTTTTGGGGACGCTCAGACCCAGTCGTCTAGACGTCACAATTTGTTGCTCAAATCCTTACATTTTTCCTGCTTCCAACACGTCGACATTGAGGACAAAATGTTCACCTGCTGCCTAATAAATAAATCCACCCACTAACAGGTTCATGATGAAGAGATCATCAGTGTTCTTCACTTCACCACTCAGAATCTTATGATGTGAAGGTTATTCCTGATTGGTGTGTAGCCATGCTGCTTTTTCGACAGTGTGTGTTGTGTTTCTGACTCACTGGGATAGTCTTTGGGGTGCAGTTTTTCGGACCAGTTCCCGTAGAAGGTGACTCTGTACTTGGCCGTTCCACAGGCGCAGCAATCCAGCAGAGGTTTTTCAGTGGCCTCACCATATAATGGCTCTGGAGAGGAGAAAACCCAAAATTACTCACACACAAAAAGAGAGCACACACACATACACACACACACACACACACACACACACACACACACTGAACAAAGTCGACATACATTTCTAAAAGTGGAGAAAGAAAAGAACCAGAGAAGAACGATGCATGACTCGATCAGAGGAAGGAAACGAACGTCTCCGTGGTGAGAATCAAAGCCTCACCTCTCTCACACAGTCGCTTTGTCAGAGATCCTTCATCCTGGAAAGAGATGATCTTCCTCTGAATGATGCTCGCTCTAGAAAATACCGACAAGAGACAGATGAGATAAGATGAGATGAGATGCAAGGACAGGGGATGTCTCAAAATCTTCCAAACCTATTAATATACACAAATTATTATTTCCAAGCACACTTTTCACCTTGAAACACAAAACGCCTGCATGCAACGACCTTCAAACTGTTACTTCCATCATTTACATCATTTTACAAACGATTTATTTATTTATTTATTTATTTTAAGCTTAAAATATTTCCATAAATAATTAATAATTAAAAAAAATAAATAAAAAATTAACAAATAAATCAATAAATGAGATTAAATGAAATAAAACATTTAGATGAAGATGCTCTTTTTTTTTTACTCGTCCCGTGTGTCTTTGAAAAACAATCAGTTTTCAATGATGTAGGTTATATCTTTTCCATCATCCCACTCTCCATCACTCCATTCTCTATCACCACCTTCTCCATCATCCTGCTCTTCATCATCCTGTTCTCCATCAACCCACACTCCATCACTCCAATTCTCCATTAGCATATTCTGTATCACCCTGATCTTAATCACTCCATTCTCCAAGAACTCTCTGTTTTCTGTTATGCCATTCTTAATCTTCCTGTTCTCCATCACAACATTCCCCATCGCACTTTGCTTCATCAGCCATTCTCAATCACCCACTTCTCCATCCCTTTCCTTTTCTTTGGCCTGTTATCCAATAGTCTGTTATCCATCACTTTTACGCTCCATCAAACCATTCTCCATCACCCTCTTCTTTATCTCTCCATGCTCCATCACTCCATTCTCTATGACCCTGTTTTCCATCACCCTGTTCTCCATCACCCTATTCTCTATCACCCTGTTCTCCATCACCCTATTCTCTATCACCCTGTTCTCCATCACCCTATTCTCTATCACCCTGTTCTTTATTACCCTGTTCTCCATCACCCTGTTCTCCATCACCCTTTTCTTTATCTCTCCATGCTCCATCACTCCATTCTCTATGACCCTGTTCTCCATCACCCTGTTCTCCATCACCCTGTTCTCCATTACCTTGTTCTCAATCACCCTGTTCTCCAGTACCCCCTCTCCATTATTCGGTTCTCCATCACCCAGTTCTCTATCACCCTGTTCTCCATCAGCCCTTTGCCATTACTCCATTCTCCATCAGACTGTTCTCCATCACCCACTTCATAGTTACTCTGTTCTCCATTACCCCATTTTCCATCACCTTGTTCTCCATCACTCTGTTCTTCATCTCTCGATTTTCCATCTCCCTGCTGTCTATTACCCTATTCTCCATCCCTCTGTTCTCCATCACCACATTCTTCAGACCGCACCTCAGTCTCCATGCTGTAAGCCACATCATGCTTTGTGATATGAATACTGAGTAAACCGATGACTCTTTCATTTACTCTTTAATTCGTTCCGTTTGTAGATTTTTCATCCTTTGTGTCTCACAGGAGTCCTCTTTCCTCCCAGGCGAGGTTTCAGCCGTACAGTTTCATCCACATCCTTCTTTTTATGGTCTGACCTTTAAATGGCCATAATGCAGCAATAAATCCCTCGTTTCCTCTGCTGGTGAATAAATAAATGGGAGGCCTTAAGAAGCGCAGCCCGAGTGGAGATAAGATCAGGGGCAGCTGGCGTGAAGGTGCTCGCAGGGCCACGAGCCTCCTGACTTCCAGAGATAACACCTGACAGGTATGGGTTCATCTTTGGCCTCATGACAGCATTATTTATTTCTGGAGAATAATTTTGTACTTTAATGGAACAGAGATACATCAGTGGTGAGAGATGTGAGGTCGGGACTGATTTCTTTTAAATCCAGATCTGTGATTCTGGATTCGTGGTGATCTGATGTCTTGGTCTTATCAAGATGTCTTGATAATAATTCAGCGCAAATAATAAATTAGCAGTCCAGGTTTAAGGGCCTTTGTGATCGGAGACCACCCAATTCCCAAATCAGGCTGTGATGAAGCTCCTCATGACAGTTCACCTGTAGAACGTGGTAATGATGGACATGACATTCAGAGACAGATTGTTGGCATTGCACCCGTCTGCATGCTGACTTCTTGTTCTGGCAGGCCACATTTAGTCCAAATTTGCAGATATAAGAAGCTCCACTCTTCTGAGAAGATGTTCCACTTGATTTGAGGAGATTCATTCAGCCACAATTGTGTCAGTAAAGTCAGGTACTGATGTAGGTGAGAAGGTGTGGAGGCCTGGGAGTGCAGTCAGCGTTTAATAGGTTTAGAGATCTGTAGCAGGAGAACTTCCACAAATTTCAATCCAAATAAGGGAAGAATTTCATGCTACATCCAAACATGTTTTCTACTGTTGTGGGCCACCCATTTTAAAAATAACAGTTTGGGGAAGAACAACACATGGCTGGAGAAGTCCAGTGTCCCAAAAACAGATTCCAGACCCGAAACGCTTTATTTTATCACTGAGTTATTGACAGATATTAGATTTCAGTTCTCCGTCTAATATCAGACTAGTCATTAGTATCAATATTACACCACTGCAGGCTGAACAGGAGACAGAGGGAAAAAATGTCTCCACAGTGTCACGGCTTTCTCCAACACACACACACACACACACACACACACACACACACACACACGCACGCACACGTACGGCCCAAAAGAACTGTCTTCCTGTCCTGAACGGCCGTAATTGTCCATGCTTTAATTCAATCTCACCCCAATTTCATACGTCTCGGAGAAACCGAGCAGCAGAAAAGAGCTGCTCCGTTTCAACGAGCCACCAGGCAATCAGGAGCAGTAATGGTTATTTAACATCCAATTTAAATTCTATCAATGAGACGTTATTAAGGCCAGATTCACTTTCCTGCATGTACATGGCTGATGCTAATCGTATTTCTCTCAGTGTGTGTGTGTGTGTGTGTGTGTGTGTGTGTGTGTGTGTGTGTGTGTGTGTGTGTGTGTGTGTTTTCAGTTTAAAGGAAGGAGAATTCTTTTCAGGTCAGTGCTCATGGCTTCCAAACGTGTAAATATGAGAGTGGAGAGTTTTATAAAAACGCTGTACATTAGGATGCAATGCAACATGACTTTTATGATAAATTACACTAATGTTTGTTTTTTTAATAAAGAACCGGAGAGCTGCTAATCATGATTTTATAACACACTATAACTGTAAGGCAGTCGGAGAAACAGTGCCAGATGTCAGTGAGTCGCTTCCGCCAAAAAATACAGCCAAAAATAAAGAACAGATGTAGCAGTGAGCAGCGATTATCGGGGGCCAAGCACTTTAAAAACTTTTACTACATGTAAAAAAAAGCATCATGCATTAATAAGAAAGGGTTTAATCAGTGGGCTCGAGGATTAAACAAGAATATTTGTAACAATTTCAAATATTGTGCTACAAACATTTATATATATATATTTAGTCCCAATTTGCTCTTATAATTCCCGCCACTCTTCTGGGAAGATGTTCCACTATTTCAGAGTGTGCTTAAGGATATTAGTGTTCATCAGCCACAAGTGTGTTAGTAAAGTCTGATACTGACGAAGGTGAGAAGGTGAGGAGGTCTGGGGTGCAATCAGTGTTCACACTCATCTCAAAGGTGTTCATCAGGGTTGGAGCTCTTTAGCAGGAGATCTTCCACTCTAACGCATGTCAAGCAGGTGTTCATTGAGCTGGATTTGTGCACAGGGGCATCGTCATGCTGGAACAGGGTTTGGGTCTCCAAGTTCAAGTGAAGGGAAAATTTCATGCTACAGTATACAAAAGTCAGGTGTCCCAATTCTCTTGTCTATATATATATATATATATGAGGATGACTCGAAAAGTCTAGGAGTAGTTCACAAGAGCAAAAAAGTCCAAGTCAAATGGTGTTTCTGATGGAAATGAAATTGGAGTAATCTGTTCTGTTCAGCTTGAGCCGAAGATTCTTACAATATGACACTCGAGTCTCAATTTACTCCGAACAAACTCGACATGTTCCTGCAAATAAAAGATGGATATAAAACCACTGAGTTTGACTTTTCTTTTTGGAAAGTTACACACTGTATCAGTTTGGTGTGTAATCAGATATCAGATGTTGAAATCATCATCATCATCATCATCATCATCATCATCGGTATAAAGAAGAGCATACGGATGGGAGAAAGATGTTAAATGTTTTTTTGATGGTTAAATAATCAAATGAAAAAGAAAAAACAACAGAAGTACGGAGACGTGAGTGGATGAGTCAGTGATCATTTCTTCATGATGAACAGAGTAGAGATCAGTGAATAGAAGGAACAAAGACGACTGGTATTACGCCATGATGATTTTCACTTCGGGTGACGAGAAACAGATTAACCTGATAACCTCACTCCCTCTCTAACTCTCTCTCCGTCTCTTCCTGTCAAGTTTAACATCCTCCTGAGGTACCAGTGACCCGTTGGAGATCACTCTGTGTGAGGATGGTTTCATATCAACAGCCTAAAGATCCATGAGGTTTCCTGTACTGTCCAGGAACTGATATGCGTGAGAAGGTGAGTAGGCCTGGGGTGCAGTCAGCATTTACATTCATCCCAAAGCAGAAAATAGCAGGAGATCTTCCACTCCAATCCATGTAATCCAGATCTTCCTGGAGCTTTGTACAGGGGCATCATCATGCTGCAACAGTTCTGTATCTCAGGAACGTCAAATTGTCAGGCGATTAACTCTCCAATGCTCACCTCCTGAATTTCAGCACTCCCAGGAAACTTTAATGATGTGTATGGACAACCAAATGTCCAAATCTGTCCTTCATGAAGTCCCTGTTTATGTCAGAAGTATATACTTACTGAGACTCACTCTCTCTCCAGGCTTCCAAACCTTCACGCTCTGCCATTCCTCCACAATTATAGCTGCCCATGACTGAAACAAATTGCAGCTAACTCTGAGCAGCATGACCACACGCACTGAAAACTCTCTGTAATAGAAGAGATGCTGGATAGAAATAAATACAGACGTGCTTATTGAAAATAGGCCTCGGATCTTAAAATAAAAAAAGCATGTAATGGGTGATGTTTAAGACGAGGATGAAATGAACGAATCATCTCGGGTTAAATACCATCATTTAAAATGACATTTCATTCAGCTCGGAAGAGTGTGAGGTGCAGAAGCGGAGTGATTTCATTATCTCTGGAGAATTTCTGGGATTTTATTCAGTCGTCTCGGTTCTTCTGTTTTTTTTCCATGAAAGATACAGTCAAAATGTACCAAGTTAATTTGCTTTCCATTGGTAAAGAACCTGCAGTATATGAGTTTAAAACGTAGTATGCTGAACTTATTCATCGTAATAGTGATATTAACATCATCTGAACATCATTTGCACACCTCCAAACTCTGTATTCTAGAGAATGATTTCATAGTTGAACCATATACGCCATCATGAGCGTGCATTACTATTATTATTATTATTATTATTATTATTATTATTATTATTATTATTATTATTATTAATATTATTCAAGTCAACAAAGTACAAAACCAGAAATCGTCTAAAAACTCAATTTTAACGAAACCAACATCCTCCACACCTAATGGAGAGAAGGTCAGCTAGAGAGGCACAACAGTAACAGATGCAGCACTGAGAAGTAGAAGAAACATTTACGGAGAAGAACAAGTCAAGAAGCTCATTTTATTTTTAGCCGATACACGTATTGTTATTTCCTGGATGGCAGTAATTCGCTGTTAGGTGGGGTTTATGTTGGCCTCGGGGGGGTTCTTCACATCACTCACACCTAGGTTTGGTCCTAAGGACACCCCGGAGCAAGCCAGGGGGAAGAACAGTACCCCCAACATACACACACACACACACACACTCTCTCTCTCTCTCTCTCTCTTTCGCACTTTCTCCAAGGTCGAGTTTAGATGGACCATTTTTTTTTTGTCTTTTTTTTCAGGATCATATTCTTTGCTATCCACCATCTCCTGGAAGCATCTCCACATCTTACGCAGTGCATCACATGCAGCAGCAAACCTGGAAATATCTATCAACTGAATGAGATGAGATCCTGTGCTATCTTGACTTCATCTGCTCTGGCATCATGGTCATTTCTTCCTTCAGTCAGAAATCCAGATGCCAACTTCTTGTTCAGCTCATGAGAAAATTCCAGTCTGGTGAATGAGACACGGGTTTGCACCAAGTAACAGTAAGAAAAGAAAATAGTAGCCGATGGAAAAAGTAATAAAAGCTTTAATAATAAATATTCGGTAAGAACAAGCGCTGGATTCGGGTCGATGGATTCTGAGCATTTCCCAGGAACACGGGCTGATGTATGGAGGGAGACGTTCCTCAGTGTGGCTGCACGCAATTTTAACACAAAGCACTATAACACCATGTAGAACCCAAGGTCACAAAAATCTCTCAGTTGTGAACAACAAGCAAAATCTTATTACTTATCATGTGTGTGTGTGTGTGTGTGTGTGTGTGTGTGTGTGTGTGTGTGTGTGTGTGTGTGTGTGTGTCAAAATCAGTGTTGAAATTTACCCAGCGGTTTTACAGATGCACCTGTCACTTTCAGCCACCGAACGTACAACATTACAGATGTTTAACTGACAGTGAGTTCCTTCCAGAACAATTAACCCTGATACACACTCTGTCCTCCTCTCTTTATCCCTTCATTCACCTGCAAAACATCTAAAATAATGCTCATGCTGAAGGAGTAGTGTGTTTAAAGTTATTTTCAAAACTGCCAAAAATATTTAATTAAATTTTTTTCATTTATGTAATTTTATTTAATACATTTTATTGATTACTGAATTTAACCAATATCGAATAAATTATTTTAATTTATTCTATTTTATTTTGTAATAAATATTATAAAATATTACTTTAATTATTATTTGACCAATAAACAAATATGTATATATATATATATATATATATAAATATGTAAATATGTATAAATATGTATATATATATATATATAGCATTTATTTGCATTTATTTTTATTTTCTTACTGACGTTCGACTTCCTCATTTTGCGAACGTGAACCTCTTTTCTGTGAGAAAGTAATCCTTCATCATTTCGCAGCATATTTATTCGAACAGTCTGACATTTGAGAAGCTTCTACTCGTCCTTTCATTTCACCCTTACTGCTTTCTTTATAACATCTTATCCATCTCCCCACAGCTGTCAGTCTCACCGTGGATCGATCATTCCATCATGGACCCCGGGACCTGTTCTCTCTTCGTCATGCAGAGAACCCGAGTGAGAACAGTTGGAGACTCGGTGTGGACCGGAAGCTCATCAGTCACTCTGACAGTCACATAATAATGTACATTAATAAGAGATGTAGACGCCTTTAAAGGCGCCGTGACTCGCTGGCCTCGAGTGACAGGCTCACACCGGGCTTTCATCATTCCACAATGTCATGCAACATATATCAAACTCATTTCTCTCTCCCTTATTTGTTTTCCAGAGCCATGCTGCCTCATAAAGGTTCCAGCTTTACTGCTCATCAAACACGGATTTACGTCTTGGTTTAATCATGTGACATACGCATCAAACAACCATGTAACAACCACCTACTTTTATGAGCCAGACTTTCTAACACACCCTTGAAACTCTACCACACCCCTGGAGCTATTCCAGCTACTACAGAAACCACTACTAGCATGCAGAACTAGCTAGCTAGAACGAGCATGCACAACTCAAAAGCAATGCAGAACTCGCTAACCAGAACTAGCATGTAGAACTAGCCAGAACTAGCATGTAGAACTAGCATGCAGAACTAGCTAAAACTAGCATGTAGAACTAGTTAGATAGAACCAGCATGCACCAAGTCTAAGTGACTGAATAAAACTAAATTGGAGGCACAGAATTTTGTAGCACATCTTTGGATGGAGATCCAACCTATTCCAGCATGACAATGCCCAAGAGCCATTTTCATGAAGATCTGCTTTAAAAGGGTTGGGGTGGAAGATCTCCTGCTATAGAGGTCTGAAGAAATTAGTATAAATGTGAAGGTTGACTGCCCCCAGGCCTCCTCACCTCATCTACATCATTACCTATCTTTACTAACACCCTTGTGGATTAATGAATCCCTACAAATCTTCACAAAATCTGGTGGAACAAAGATTTTCTCTTGTCGGTCTCAGGAAGATTCTCCTCACCACTGTCACCTTTTGACTGTTCCTTCTGGATTGAATTCTACATCCGGATTATAGAAAAGGCTGCTTTATTGAACAAATCAACATACGGCACTTACTTAAGCAGAATGCAGCCGCTGCCTGAAGAGGGCGCCATCCACAACACTTGTATTTTAGTCCTCCTGCGGGGGGTGCTCTCGGTTAATGCAGGGGGGCAATTAGTCATGAACTGGGTGTCCTCTTCATCAATGATCTATAGAGGAGATACACGGGAATAAACATACGAAGAAATCCAACATCACAGCATCTTACATCGGGTGGGTTTATAAAGACAAAGTTCCTGTTAGTTTTACTCTAAAACCTCCACACTGATTACAGCACTGATTGTAATGATGTGGAACATCTGCATCATAAGTTCATTATTTCACTTATGTTATAGCAGATATACAATATGGACAAAAGCATTCGGACACATGACTTTTCCAGCCATACATTCTTCCAGAAAATGTTAAGCTGAATTCAGTAATTATAAAAAAAAGCAGTACTGAATCATGAACATGTGCTAAATGAAATAACTATGAATATATTAATGAATTTATATAATTATAATGATATTGTTCTTAAATTATAAATAATGAATTTAATGTAGCACTCTGCAGCAGTCTCACGTGTAAAAACAAACAGCATGTGGTGTTGGTGATTCGCCTCTAGAGGTCGCTCTCGTAATGACAGCAGATCGTAAGCCGGAAAAACTATCGGTTTGGATTTTTGCCGATAGCCGATCGTTCCAGCGATCAACTATCCGTGTTGATTACTCAAAAATTAATTGCTGACCTCTACACAATTGTCTAGGACATCTTTGGATGCTGTAACAAGAAATTTTGCTTTCACTCGATCTGCAAAACCCAAACCTGAGTCAGCTCCATTAACTTATACTTTGCATGGTTTGAAATGAAAGATCTCCTGCTATAGAGCTCTAACCCTATTAAGCAAAATCTTAATAAAATCTAGTGGAACATTTTTCCAGAAGAGTGAAGGTTAATATAGCAGTAAATGGAGACCTGACGGGGAATGCGATGCTCAGAAAGAAACAACATACTAATCTTATAGTCAGGGGTTCACAAACTTTTGTCCATATAGTGTATAAACACTTGATACCGAAGCACAAACTCCAGTCTCAGGTCCAGAGTTACTTCTGACTGTTACAAAGCCTTAACACGTGAGTCTCCTTTCATACATGTTTAATGTGCACATTTCTTAGAGAGAAAAAAAAATCACCCTATTAATACTTCTACACACTTTTACATTTCCTGAGCATTCGCACAGCCGTCCCTGTGAATGAACCGCAACCACAGTAACCACAGTAACAATCATAACGCATTCATATACACCTGCGCTAACAATCCAGGAGCTCGACATCGCTGCGGCGTAGCATATTTTAGACCAGGAAGTTGTTAAGGAGCAATTACAGTGTCTTGAAGAAAATCGATCTGAACGCGTAATCAGTCATCGAGTCCATTTAGACATAAAGATTTCCTGTTAATGTAAAAAAAATGCACCAAACCATCACATCAGAGTCGTAATGAGCCTTAATTAAATAAAAACGACTCTGTTTTATAGGTTGTGCGTGCTTGTGTGTGTGTGTGTGTGTGTGTGTGTGTGTGTGTGTGTGTGTGTGTGTCACTATGACACTTTGTGAGAATGCAGCGGTCCTGCTGTGAAGAATGCCAGGCTAACCTTTGACCCACGACTTTTGAGGAGCTGAATGAGGACCTGGACGTCGCTCCAGCTGAAGCAACAAGCAATACAAAAGCGAAGCGCTGAGACCGAACACAAAGATCGTAATCGCAAACATCAATTTCAAATTGAGCTCTTTGTTGACATGCCGAACAAGTTGCTAGGAACAACTGGTGTTTTTTTTTTTTTTTTTCTTCAAGACAAAGAATTCCTGCGATAAAACAAACCACAAAGCATTAATTCTACACAAATTTGTGTTGTTCCTGTATTTTAGGAAACGTTCCCAACTTAAATACGTTTCCAGTAACAGTAAAACTCCTCCTTTTACATTTTTAAAAAAAATTTAGGGCCCCAGGAGAAAGCAAGAGCCTTTATTTGTCACATAAACATTCCAGCACAGGGAAACTTTCTTAACATATCTCTTCGGAAGCTGGGGTCAGAAAGCAGGGTAGAGGTCCTTGCCCAAGGGCCCAACAGTGGCAGTGGCAGCATGCCAGCTCAGGAACTTCTGACCTTCTGATCTGTAACCCAGTGAGTTACAACCTCCCCAGTGGCATAGTCATGGAGGGATTTGACCTCATAGCCTCTTTTTTATTCGAATTCATACATGTGAGCCACTGAGCTACTACATACCTCAACAGTAAGAAGCATAGGGTTTCCAGTATGCATTTGGCAGCCTGATGGATGTAAACTCATGACCTATTGATGAGAACATCTTGAACACTGAGCTACAACTGCCCAGTAGTGAATGTAATGATGTACGAGAACGCCGGTCTCCTGCACAACAGACTTTTAGATCTTTTAGTTTTTCAAAATCTGCTCTTTAATATTACTATTTTCAGGATAGCTTTCAGGTGATGTTTTTATTTTTGTGATGTACACTGTCCGGACAAAAGAATTGGGACACCCGGCGTTCCCAGCCATAGCTTTCCCAAACTGTTATCACAAAGCTGAAGGCAGATACAAGATGTCTCTGAAAGCAGTAACATGAGATGTTTTGTTCACTTGAACCAGGAGACCAAAACCTGTTCCAGCATGACAATACCCCTGTGCACAAATCCAGCTCCATGAAAATCGGCTTTTATGGGTTGGAGTAGACGATGTTCTTCTATAGAGCTCTAAACTCTATTGAACACATTTGGAATGAATGTGAATGCTGACTGCACCCCAGGCCTCCTCTCCTCGCCTACATCACTACCTGACTTTACTCACACCCTTGTGTCTGAATGAACACAAATGTCCACTTGGTCACTTCAAAATGTAGTGGAACATCTTCCCAGAAGAGTGGAGGAAATTATAAGTTCAAAATGGGAGTTAAGGTGGAATGCAATGCAATCTGTGATTCTTCTACTTCTTCTTCTTCTTCTTCTTCTTCATCTTCATCTTCTTCTTCTTCTTCTTATTATTATTATTATTATTATTCATTTATTTAAAGTTTTTTTACATTTTATTTTATTTTATAAGTAGAGAGTTTTCTATAGTTGCACACACAGTAAGTGAACCCTCACTCCACACACCCTCTTTCCAAAACCATTCACAGAGTCGTCCTGTAGACACTCCTTTGTTATCTTGGCTGTGTGTTTAGGGTCGTTGCCCTGTTGAAAGATGAACCTTCACCCCAGTCTGAGGAACTCTGGAGCAGGTTTTCACTAAGGACGTCTCTGCACAGTGCTGCATTCATCTTTCCCTCAAACCTGACGAGTCTCTCAGTTCCTGCTGCTGAAAAACATCCCCACAGCATAATGCTGCCACCACCATGCTTCACTGTAGTAATGGTATTGGCCAGGTGATGAGCAGTGCCTGGTTTCCTCCAGACATGACGCTTGGCATTCAGGCCAAAAAGTTCAATCTTTGTTACTCATAGTCTGAGAGTCCTTGAGGTGTCTTTTGGCAAACACCAGAGAGGCTGTCATGTGCCTTTTACTGAGGAGTGGCTTCTGAAAGGACACTCTACCATACAAGTCTGATTGGTGGAGTGTTGTAGAGATGGTTGTTCTTCTGGAAGGTTCTCCTCTCTCCACAAAGAAATGCTGGTGCTTTTTCAGGGTGACTTTAGGGTTCTTGGTCAGTTTTGTCGGGCGACTCGCTCTAGGAAGAGTCCAAGTGGTTACAAACTTCTTCTATTTATGGATGATGGAGGCCACTATGCTCATTGGGACCTTTAATGCTGCAGAAATATTTCTGTCTCCTTCCCCAGATCTGTGTCTTGATACAATCCTGTCTCGGAGATCTACAGACAATTCTTTGGACTTCAAGGCTTGGTTTGTTTCTGACATGCACTGTTAACTGTGTCTTTCCAAATCATGTCTAATCAACTGAACTGACCACAGGTGGACTCCAGTCAAGTTGTAGAAACATCCCAAGGATGATCAGTAGAAACAGGATGCACCTGAGCTCCATTTTGAGTGTTTTTTTATTTTTAATAAGGTTGCAAAATTTTTAACAAACCTCTTTCACGTTGTAATTATGGGATTTTGTTTGTAGAATTTTAAGGAAAATAATGAATTGAATCAATTTTGGAATAAAGCTGTAAATAACAACATGTGGAGAAAGTGAAGTTCTGTGAAGACTTTCTGGATATGTACAATTAATAATAGAAATATGTCTTCAAGGTTTAAAATGGTCTACTGAAGGAGTTAAGGTGGAACTTTAAATTGAATTTGATCAGAAATAAAGATGATCAGGAAGAAAAGACTGAGGATTCTGTTCACTGAGAATGAATGAACTGTAGATTTAACGCAATGTCTTAAAATCCTTTTGAAGTCTTTCTGTCTCATCCTTTGTTTTCTAAAACGCTAATCGGAAACGAGTAAAAACAGCCACTCGATACAGTTCAGATGAAGTCGGAAAATGAAGTGAAGCCCGTGTTAAACAGCTCTGACCCTTCTGTTGCTCGAGCCCTTAAGAACTCCATACGTCAGCATCTCGGTGCTCGGGTTCATTATAAAGAGCCTTATGCAGGTAAAAAGAATAAAAAAAACGCTAGGGAAAGAAAAAAGAGCTGGAAATATGCTTGTAGACAGATATTTAGGAAGAGAATAGAAGAGAACAGAAAAGAAAAGAAGAACAGAAGAAAAGAAGAAGAAGCTGGATCCCCACATCGCTTGACCTTTCCTTTTCCCGAGGCTCCTTCTGTAGGGATTTAGAGTAATTACAGTTGAAACAGCACTGCTGAGAGTTTCACTCAGTTACACCACAGCACCAGGTTCCTTACAGCATGTTTATGGCTGGAGAACGTTTAATTCATTTACCCACATGTGCCTGACTTCACTTCTAGAACTTCACGGCACTTGTGTAGAGAAAAAAACACTTATGATCACTTTAATCACATGTAAATGTGATAAAAGGAAATAGTCCTGAGTTCAAATCCCAACACCGCTCACTGCTGGGCCCCTGAGCAAGGCCCTTAGGCCTCAACTGCTCGACTGTATAAAAAGAGATAATTATACGTCACTCTAGATGAATGTAAATGTAAAGATCTGCAATAACAAAATTTATTTCTTCACTTTGCTTTGGAGAAACAATCAGCAAGGCTCAACTAGATATTGGTAACCCAGTGGTTAAAATGTTGGACGAAAGGTTGTGAGTTCAAACCCCAAAACGGCAAACTGTCACTGCTGGGCCCCTGAGCAAGGCCCTTGTCCCTCAATGGCTCAGATGTATAAATGAATTGTGGGGAGGTTTTAGATTAGTGTTTAAGGCATTTGACTTTAGACCCAAAGGTTGTAAGTTTAAATCCCAGACACACCAAACTACCAAAACGTAGTCACTCTGTATAAGAGCATCTGCAAAATATATAAATATTTGATAAATGCCAAATATAATACCTCTCCATTAGCTGATATTTTAGTTACTAACAAACCAACATGACATGTGCTCCAGCAACTGGAAAGTTCCTTGTATTCAGAGTCGGGTTCTGCACATGCTTAAGAAGTTCTGGATGCACTTGTTAGATAAATTTGGCTTTTCCAAGACCTCCAGTTGTTCCACTACATCACACCTTAATTCTCCACACCCCTTATCGAAACCAAGCCATTACTTTCCTTCCTCTCTTTTTCTGATCCAGCTGGTGTGAGGTAAAAGCCAGGACCTCTTCCTGCACTTCAAAGCCCACTGTACCACCTCACAAAAACCTTTCCATCACCATGAAGATATTAAACAAGAGCAAGAAAGGCATCTACAGATGGTATGAAAAAGAGGCAGGAAAAAGCTTTTGGATAGAAGAGAACAGGAAAAGACACGATGCCAGTTTCAGCAGGTTTTTTTTTTTTTCCTTCCGTGAAACAGATTCACTCCCGGCTTCTAAACCTAGCGAGAGGAAAATCTTCAGATGAATTGAGTGAGCGGCCCCCTGCACGAGGCAGGAAACGAAAGAAGAGCTCTGTAAACTGATGGAGAGTTTATAAATACGTTTACAGGTTTTTGTTTTATTCTCTCTCTGATATCTCATGCCGTGAGACAGACGAGGCAGTAAAAGCAGATGGTGGTGCTGGAAGAAATTTGCCAGGTGCAACTGAGTGTGAAGTTCCTTCTACCTGGAGATGCGTCCGAGCAGAAAATCCTGGTGCTTCAGTATCAGAAGAAGCACATTGCATTTCAGTACAGCAGAAAGAGTGTGTGAGAGAGAGAGAGAGAGAGAGAGAGAGAGAGAGAGAGAGAGAGAGAGAGAGAGAGAGAGAGAGAGAACTGGTCTAGCAGCCAGGCAGCTTGGCTTTGATTTCCGGTGTGTGAAGAAGTTTAATGCAGTTGAGGTTCAGCAGTTAAAGCTTTTTATGTACAAGTGATTTAGGATCTGAAGATCTCTGTAGGTCATTTAAAGAAAAACAGCACCAGTTAAACACTCATTTTAATGCTAATTTGTTGGTTTAGCACCAGATATTTCTTTCATTCCTTCATTTTGCTGTATTATTCCGTTCCCTTTACCTGTATTGTATATAATAAAGCACCAAACCATAATTAGATCATTTTATTATTCATCCAGGTTAGATGCTTGCTGCACTTTATTTTCTCTGTACTTCCAATCTGTACTCTGGCAAAAAGAGTCAATTTAAACCTACACAATATTGACAAAGGTTTTTGGACCCCTGACCATGTGCTTCACATCCCATTCCACATTTAGTTTCTATTTACTGCAATTATAATCTCTACTAATGCAGTTCTGGGAAGATGTTCCACTAGATTCTGGAGTGTGTTTGAAGATTTGAAGTGCCCCAGACAAATGCAGATGTCAGTAGGGATGAGGTCAGAGCTCTATAGTTTAAGATCTTCCACTTCAACCCATGCAAAGCATATCTTCATGGAGCTGGAAGAGGAAGGTCAAATTTAATACCTTCAAACTTGTGGCATTTATTATAGGAGGAATCAGATGGATGGAAATGAGGTGTTTCAATACTTTTGTCCATATAGTGCATACTACAGACTTCTTTCTTCTCAAACACTCTCCTACCTGGAAATTTCCAGCGTAATCCTCCTCCTTGTCTCCATTCCGTCCTTCCTTTAAAGCAATGAGCGTAAAGCCTCTGAAGTATGCAGGGCTGGTGGTGTACAGAGTCACTGTAAAGGCAGAAGAAATGAGTAACGATAATTAGAACAGGATTTTATTAAAAACAGATTTCTAAACGAATCCAGGAGGCGAGACGTGTGATCGATTCTGCTTCAGTAGTTTTCACAATACCTCATTACATCACATCAATGCCTTCTGCAAATATACTCTTTACTGCGCAGACATTACAGCACATGATATCTACACTGTATGCCCGAAAGTTTGTAGACATACATAAGATTGATTCAAGCAGACTAAACGCTCTCTGCATCCAACGAATGTCCAATCCACCTGACTGGAGGAGGAGAAACCCAGAGGAAACCGCACAAAAATCCACATAAACTCGACCCTGGAGCTCTGAGAAGCAACGCTACCCAGAGCACAATCCGCATTCTGTTGCTTTTGATTGTTCAGTGTGTGTGTGTGTGTGTGTGTGTGTGTGTGTGTGTGTGTGTGTGTGTGTGTGTGTGTGTGTGTGCAGATGTTTCAGATGTTTCCGTGTGCACCGCAAATTGTGCACGCACAAGTCTCCAGTGAAATGTCGGTAAACAGAGAACACTTCACTCATCTCCTCTAAACCTTTCTTACAATCAGATCTTATTAACACGATTCCTGCGAAACTATCAGAACTTCACACGAGAAGATCATTCCTAACTTTATATCTGTCCTGGTATGAGGTCTGTTGCGAGCCCAAACTCCGCTGCAGGTTAAGTGATCATCACTTATGAGAAAAGATGAGAAAGAGAGAGGAGAGGAGAGGAGAGGAGAGGAGAAGATGACGGTGAAGGTACCTCGGTACATGCTGCCTGGCTGATAGCTCTCAGGTTCTCCTTCAACGCGGAGCCGGAACTCGCTGTAGAGCTCCTTCCTGGCGCCGTGCGCCCGCGTGATCCAGCTGCAGTACCCGTCTGATTTGGGGGCCCGGTCCCCTGGCTCCTCTTCGGTAAACGCGAGCGCAACGCACAAGAAACCGACCGAGAGCGACAGGACGAGCAAGGACGCGCGCGCCGCCGCTTCGGCCATCGCGCGAACCATCACCGGGAGCAGAGAAAAAGGGAAGAGAAATGAAAGAAAGAGAGAGAGAGAGAGAGAGAGAGAGAGAGAGAGAGAGAGAGAGAGAGAGAGAGAGAGAGAGAGAGAGAGAGAGAGATTAAGTTGTTTAGAAAGGCGCACTGTTATTGGTGTTTGAGGTTCATTTGTCTTTCCGTGCACGCGAGAGTCCGGTCCGATCTCCGCCTCCGTTAAGGACGGGCTCGTGCTCGTGCTCCTGATGCTGCTTCCATTACCGGGACCGGACGGCACCACCGGAATATAAATGGGCGCGCGAGCGCCGATTCGCTCGAGAGTCTTCCGAACCAACCCTCTCTGCAGAGACTCCGACACCGACTGCACCGACACCGACTCCACCGAAGTGCGCGCGACTGGGGGACGGGAATAAAATAAAGAAACAATGTATAAAGAAAATAAATCCGACGTGCGGGGCGGCGAAACGCGCGCGTGCCGCCGGTCGTTGGAAACGCGCGAGCGCGCGCGAGAAGGGGTGGGTGGTGGTGGAAAAGGAGGGTCAGACACAAAGCTTTGATCCGAAGTTCACGGGCAATTCCCGGCGGCGGCGCTGACATTATACACAGTCTGATTTCAGGGGTGGTGAAAAAAAAGTGAAGAACTGTACAGGAGCATTGTGATGTTTGTGCTGTATATATTTCATTCTTCTGATCAAAGACCAGAAGCTGTTCACTGATTGTCCCCTAAAAACACAGGTTTATATTGAAAAAGTAACAATGATTCCATTGGGAAAGCTGGAAGCTTATTGGTTAGTCTACTGAACTTTGGATGGGAAGGTCACAAGTTGCACCACCTATAGGTGCCACTGCTGGGCCCTTGGTCAAGGCCCCTAACCTTCTAAGGGTTAGTCACTCTGAATAAGAGCATCTGACAATTGCCATAAATGTAGATGTAGAACATGTGCAAAGTTTGAAAACGATAGAATATCCCATAGTTAGACTACTTTTATTCAACAGATCTAAATATAAAATGTTAATATTAATACCACATGTTTTATTCCTCTAATAAAGACATTCTGTATTGTATGTCTGTTAAATTTTTTTTAAGAATGTCAGGTCATTTTCATCCATTTTTAGTTTTCCTAATGTAATTTAATTCACTTCAATTCAATTTTAAGTGTATTGAGCTTTTAACAATGGACACTGCTCCAAAGCTTCCTGAGACTTCTTGAGGAAAAACCTTGAGAGGATCCAGACTCAAAAGGGAACTCATCATCATCTACAACACAGAATGTCCAATCATTATCAGCTTCATTGTTGTTGTTTAGGTTTTCAGCTCTTGGACACTTGAGTGCAAACTTGTTCATGGTCATTGAAACCCAAATCCATATTCATGGTTCTCAAAATATTTGTCTCAATTACAGTCCAAATCCATCTTCAAGGTTCTTGACCTGAACCCTCCACAGTAGGCACATAGAACCTAAGGCTGTTCCCATGGAGAACATACTAAGTTTTCTCCTTCTGAAGAGAACTCCCTCCAAAAGTTGGTTGTCAGGATAAATCAGGCAGGTCCAGGAAGAAGAAAAGGACAAGATCATCAAATCTTCAGGATTATTGGGTATCCTTATTATCACAGAATACAGTAAGGACGTTGTACAGTGTGATCAGAGTACAGACTCTGGTGAGGCCACCTATGACATCATAACTCAAATGGAGAGTCAGGAGGTAACACAGACCTGAGGGAAACCTAATTCAAGATCTGCTACATGTTGTATTGCCAGGAGACCCTAAATAAATCAATCCACAATCCACATGCTATTGTGAGGATATAAACAGTCGGGTCATGAAGTCACACAGCCTGATTATGTCTCAGTAATAATATATTATTGTGAACCCTTGTGAAGGAGAACCGCTTTGATCTTTTCCATCGATGAGCTGGTCACGGTGTTCAGCGAACCAACCCGCATGTTCTGGCCCGCTTTGTGCATCGTTTCCTTCAAACCTCACGGGACCCTGAGAGGTGAAACTGATGAATATCATCTTTTTAGTCCACTAAATAAAAACCCATTGGCAGTCGGACAGCTGCTCGAAGTCGATACTCTCTGTAAGGTTTTCACATTAAATTCACCGAATTCTTTCTATCAGATCTTCATGTCCTCCGAAGGAAGGAGGCAAAGCCGACCATCAGGCATCAATAATGCTAATAATCATCGATCTGAACTGCAAAAAACAACCTTGGATCAAAGTCAACTAGTTTCAGGGGGTTGCGTTGTTGTTGTTGTCGTCGTTGTTGTTGTTTTTGTGCATATTTTTTCCTATGTTGTAAATGAAACATAACAACTTTGATTTAACAACTGAACAACTGTGATTTCCACCCAGGAAACTTCTACCTGGTGATGACTCCTAATAATCAGACTTTTTTTTTTTACATTTCTATTCATTTTTATTTTCTTATTGTTGCCATAGTAACAACGTGTACACATAATTGAATCGTGGATGCAGCGATTAATAAAAGTAATATTTTAATAATATAAATATAATAATATTATTAATATTGTTAATAATAATAAAATAAATAAATACAAAAATACACTGAATATTTGTGAAAGTTTGAGGACAATAGGTTTATGGAAGGAGCCCCCAGCGTCAGGGCTCTGGAACAGAGGACAATTCAGATCATTTAATAAGGTTTTATGGTTGTTTGTACAAAAATGCATTAGATGTAACTATAAATGGAGAGAAATTATATGTAATTCCTTAATCTTTGTGCAAGTTGCTGTTGCATAAAGCACTGATTTTGTTATTATATGAGGAAAATGATTTGGTTATTGAATAAAAAGTCCTAGACAGAGACGGGTTTATTCAGGACGGGTTTAGACGGGAACATACAGCAGAATCTACTTTCCCTGTCTTCTAATCACCGACTTCAATCGGCAGGAATTAAAGTTATCTTTGAAGTTCTTTAGATGTTTTTATAGTTGCATTTGGATCATTAGGGTCATGTTTGAATTTTTTTTGGTGAACATCTCAAAGCTGAAGAAGCGTAACCATGGAGATTTTACCACAAAAATAGCATCCTAGTTTTCCTTCTTTTCCTTCCCAAACTGATGCAGGGGTCTGATCTATAATTGGACATGGATAAAAGCATGAGAAGAAAACTAGTATTGATTTTTATTAGCTTTTGTAGTGATTCAACATGAAACCTTCTCAGCCGTATGTTGTTCTTCCCCAAACTCTTACCACAAATCTGCACACAATTGTATCAGATATCTTAAATTTTCCCTTCACATGAACTACAAGATCCAAACCTGTTCCTGCATGACAATGCCCTTCGTGCACAAATGGATTGGAGTGGAAGATCTCAGAGCTCCAACTCTATTGAACAATGAATGTGAGTGTGCTTGTGAAACTGCACCCCAGGCCTCCACACCTCACCAGTACTTATCTTTACTAACACCAATGTAGCTGGATGAATCTCCACCAATCTCCACAAGCACATTTAAACATCTAGTGGAACATCTTCCCAGAAGAGTGAAGCTTAATATAATAGCAAAGGGAGACTAAATGCGGAATACGATGTTCTAAAAATCTGACATGTTCCAGAATCTTTTGTCCATATTATTCAGATCACTACATTTGCCAAAACTAGAAATTTCTTTATCTCCACATCATGCACTAACATCTACCACTCAGCCCTGGATTAATATCACCCTACTTAGTAGGGTGATATTAATTAGAAGTAGATGCCAGTAGACCAGGTACTTGGATTGTTCTTGTGCTGGAGCCTGATCATTATCCCATCTGCAATTTTATAATAAAAATTCACTTCAATATTTGCTCTTCAGCACTGTGAGGTTTCCCTGCTGAGAAGGTCAAACTTTACTGTGGATTATAATGAAAATGATCTTCTAGTGCATCATCAGCTGGCTGACCGCATACGTAGATTCAGACCCACTGAAGCATTGAAGTGGGTTTTCCAGAGTCTGGAAAAATGCTGTAGCAGAGCTGATACACATGATTAAAAAGCTGGCTGTGGTTCTGGAGGTGAATGTAGGAGATACTCTGCTTTAATGGATGGTGTGCACTTATTTCTATTATTTAGCTGAAAGACTACTGAAGTGCTGGAGGTCAGAAACCAGGACGTTTTCACAAAGTTTGCAAATTTAAAGGTGACTGATTAATCTGCATTTGAGTCTCACAGTCTTTTTTTTTTTTATCTTTTTATTTTTTTATTTGTGTTTAATTGTATGCATTTCCTTTATATCACTGGTGTTATATTTGTAAAGCACTTCTTAATTCCATACTTAAGGGTGGGTTCTTGATTTGTTTGAAATTTGTTTTTGCGAATCCTTGGTGTAATCAGGACCAATTGGTGCCACATGCATAAGAAAAATAGCATATAAAAAATATACCACCCCTGACAGAAGGGGGCGCTGGTGCAAGAGTTTACCGTGCGTATGGACCCACGAGAGGAACCTTGCAAGTCGTGTTATTTGTTTGTTTGATTTTGCAATTAATGTTTATTTAGTTTAATAAATGTACTTCATTAAGTATACTGTACTTCCTCAATCAGCCTCTAGATGTATTTATGTATTTAAACGTGTCAGGACAAACAGACTGTGTCAACTGCCCCCAAAGTGGACAAAAGGGTAAGAGACATAAGTGGTGACTCTAACCTCGTTTTTTTTTACTACAGTGCTACAGTGATGTAAAGTGTCAATGCAAAGCAGAGCAAAATTTCTTCAAACTGTTTCATTCCCGGGCACTTACTGTGCGATTTTTAATAGTCCTTAGCGATTGTTGCTTGTCAGACTGTACAAACATGATCCCCAGGTCCGGCTGTAGGATCTCAGTTGTCATATTGTCAGACTGACAAGTTTTACGTCATCAGTTTGTGACACGTTCAGACTTGTGTTCTCTCGCAAACGGTAGCTAGCAGCAAACAAAAACAATCTGTAGCATTTTGTTCATGATATATCTTGATAATAATAAAAACGTCATGCAAACACTCCTTTTTGCCCTATAACTCAATATGTTTCTCTTCTTTCTGTTCCGTCCAACTGACTCATTTCCACATTTTCCCCGAGGTGGTTTGAAGTTGCGTTGATTGCGTCATCAGGTAGAAGTCATGTATGTGAACATGTCAAACCAGCAATCGAATACTACTGATTTTAGCCTTGGGTTTTAGGAATCTTTTAGGATTTTTAAAATTTGTCTCAGACGATCAAATCGTGGCTAGAATCGCACAGTGTGCACCTGGTTTGAGATGGAGATGACCAGAGGGTTTCAGGACAGAGAAAGCTCAAAAAAGGTGATATATTGAGCATCACTATGGTGGCATCAAAAAGGCCAATAGATGGCAGCAGAAGTCTGCATGCACAGTCACAGGCAGCACCAACCTTCATAAGTCAGTGTGGAAAAACACATCCAACTGCTGTTGTTCTGACCACGTGCATTTCCACGTGTGCAATTTCATCATGAACTGCAAAACCAAAAGCAAACTTGAAATTCTGCATGAAACTCTGCAAGTTTTTTGAGATATTTTGAGTTTTAAGAGCAGAAGAACATCACTGGAAGACGATGAGAAATCAGGAAGACCTTAAACGAGCTCAAACCCTGAAAATGTCCAAACCTTTCGCAACTTGCGCATGATGATCTTCAGCCACATTTGGCTCTTGACTTCAGATTTGACTTCACCATCTTCCAGAAAATGAAGATGCAGCTCAAAGGTTGCTGGTTGGATAGCATTGCGGAGAACAAGCGCGAATCACAGAAGGTGCTTGACACACTTTGAAAAGAAGACTTCCAGGACACTTTCTAGAAGTGGCAGGAACACTGGGGGCGCTGTATTGCTGAGCAATGGGACAATTAGGTGATATTGTGTAAATGTAGATAAATAAAGTACTTCCTTAGAAACAGAGTTCTTCTCGAAACTCTTTGATACCACCTCGTCACCTATTGACGGCATCATGTTCGGGTGGACATGGCAACATTAGGCTGATGGAGCTTAACCTGCAGCACAAAACACCAAAATTGGCATCTGAAATGGACCAATCTGCACAGGGTAATCACATACACCTACACCCACATACACATAAAACACGAAACACACCCACAGCTTGTAAAACTCCTCATCTAGAACTTGAAATGTTGTGCAAGTGGACCTTTAAACATGATCTAGTCTTCCTGAAACACACATGAAATATCTGCCCTTCTATCACAAAGAATATAAGGGCAGAATGAATATGGTCATTCATGTTCTGTCTATGTGTTGAGATGTTTGTTGAGCTTCAGGGTTTCATGATTCCAGACTACTGAAGAATATGGAATCTGAACCGAGCACCTTCTGTAGCTGTATCCTGTTTAATAGCTGAGCACTCTTACACTTACTACATACAAAAGATCTGACCTTTCTTAAGACTTGGCCTTCATTTGTACACATGACCTTTTATTGTAGAGGAAGATGCACACTCTCAGGCCTTCATGTGTTCTGTGGTAAATGTCATGCCTGAGGTTATATTCGATGAGGGTTTTTTTTTGTAATATTATTATTATTATGAAAAAAAAAAAAAAATGACCTTTTTGGACAAAAATTCGTTTCATCCTCACCATAATAAAAAACTAACGCAAAGTCAATTTGTGTGAAAAAGAAAAATCCAGAATTTCTCATTCCAGAATTAAAAAAACAATAAAAATGGGTGCTTCATGCCAGTTTAGACGGCTGTTTTATGAGCACATGATAAGTGAGTGAAAATTTAACATACAAACTGTACATACATACATACATACATACATACATTTCAGTAGCCACAGAAAATTACTATATTTTCAACTATAATTTTAGCTATTAATTATATTGAGGTTGCCATATCTTCGCTTTATCATATTGACTCGATTGTTTGCTATAAAATGCAAAATTAGAATCCAGGAAAAAAATTATCTACTTGGTTTTGTACGTTTGTATTTAAATTAATGTTTTATTTTTTATTTTTATTGTTTTATTAAATCATAGTGGTGCAGTTTTAGTCTACGTCTACAGTAATCCAGATCCATTTAAACATGATGTTTCCGTCTAAAAAACACACTTAAATTTTCAATCAATACCAAAAGTTGTTTATCCACACTGAAACGTCTGAAAATGCTCATGTCCCTGTACTGCACGTGAGCAAAACATAACAGGCTTCAACTCACGTCATTTCAGCTCCGTGTTTATTTCTTCAGAACGTCAAAAACATGTCTTACCTATGGCCACAAACTCCAGATCTCCCTCAGGGATTTCTAGATGTGCCTAATATATCTCAGTTGTTTGAGATCTCCAGGTTTGCTCCAAGGTCTCAATCCAGTGGGAGGTGACTTCTGAAAGGGGCATCTGCCCAGGGAGAATCATTATAAGGAGCCACATCAGTTGGTGCCTCTGAATTCTTAGGAGAAGAAGTTTTCCTCTGAGGCTCTCCCAGAATTCAGAGCTGTTTGTTTTTAATAGAAGTGAACAGTGCGTAAGATGTTTGTTGTTTTTGTGAAATTGGCTACTGACATGCATCAGTTGGTAGCTGAGATAAGAATTCAAGCTGCACTTGGAGTTTTATTTGAAGCCATTTTTTTGGAGGGAAGGAGTTGAAGGGCTTCACATGAAACCTTAAACAATTTAGGAACGTCTGAAGAACCGCTAAACCAGAAATGACTGTCACATTATCCTTTAGAAGAATAGAAAAGCTCTCAAAGTGGCACAACGGCACAGAATAGTCACTTTTTTCATTTATTTTTATTTGTAAAGAAGCTTTAAAGGGGTACTTGAAAGCTGATTTGAGGTGGGTGCCTGGTAGCACAGTGGTTAAGTTGAGCCTCTGATTGGAAGGTTATGAGTTAAAGCTGCCAACACTCGGCCCTTGAGCAGGACTTTTAAGCCTTAACTGCTCAGGTGTATAAATAAGATAGCGTAAGCCGATTGGGATAAGGGTCTCTGCCAAATGCCCTAAATGTAAATAATTAAAATGATGAGCTAAGGACAAATTTCAATTGAAGGCACCATTCCAAGGTCTTGGGACATGGAGGACATAGTGACACTTACTGGTGAAGCACTTGCTGGAATTTACTGCAAAGAAAATGAGCCCAGGTTTGTTTTATAACATGTTTTGTGATGATAAAACTGTGCACTGTAGATTAGCGAGGGCTATGCTACATACCTGCTGCTGGCTAACTTACTGTCAACAATAAAGTAGTTACTTTGACTCCTGAGGTCCCCAGTATGTTTCTACTGTATGTAAATTCCAGCTGTGGACAGAAGGGAATTTTTTACGTATCTGTACTTTACTGAAGTATTTTTATTTGGGGATATTTTTACTGTGACTTCACTACATTTCAAAGTCAAATATCTACTTTTTACTCGACTACATTTTGTGAAATCAGTCGTTTCTTTTTATTTACGAGGATAAAAACATAACTGGTGAAACACGCAGCGAGTCACCAATCACGATCGAGCGCACGCTCTGTTTTACACGTGTTCTGATCGGCGCTCGGTGCATCTACTGATCACCAACATACAGTTCAGCATCAGTTCAACATCAAGCAGAACATTTAGAGATTAATGTTAAATTAATAAAATTAACATTTCATTTTAAATTAAATGATGAAGAAACTCCAGACTCAAACTCATCACCACACACGTGACCTCATTTACACGTTTTATTTCGAGTTATTAAAAAGAAGGTTTTGTGTTCATGATAATTGTAATAAAAATCAATCAGTGTCATTAATATCATTCTATTAATAGATCAGTGTGCTGAGAGTCACATTCGAGTCTTTTCACATAAACTGAGGTGATTAAGTAAAGAATCTTGTGATAAAAATGATAACAGGAACATTATAGTTATAATAAATCACTACTTTGGATACGTAAGTACATTTGAAGGCAAAAACTTTTGTACTTTTACTCAAGTGAAAGTTTAAAGGGACACTTTTACTTTTACTGGAGTCACATTTTACTGAGTGAATCTCTACTTTAACTCAAATACATGGTTTCTGTACTTTATCCACCGCTGTGTAAATTATTGTGATCTTTGTTTCTCTTTCATGTGTAAAATCATGTCTTTCAAATTGTTTTGTTTGGTTCCAAAACCTAAGCTCATGTTTGAGCCACCAGAATATAAAACATAGATTTAAGCTTATGGATCTTCTCAAAATAAGTACACCATAAAAGTTTGAAATAATTGTCTTGGGTCTGTGTACAGTAATGGGTCATTAAATACATGCCATTTAGGAGTTATTACATTGATTTGATGCAGGAAAAAAATCAGTAGGTAGGAGAAGTTCATTCCACCACCTGGGTGTAAACTGAAAGATCTTGAGGGATCTTTGAAGGAACTCATGAAAGGAACATGGCCCAGACTGGGGTTTGATTAATGTCTTGAGGTAACTAGGGGGTCTGTTTTTTGGCTCTGTAGGCAAGAATCACTGTTTTAAATCCCAGGCAAGCAAACCAGGCAAAGAACTGCAGCAATAAGGCCTGAGGAGAGTGAATTCTGCTGAGCATATTGAGAAAAGATCTTGCCAGACGCATATTCTAAAGTCTAATTTGGTGAAGAACCTGGATAGAAAGAAATATCTGGATTTTCTTGAATCTGCATAACTAACTCACATTTCCAATGTGGTGATAATGATTTCCAAGGTCATCCACATGGGGATGGGTTCAATGTTGAGTCGAATTCTTCTTGTTGTTGAGTCAGCAAGATTTTCCTTTCTGTTGTCAGCTTTGTATTGCTTAATGTGGATTTCTATCTGGATTTCTGTAAAACTTTGTCCTAACATCAAAATGAAGAAAGAAGAATGCTAAAAGTATACATGAGCCGGTCCTGAGGTTCTGCTTCCCTCAGGATTTTCATGAGTCTCGTTGTTATCTGATCTTGTTTCACAAGTTTGGTCTACCAGCCATTTCTCTTCTGTGTTTCAGAACCTCTGCTGACATAATGTCATTATTATCAAATCAGAGTTTTAGAACATTTTGCAAGTGTAACAATGCAGCGTCACATCACACACCGTGTGGAATCTTATTGGTTTATAAAGATAGTCATATATACACCATATGGACAACACATATTCTGGGAAGATGTTCCACTAGATTTTGGAGTGTACTTGCGGAGATTTGTGCTCAGATGGTGTTAGTAAAGTCAGGTAGCGATGTAGGTGAGAAGGTGAGGAGGCCTGGGGGTGCAGTCAGCGTTCATGTCTCACACACCACAGTTGTAGACTAGTTTCTAAAGCCCACAATGAGCAGAGCAGAAGGCAGTAAGAAGTCTGGGGTAACGTGGATGAGACAGAGGGAGTCAGTGATGAGAACATGACTGAGAACAGAGACATTCCTGATCATCTGATCATCATCATCTTCTCTCTGCTTGTGTTCTTGTGGATCTTCAGTCTGAATTCATTCATTAGAGAACATTTATTTCTTTTATATCAATATATTAATATGATGTGAGGTTCAGTTTCCAGCGTGTGTAATTATTTAAAAATAAAAGTCATTAAAAAAATTATGCATCACACATAATAGTTACATGAACATGTTTAAAATGTAAACTTTACAAAGTGAAGGTGTAAATGCAAGAAAGGAGAGTAATAATTCCAGGAAGGGGGTTTTAAAAAAGCCTCTCTTTAAGACCTGCTTGTATTCACACAAAATTCAATTAACGCTCAGATTTCTAAGTGAAACAGTAAAGGATTATATAAGTATGTACTCTTATACAGCATTATATTACTGCCCAGGTTCAGGAGGAGATAAAAGTAGGGTGAATTAAATAAAGGAGAGTCGTGTACTAGAGGGCGATTGCACAGAGTGCAGTTCATCAAACCCTAATGCTGCCGTAAAGCCCTCGGGGGCGCGAGAGCAAAGCATCCTTTCAGCTCGGTGATATATATGTTCCACGTTCATGCGTTATGTACACCAGGGGTAAATATTTCCCCACCTCGGTCACCAGTACACGCACATGCCCAGTCCAGTGGCTCAGGGTATTAAGCCGTCAGTATGCAGAGACAAAGATGTTGTTGCGATATCAGAATGATATAATGGTGGTTTGCTGGGAATCTGGAGTTGAGTTGAAGGTTTATTACTTTCCCTGTATTCCTAAGAAGCCAAGATGAACATGGGGAGAAAGTATGATTTAGGGATGAGATAAGGAGATGAAACAGTAGTGACCGGAAATGTAATTTATTTTCATTTTACTGATTATTTACAGAAAACAAACAGCAAATAAAAAAAAAAGATTTCTCTTTACTATATTATTATTATTATTATTATTATTATTATGAGCTTGGATTGCAATCTGTGTAGTGTTGTGTTGTGTTGTGTTGTGCTTTTACATGTTCTCCACATGCATTTGTTAGTTTCTTCCAGGGTTCCTCTTCCAAAAACATGCCAGTGGGTAAATGAGTGAAATGGGAATAAATATACATCAATGTTTTTTTTGTAATTGACTTCAGGGTGTACTGTATCTCCACCGCATAATCCACATTGAAAAAATGTTTTAATTATTGGAGAAAAAATAAAATAAACCCACATTAGAAATGCACATTATTGGCACAAAAAAGCTGCGAAGCTTTTGGACACGACCGCCGATTTCACCCTTTCAAATGAAATCAGGAGGCAGCCAGTGAGAACAAGAGGTGGAGAGAGGAAATAAAGCCAATGAACTGAAGATCAGATGGATGAGGTTCCTTCATAGGCTAATTGAGAGTAAATGTCCTGCTGTGGCACACACACTTCACTCAGCATATGTTTCTGATTTGTGGCCATCAGCTGATATAATGAGCTGGGGATGAAGCCAATTCCGAGGCAGCGAGGCAGGACCGGCAGGAGCAGCAAGCCAAAAAGTAGGCATGGAGTATTTCTTTTTCGAATAAAGCAAGGGAGACATCTGATTTGCATCGCACGTCAGGTATATTTTTGTTAGTACAGAGACCTGCCGAGAAGTACAGACCCTCCACTCGTCACACTGATTATATGTGGTCATTAATGCTGAGCTCTGATTTTTCTTTCCTATTACATCTGTTTGTCTGCTTTAATAGCGTTTTATTCATAATCATTTCCACAATTTAATCAACATCAACCGACGTGACCGGAATTCCTTCCAGTTTGCCTACAGCAGAGATGTTAGAATCATAGATTTCCATTTTGATTTGCGAAAGCTCCCGGAGATAATGAGAAGCTTCTGACAATCGGGGCACATTTTTGGATTATCTTCAAAACGTCTTCATTACAGAGGTGAACTCAGATCAGGACTTTCTCACCACCACACGCCTGTGTTTTCTGTCATTTTTATTCTATCCTTCATTCGACTCCTATTTTACATTCCCCCGGTGAGAATCATGGTGCAAACAGGTGCAGAAGATCAGTCAAGATTTCTCTATGTCTGGTCACAGATTTCAGCTGTTCCTGGGGGGATCCAGATGTTCCCCAGACAGCTGTGGGATATCGATGCACTAGGACTTTCACAGAATATCAAGTTCCTTGTGCCAATCAAAGAAATTAAGAGCAGCAATCCATGCAGAACATGCATTTATTTTGTGTGAATGCATGTGCCTGAACTTATTCTTTCTTTTTGTAAATAAAATATTTGGCCATTCCCACTGGAATTCAATTGATAGCGGATTTGACTGACAGCGATAGCTAGATTGGATCATACTTGCAAATAATCAACCGAATAAAAATGGATACTGGGTTAAAAAACCAACACTCTATGAAAAATAGTACTGTATTTATTACAATAGAATAACAAAAAACAAAACAGTACTGAATCATATAAAAAGTGCTAAAGGAAAAAAATGTGAATATATCAATCAATAAATATAATTAAATAATTAACACATTGTGAATAATAAATATATTTGTAAAAACAAACAGCACGTGGGTTTAGTGATTCCCCTCTAGAGGCCGCTCTCCTAAGGACAGCGGACCTGGAAAAACTATCAGTATGGATTTTTATAGCTGATAGTTCCAGCAATCAACTATTGGTGCCGATTAAATGGTCCACCTCTAATTTTGACCACACCACAGTGACCAATCAGAAGGAGTGAGAAGGCTGCTCATTATATCTGCTCATAAAGCATCAAACAGCAGAATAAATACATGTTAAATAAAACTAAGTATTTATTTATCTACGTTTCCACACCATCACCTTCAAAATATTCCCTTCGCACAGCAACACTGCACAGCAACCAGAGTTCTTCTGGAAAATCTCCTGGAAGTCTTCTTTTCGAAGCGTGTCAAGAACCTTCTGCGAGTCGCGCCGGATCTCCGCAAAGGTGTCAAAACATTAAACTTTGATCTTCATCTTCGAGAAGAGGGCGAAGTCCGCAGGCAATAGTGTGGGTGCAGAAGTAAGACCATGTGGATTTTTCTCCGATGAAGGAGGTGAGTTTAAATACCAGCCACACCAGGCTGCCACTCCTGGGCCCCTGAGCAAGGCCCTTAAACCCATAACAGCTCCGTTGTATGAATGAGATGAATGTAAGTCACTCTGGATAAGGGCAAAAAAAATTCAAATCATTTACAAAGATTGTCTTTTTAAATGGTTTTTTTTTTTTTGCAGATTGTATTAATTAAGAGCTCGAGGTCTTATTTCACAGCATGTCAATTTCAGAACTCTAAAACCCGAACGATTTCTGAAACACTCCATGTCTCCGAGTTAAATTCCAATTCCAAGCCTCATTAATTTGAAATAACAATTCGTGAGGACGGGCAGAAGAAGCTTTCCGCTTTTTTCCATCAGAGCCGCTGCTTTGGTGAGATTTATCACTGTTGAGACTGATTTTGTAAAAGGAAAACAGGAAGAAAAGAAAATGCAGAAGATAGATATAAAGATCTGCAGCAGGAGAATGGACAAGATTTGACTTCTTTGCAGTGAGGAGCGTGGCGAGAGGGTCAGAAACCTTGCAGAAATATATTACATCTTTTCAATACACTATATTTCCAAAATGATGCTCTTTCGATGCAGAACAAGTTCCACAAAAACATGGCTGTTGGTGTAAAAGTTGGAGTGGAAGAACTCTGGTGTCCTGCACAAAGCCCTGACCTTGTCAACCTCTCTGAACACCTTAAGGATTAACTGGAGCCTTTTCAGAACAATTTCAGTTAAATAAACACTGATCAACAATGGTTTGGACGTGTGCAGAGGAGGAACATATAGAGGAGGTATATCAGTGGGAGAATGCTGAGGATGGAGGCCAAAAAGGAGGTTCATGGATGTGGTGAAGGAAAACTTGCATGTAGTTGGTGTGAAAGGGGCAGATGTAGAGGACAGGGGGGTATGGAGACGGATGATCAGTTGTGGCGCCCCCTAATGGGAGCTGCCGCAAAAAGAGGAAGAAGAAAAAGAAAAAGAACAAGAAGAACACTGATCACCAAAATCTAAATTCCGAAGGAAAGGCTTCGCAAAATAGTAAAATATAGAAGTGAATTTAGCTGCATTTCTTTTCCATCTGCAATCTTCAGGAAGGTCAATAAAAAAGCGATATTATTAATATTGCGCATTCATTCACTAGAAATTTGTGTCATTTTAAATAAACGCACATCAAACACAGATTGTCCCTGAGTGAATTCTAATTTTTCAATGTTACATTGTTTCGATTTTGACCATAGCGATACGACAAGTTTGTAAAAATATTTTATTTCCAGCGAACCTAGCACTGTATGCTCCGCCCCTAATTGCGAAACCACACCCACAGCCACATAGATATATACTGTACAGTTTATACATCACACTACTGTAAATTGCTCTATTTTGCTAAATGATGTTCTATCAATTAATAACGGTTTACAGTTCATTACCCCATACTGATCACCAGTCTGTACGACTCCGGGGTAGGCTTGGCCACGTCTCGACTTGCAATATATTTTTAAGTTATGACGCGGTCCAGAATACATCTTCATCATAATTAAGGGGCTACTTGTTCTGTTTTACTTATTACTTCATTTAGCTTTAATTTACAGAGATCAGAAAAGCGCCAAAACGTTAGCATTTGTGCAAACACGTAATTTAGTGCAGAGTCCCTCCACTCTATTTACCTGTTCAGTGTAGCATATATACAAATGCACACACACACACACACACACACACAAACACACACACACACACACATATATATTAACGAAATAAACTGGTAAACAGAACACTCTTATCCTCTTCAAAATGCCGTCAATAGCAAACCTGTGGGAATATGTCGGTATACAATATTTCAGAAAACACACAAGGTTATAAGAGTGCTTGAGTTGTGGAGAAAGAGAAGAGGCTTCTCGAACCTCAGAAGAGTAGGCCTGGATAGTCAGTTGCCAGGAAACTTGTGAGGCTCCATTTGAACTTGGCTCGACTTTCCAAGTAAACGACCTAACAATTTCCCACTCATTTAACACCAGCACGCCGCACGGATGCCAATCCCAGGCTTAGTTCTGTGTGAAATCTGCATGAATAATAATAATTACAATCTTTTCTTTTCAAACCGTCCATCAGCAAGATCCGAAGCCCGAGTATACAAAACACATACATATATATATACAAACCAAACTCTCTACATGAAGCTTCTACACCTAATAGCCTCAGTTCTAACTGTAACACACACACAGGATCACTTACATCCATTTAAAGAGCACACATTCTGAGATCATGAGTTTTTCATGAGGCTTCCACAGATTTTGACAGTAAACTCCAAATCCAGTTTGTTTGTTTTTTCCCCTCCACACTCCGAAGCCATATGCAAAGCTCCAGAATTAATTAGGCTACGGAACAGTCAGTCCTCTTTTCACGGTTCAAAAGCATGACATTAGCATCACAAAGATTCGCCCATCTAGCGCCTTTTGTAATACCTTCAAACGCCGAATATGGAAGATAATCTGATTCGCGTCAGGTTTAAGGAACGCATGCAATGCAAAAAAAAGAGAATTTCGACTTACCAGGTGTAATTCCTGCAGTTTGTAGTTGAACATTAATCATTTGTATTGTGTAATTGTACTGTAGATGCTCGATATGAGTAGAATGATCTATACTATAATTTATATATATATATACTCTTTCCTGTATTCTTGCACACACTCACAAACAATTATTTTCCAGTGTTATGTCATCTCTATGGCAATGTCTCTAATAACTCAAAAAACTTGTCCAGCCCACTTCCTCTTCTGCTGCGTCTCATGAATAATTTGATTTCTCTCCCACTAGGACAAAGAACAAAGTGCCCCTCACAACAGCAAAGCACACTGGGTAGAGGACACATTTGGTTCTCTTTGTGTTATTACTGTCACAAACTGTAAAGCACCGAACACAACCAAGACCTTTTTTTTTTGCATTTCGCATCCATGCAGACGGTGAAAAAAAGCTCGAGTTGCGGATGCATTTATAAACCTGTTATCGAGCCTCTTAACTGTTTCATGTCGACATTTGTGATGTACTGATGTTGTGTTTACTTGTACACCAGGTTCTACCGTGATCGACTTTTTTACTCACTAAAATATAGGTTTCTATCTTTTTTATGCCTCATAAACCAGACTTGATCATCTCTTTTCAGACTCTATGACCAAAAACCTACTGCAAATCTTTGGGCCATTGAAAGAACAGGTCACTCTGCACGTGAGAACAGGAAAAGGAACTGTAGATCTCTAGATGATAGAACTGCTCCAGGTGATCCCATCCAGGTGACGTATTTATTGTCGCTGAGACTTTTAAAAATTTGCACTTGTAAAAAGGATTAAAAGACTGTAAGAGGTTATTGAAATTAATCAACATCTGGAAGGTACTGGTAACTTCAACAAGGTGTTTTATTTTTATATGAAGATAGAAGTGGCATTTCATGACAATTTGCTCAAAAACAGTTCTGAAAAAATCCAGATGTTGGGATCATGGTCTTCTTCTTACTGCATTAGTGATCAATGAATTCTTGATTAAATACTGTCAAGAGTATTTCAAGTTTAATTCACATGATTTGTAGTGTTTTGTGGGTAAAGAATCTATAAATAAGTCGGTAAATATCTCCAGCTGGTGTCACGTAACAAATAATGAAATATGAGTGACTTAAGGAGCTTTTTCACGTATTTCTGTACTTTACTGAAGTGTTTATATTTGGGCAGATTTTACTGAAACTTCACTACATTTTAAAAGCAATTATTATTATTTTATGCTTGACTACATTTTGTGAAATCAGTCGTTTCTTTTTATTTACGAGGATAAAAACGTAACTGGTGAAACACGCAGCGAGTCACCAATCAGGATCGAGCGCACGCTCTGTTTTACACGTGTTCTGATTCAGTGCATCTACTGATACAGTACACACCAACATACAGTTCAGCATCAGTTCAACATCAAGCAGAACATTTAGAGAGGAATAAATGATTCCTCTCTAAACTCGAAGACTCGAACTCGACACAACACACGTGACCTCGTTTACAAGGTTTTTTGTTTATAATGATTATAATAGAAAACAATCAGTGTTTGAGTCATTAATATCATTCTATTAATAGATCAGTGTGCTGAGAGTCACATTCGAGTCTTTACACATAAACTGAGGTGATTAAGTAAAGAATCTTGTGATAAAAATGATAACAGGAACATTATAGTTATAATAAACCACAACTTTGGATATTTAAGTACATTTGAAGGGCAATAATTTTGTTCAAAGGAAGTAAAAAAAAAGCACAATATTTTACCTCGTATATATCTTTACTTTAACTACAGTACATGGATTGTGTACATGGTCCACCACTGTGAAAAAGCCATCAAGACAATTACTACAAAGCATTTTTAGTGAAAGATATTGAAAAAAATCGTTTTTATTATCTCCTTTTGTTTTTAAAGGAACAGGTCATGATGCTACGGTACTGTACTACAGTACTGGAACTGGAACGGTACACCATAAAAGAATGCCTCGGTACCAATCTATCTGCTCCAGATGATCTCATCTAGCTGACTCATTGATTGCCATTGAGGTTGTGGAATATAAATAGTATACAGCGATGTGAAATGACTCATACGTTTCCTTTTCCTATCAGCATGTACACTTTACAGTGATTCAGCTTCCACTCATATGGTGGACTTGTGGAATGTTCCAAATCTTCCTCAAAGGGGGAAACACGACTGAGTGAAACTGAAATGTCCCTATAATAGATGACTTGTGAGTCATCTATTCAAATCAGGCATTGGATATTTGAAAGTATTTTAATGATTATATTTGAAGATAAAATGCCCAGAAGACTCTTCATGATCCTGCAGGACATGTAGCATTTGTATGATGAATCCAGAGCCGTTTCTATCTGACCATAATTACTGTATTTCTCTGTTGAGTTAGAGGTTTTCTGAAGGTTCTTTATAGTCCTCCAATTCAAATAAAGTGTTTGGTTATGATTCTTTACTAACGATCTAGAGTTCCTTATCTACAAAGAAACATAAGGCAACATCAAAGCTCAGAGGCATGTTCTCAAGGGGAAATACCACCTGGAGAAATAACACACGAGCACTGGCAGAACAGGAAACATGGGGAAGGAAAGCAGCAATGCTACTGTAGAATGAACAGCATATGAAACATAGAACAAACTGAGAATATTTTACCATTTTAACGAATAATAAGAATTTCATTTTGAATTTTATGTCTGCAACATGTCTCAAAAAAAAGGTTTCCTCCTGTGTAGCATCATGTCTTCTGTCTGTATACATCTGGGAACTGAGAAGACCAGTTGCTAAAGTTTTGGGAAAGGAATGTTGTCCAATATGTGTCTGATACAGGATTATATCTACTCAACAGTTCTGGGTTTCCTTTGTTGTGTTTTTCATTTCACTATTAAATGTTTTCAAATGGTGAAAGCACCTGAACTCTTCTACTATGAAATCATTGAAATAGATGTTGTAAGCTGATTTTATAAATCGCAATCAGTTTAAACATTTGATATGTTTTTTTTTTGTTTGTTTTTATTGTGAATAAAATAAGGCTATGAGATTTGCTAATCGTTGCTTTTTGTTTTTAGCTACATTTTCCACAGTGTCCCACTTCTTTTGTAATTATGATTGTTATAAAGGCAATATCTCTGGAAATAAAGTAACTAAAATCATAATTTTCATTTAAAAAGGTTTGCCATTACATAGTAAGATGCATAAATAAAAATGAGCCAAAGTTCACAAACAGAAAAATCTCGACACTTAATGTTCACATGGTCTACCAAGTGTCTCTGTTGACTGAAATCTCTTTCATGCTATTTGACAGCAGACTGTCGTCTCCTAACCTGCCTTTCATCACCATTCAGGAGACTGCTTTCATCCACCTGATCTCCCTCTTGACTTCTTGACTTCAGTCCAGACAAAACTCTCACTACAGTGGTGTATCGCTGCATGCTGGGGGGAAAAGGTGTGATTGCCGACACTGAACAGGAACATTTCACACACCAAATGCCCATTATTGGAGTTTTATTTTGCTCTCTACTGAGTCCAGGAAGGGGGGGGGGGGGGGGTTATATATGTAAACAAAACAAAACTTTAAATCATGGGACTTTACACTGCTTTTATGTTAAATTATCAAAAGAAAAATGAAGGAACAGGGGAAAAAAAAAAGAGAGGAGCGAGGAGAATATTCAGACCAAAGAAAACGAAGTTTCCAAAGTTTGGGATCATTTCATACTAAAATATAGAGAAAACACTCCACAGTGTGGTTACTGTTTTTAGAGTGATTTTATTTAAGAGTAAACTTTTTTTGATGTAATATATTGAAATTGCAGTTCTATAAATAATTGTATGTCTCTCTGGGCATAAATATACATTTATTTGTAGTGTCATTTATGTATTGGATCAAATTTCAAATGTTACTCTAACTCAAATAATGCAACAAATAAATAAATTCATTGATTAATTTAATAATAAATACAAACAAACAAACAACAAATAAATCAATTAATAAATGGTACACATTTGCTAACGCCCCCAACAACAATGGAACTATAATGAATGAATATTTGCTGATGAGGATGGGTTCCCTTGTGAGTCTGGTTGAGTAACAACAGAGCACATATTTTCAATTAGCATGAAGCATAGTGGTGGTAGCATCATGTTCAGCATCACGCTTGACTTCTAGATTGTTTCTTTGCCTGATCTTGAATAACCATACCAGATTTCATTAAAGTCAGTTTTATTTATAGAGCAATTTCTTTAAAAAGAAAAGTAGGTTGTAATCATGATCTGTACTGATATTAATTTAGATTTATTCTAAACTCTAAAGAAAAAAAACTCACAGCAGCAGCAAAAAGAAAAACTTCTGGAGATGACCACAAGGAAGAAACTTTCAGAGTGCCTGACCATGCTTCATGTTATATTCGTATTTATGTAACATTTATAGAAGGAGTCTCCAATGTCCTGAAGATGTCAGAAAACATAGAAAAAGCTACAGCCTTACATTTAGAGGGAAATCTGTAACTTGTTTGAAGTTTCTGGACTTCTTCAGGACAGAGGAGCATCTACAGTATCTACAGTATGTACTGTATATCATTATACTTTATAGTTTATCATTTTAGTTTTCTTAAAATTCTGTACAAACATCTCTATGCTCTTCAAAATTTAATGCCAGAAAGAACCAAAAAGAGTTTCCACAGCAATGCCATAGAAGAACCTTACAGTAAATGGTTCTTAAAAGAGCTGATTGTTCCTTAATGCTATGGAGAATCTTTTATGGTAAAACCATTCACAAAAATTCTGATTGATTCTGAATAAGGTTCCTTTTGAATGTCCCATTCAACATTTAGTCCCAATTTGCTGTTATAATAAGCTCCACTTTTCTGGGAAGATGTTCCACTAGATTTTGTGTAGATTTGTGGAAATTTATTCATCTACATGGGTGATAGTAAAGACAGATACTAATGTAGATGAGATGTAAATGAGGAGGTTCCAGGGGTGCAGTCAGTGTTCACATTCATCCCAAAGGTGTTCAAAAGCTCTATAGCAGGAGATCACCATCTTCAACCCATGTAAAAGAGATCTTAATGGAACTTGTTTTGTTCACAGGAGCATTTTCTTGCTGGAATAGGTTTGGCTCTCCTATTTCAAGTCGAGAGCCAAACCTATTCGAGCAAGAAATTGCTCCTGTGAACAAAACAAGCTCCATTAAGATCTGTTTTACATGGGTTGAAGATGATGATCAGGTGTCCCAATACTTTTATCCATCTAAAATGTGAAGATGCCTGGAAGAAAAAAAGAATTTTTTCAGTGATACAATTTTTGGAGGAAGGTTCCTCACAGAACCAAACATCTTAACAAAGAACCATTTAAGAACCTTTATTTTTAAGAGTGCATTTTATTCAGTAGTTCTGTGCACATCTTGCTTTCAGTGCTTGTTTATGAAATTCAGGATGGAGTCAGAAATTCAGAAGTCGATATTTCATGGATTTTCTTTGAGGCAAATGTGTTTCAACAACAGATTTTGTAAAAGGTCTGAAATGATTGCGGTGGTGATGGATACGTGTGAGGCTGCTTTATGAACTGTAGGTTTATAAAAGTAGAAGGTTGAAGCTCAAGTCCCAAAATTACATCAATATTTATGTGTGAAAATGTTTCAGAATCAACTTATGCAGATGCTCAAACTAATTTCCTGGGTGCGATATTCAATTTAATAAAATCACTCCAACACTCACTCAGAGTTTACGATTCATGACTTTTCCCCAAACTTTACAAAATTACTATCTGATGTCTTTAAATGCTGTAGCATGACATTTTACCTTCACTTGAACTAGGTGACCCAAACCTGTTCCAGCATGAAGATGCTCCAGGAAGATCTGCTTTACATGAGTTTAAAATCTCCTGCGTTATAGAACTTCAACCCTACTGAACATGATCAGTGTGAATGCTGACTGCACCCTCGTGCATTCACAAGCATCTCAGGCCTCCCCCACTTCTCACCTACAACAGGACCTGACTTTACAAATGATCACAAATCTCCACAAGCACACTCTAAAATCTAGTGGAACATCATCCCAGAAGAGTGGAGGTTATTATAACAGAAAATGGGGACTAAATGTGGAGTGGGATGTTAGAAAAGCCCAATCCTTCTTTCAGGTGTCACAAACGTTTGTATATATATATATATATATATTGCATTTTTTAAGTTGAAGCATCTACATCACTTTATTTTTCTCACGTTTTAGATGTCAGATGTAACATTGTGTAACATAAAAAACGGAAATTAATAAAAAATACAAAAATACAAATATGATGTGCACAATAATGTACATGAGAAAATTATTTGAATAAATATAACAAGCCTCTAGAAAATACAGAAGACATTTCAGCATGAATAATTATGATTTGAATGAATGAATGATTACATGATTGATTTTATTTTTTCCAATATGGCTTCCACATTTGTCGATTAATTGAACTCGAAGCAGCTGTGTATCATATTTTTCTTAAGAAGAAAAAACCCTGTCTCTGATCAAACAGGACGGTATGAAAAGGATGCTGGCATGAATTTGGGTTGTGGGCAGCTGTTGGACCTCTGCTTAGAAGACTTGAATTCAGATTCCATTGCCAACAAGCTGCCACTGCAGGGCCCTTGAGCCTGGCCCTTATCCCTTAACTGTTCAGTTATATAAATAACCGTATTTCTCTTTTGAGTCTGATTCCTCTGAAGGTTTCTTCCTCAGGGGTTTTATCCCTCACCATTACCACCTCTGGCTCACTCGTTAGGGATAGGGACAGATTTCTGACATTTAAATTTGTATTAAAAGACTAAAATCAAACATTTTCGAGACTAGATTTGTAACACGCCAACACGAAAGGCTGCACGCACAGTCACAGGGAGCACCGACCTTCATAAGTGCTAAAAGACATCGGTCCTGTGTACATCAGGAACTAGTGCGCTTCTGATTTATTACCACGTCTGCTATTTTGAAGAACCAGCGCAAAGATCACTGTTTGACTTCCAGCACGAGTCACAGAAGGTGCTTGACACGCTTCAAAACGAAGACTTCAAGGACACATTCTAGAAGAACACTGGGGGCGCTGTGGAAGGAACTATTTTGAAGGCGATCGTGTGAAAACGAATATAAATAAAGTCATGTTTAAAAAGCTATCTAAATTGAATAGTAATAAATATCAGCTGAGACACGCCCTTATTTTACTCAAACTCCACCCCATATTCAGGGCTCCTCCATACTGCATGCTGATGTGTATCATTTCAGTACTGATGTTTGCCTTCGACTCTGAATGCAGCTCCAAATTATCAATCGCTGTACGTGCGCATTAACAAAAATACTTCATTAAGAATTCAAATCCAGGCCACGAATCCAAGACAAAGCATCTACAGAAGCGGCGCCTGCGATCCGGAAGGGCACTGATGATGTCGGTGTATTATGGCACGTCTTTACCAGGAGGGCAATTATCTTAAAAATGAGGCGCGAAAGCAATCACGCGCTATTGTGTGTGAACACAAAAACCTTTCTTGCGGAAAATAAGGGCAAAAATAAATGAATGTAATCGACTGTGTGATCGGTTTACGGCTGCGTGTTGCACGAGGGGCAAAACACCGGGATTCTGGGACATTCTGCACGTGAGGTTTTTGCAAAATTGGAAAATGGAGATGAGCGCGAGGACGAGGGGAAAAAAACGAGTGCGTGGCGAAAGACAACGTTTCATTCACCGTGACAAAGACGCAGCTTCATCAACCTGCTGGGAGAGAAAGAGATGGATGGGGTTGAAAAAGAAATGGGCAGGGTAACATTCGAGAGGGATAGAGAGTGAGATGGAGAGAGAGAGAAAGAGAGAGAGAATGGGATAACAATCAGCTCTTTTGCAGCAGGTGGGAGCCAAAGCAGTGAATCCTGCTGACTGTTTCACTTCCAAACAGCTGGTCCAGGCGAAACTCACAGCACCCATTTAACTGTGCCACCATAAATCCAACCTCGCCCTGATAAACAACAAAGGGGCAAAAAAACGAGGGAAAAAAACAGACGGGTAAACATGACTATTAATATCTCTGACACACTTTCCGGAAAATGAAAGTGAAAACATGCTAAGCGCTAGCTCTCTCCACACGCCTTCTCGTTCCTTCCCTTCGAGCGAGTGGAATAAAAAATCCATTAAGGAGACGATGCGGCGGAGGATTTCACAGAGAGAGAGTTGGGAGCTGAGCGAGGCAGGAACATCGCCTCTTTATTTCCCCTGCTATTAGATACAAACGAGCTGAACTGCAGCGGTAGTTACTCCTAATCCCACAGGCTTAGACAGAAAAATCACACACACCAGACGTCATCTAAATACTTGAGCTTATTATAATCACTGTATTGGCAAAAGTTTGGACATCTGGCAATGGGATTAGTGTGTAGGATGTGGGTGAGATGGTGAGGAGGCCTAAGGGTGGAGTCAGCATTGACAGTCATAATGTTCAGTAGTGTTGGAACGCTATAGCAGAAGATCTTCCTCTCAGACACATGAACGAGGTGGTATCAAAAGGTTTCGAGACTAATGGTGCTAACTGATTCATCACGGACAACAATTCTGCGTGAAAACTGGGCAAATCTGCCACTGGTACATTTGACATACTGCAACGCTGCAACGAGTCTCTACCTCCAGTATTGTTTTGGAAGATCAGAAAGACTTTTAATAAGCTCAACCCCGAAATCATTTAGCAACTCGTGCATGATGATCATCGGAGAAAAATCCACATGATCTCACTTCCTCACTCACCACATTTGGTTCCTGTGGACTTCACCCTTTTCCTGCAGATGAAGATCAAAGTTCAACGTTTTGACACCTTTGCGGAGAACTGGTGCGAATTGCAGAAGGTGCTTTACACGTTTCAAAAAGCAGATTTCCAGAGGAACACCGGGGGCGCTGTATTGCTGTGCAAGGGGATTATTTTAAAGGTGATCGTGTGGAAACGTAGATAAATAAAGTACGTTCTTGTAAACAGAATGAGTTTTGAAACTTTTGATTCCACCTCATAAAGCAAATCGACGTGGAGCCTGATTTGTGCACAGGAGCATCGTCATGCTGGAACAGGTTCGGGTCTCATAGTTCAAGTAAAGGGAGAATTTCCTGTTACAGCATCTGAAACATCCAATACAAACTTCGTGGTAACAGTTTGGGAGAGAGTTCGATATGGAGAGAAAAGTCAGGTGTCCCAATACTTTTGTCTGTATAGAAATTCATCTTAAATCATGTTATTTGGTTTCTTTTATGTAGTATTTTTCCTGAGAAAAGCACAAATTCCTGAACTCTGGATTTAGATCCAGATTCACCTCTGAGACGTCACAAAGTCCTGAAACTTCAGACTCTTTATTGAAATGGTCATAATATTTCAGACTGCACGTGAAAATGAATAAATCAAACAAATTAGAGATGGAAAACTGCTGGACATGTTCTGTACAGCCCCCTGGGTGACCTGCAATGCATAAAGTTCACATTATTTTGCTCTGAGCGAAGTCTTGTGTGAATTGGAAAAAAAAAGAATTTGTAGTCAGGAGACCATGTTGGTCATGTTGGTAAAAATATCTCTCAGAATCACAGCCTTGGTTTTCTCTTGTCTGTCTCCATCTCTGACCTGATGTGTTATGCAAACATTTAAATATTTATAGTGTATAAATAAATTTCATGAGTCTCTTGTGTCTTCATTCCTTCAGGAAAGAATTGAAGGTCGACGAATTCACCTTCAACAATAAGTTCTGGGGAAAGAAAGTGAGAGCGAAAGTTTACTTCTTGTCCTTCTGCCATCTGGTAGATGTTGTTTAATGTGTGTGTACGTATTTAGTTTTTATTCTAAAGTTAATTCTTTTCAGTTATTTATTCTATTTTTTTTATTATTTATTATTTTACATTTTTGTTCTTTTTTAATTCTTTAGCATGTTGCATTCTATTTTATTTTTTTCTATTTTTATTCTTTTTTGAAATTTCTTTCTATTTTATTTTTCTTTTTCACATTTTTTTTGTATCTATTTTTTTGTGTTACAGACAGTCAATAAAAGCATTTCAATGCACGTCATACACAAGTAAGACATTTTTAGCATTTATTTTGTATTATTTATAAACCCCATTACCAATGTTCACAAGAAAATAAACAAACCAAAAAAATAAATTATGTGAATGAGCAGAAATAGAAGCTGGGCCTGATTTCTTTTCAGCCCAGACTGTAGATTAATGTAATATTTGGTGTCCACTGGAGACATTTAGCTTTAATGAACATATATAAGACTCCAGAAGGATTGAGGAGCATGTAAAATACAATGTACTGTAGATGATTTTTTTCTATATGTGCTATGTGTTTGTGTACGCCATTAAATCATCATCAAACTAAAGAAACCTGTTGTAGATCCTTACTGTAATCTGGATTCCATCTAATGACTTCCTAATGGTCCCTAATGGTGTCCTAATAAATACCATCATGTGACCTGCAAAGTAACAAAATGGTTCTATTGGCTGTTAATGGTATCAGACCAATAGAATAAAACAGAATATCAAAAGAAGGTAACTGACTCCCAGTAGAAAGCCACCAGGATACACCATTACACTTTCTGATTAAAACCAATACAATCTCCATTAAAACTGTTAAATCCATACCAACTTTTATTAGGATTTATAACATTCTTTTTATCATAGTGTGAATACAAGGCTTTTTTATAATAGTTTCATACATGTACAGTCAATGTTACCTCTATTCTGGGTTAAAATCCCAGTACCACCACTGCTGGGCCCCTGAGCAAGGCCCTTACCCCTCAATTGCTGTATAACTGAGATAACTGTAAGTCACTCTGGATAAGGGTAGCTCAGTGGTTAAGGCTTTGGGCTTCAACTCTTGGGGCCCCCTGAGCAAGGCTCTTAAATCTCGGTGCTCCAAGGATGCTGTATCATAGCTGAGCCTCCGTTCTGACCCCAGATATGAAAAGAAAAATAGTTACTGTGCTGTAAAGTGCATGCGACACGCATTTAACCACTTCATCGAAGCACTTCACTTCCAGTCTGTCGCATTTCAGGGTATTGCAAATGTAACCCACTTACTAGCTAGGTTTCTTTTATTGAACATATGTGCATTTAAAGAGTTATAGTCATAATTATTTAAAAGCTCATTTTAAATAACTGCACTATTCAGATAATTGGTGTCTGAAGAGGTTTGTTTTATTATCAAGTTTAAGTATTCTATGCATTAGACTGCGTTGTGTTTAAAGAGATAAACATTTATTATGTAAACTGAAAATGAGTGTGTATCCCTTTAACTCGTCACTGGCGGCGAAAGAGTTAGGAAACCCCTGGTATTCACTCAAGTTTGGTTTAAATGCACCTGGAAGACATGTGCTGGTTACCACCTAGTTTTATCTTTTCTGTGATTGGATGTTTATTATTTCATTCCCACCCATGCATATCAGAGAGTAATATGATTGGTGGTTAATGAGTCAATTAAGGAGGAAAAAAAAGAGAGACGAGACAGGTTTGAGAGAGTTCGGGAGCAGAATCGCTCGGGCTGGAAAAAACAGTAAAATAACCGCTAAACGCGTGTTATATTGGTTTGGGTTTTTCTTTGTAAAAGTTTTGTTTGTTTGTTTATGCATAAAAGTTGACCCAGGAGATGTGTTAACGGACTGGTTTTGTCTTATCAACTGTTGGTGAGACCCTTTTTTTTTCCGTGCCTTGGAGTAGAAACCGCCCGTTGTGTTGATACGGAGTTTCTCTACGTAACGTTACCGGACTGATATACGGCATTTTGCGTATTAAAGTGGCGTTGCGCTATTTAATACTTTGAGTTGGACATTTCGAAAGATCAGTTTGAGTTCAGGTTGTGATCGGGCGAGTGAAAAGCGCTCAACACGTGCATTCATCAAGACTGTTCGGTTTGCCTTGGATCGCGGGAAACGTAGCACTATTCGCCGAGGATCGTGTGCGAGGTCTCCGCTTAGACTGTGAGTGATCACCGGAGCTCAGGTACATGTTATTAGTTTTGTTTTGGCTCATTTGAGTGAAGAGGCCAGTTTAAATTTTCAAAGGCCACAACGCACACCAGCAACGACACAGGCCTGCACCAGGGGGAGTGAGTGAGTGAGTGTTTGCTTGTGTGAGTGGGCCCACTACTATTTTGTGTTGAGATTTATTTTGTTGGTGTGATGTGTTTGATTTAGAATTGCAGTTGCACTGTTACAGAAATAGTTAACAGTAAGAGTGTTTAAGGATTTTCCTTTTAGTGCATATAATAATTGCTGTTTTTTTTGTGTATTACATTTTTACTTTTTACGTTGTTTATTTAGTAAGGGATTGGACAGTAATTTTTGTTATAATACCTATTGACTTGTTATTCATACCTATATGTTATTATTCATATGCCAAATTGATTACTTAAATTTATAAATATATATATTATAATACATATCTCCATATATTCTATATAGCAAAAAAAGAAATAAATACACAACTGTTTCTTTTACGAATGGTTCTTTATCATTTTTTTGCAGAGTTTAGGTATCAGAGTGTCTTAATTTTTAATGGTCGAGAGACCCCCAGTTATTGAACCCGTCGCCCCACCCTAAAGAGCTTAGACTTGACACAACTAAGTAGGGCAGGGGGTGCTACACAAATATACCAAGAAATATTTATAAATATTGTTATGAACATTCGTACGCATCGAAGATCCTCCATGTGGTCATTTCATCGATGTTCTGGACGAGGAAACCCATGAAATAAACACTGTGTGTTCAAGCTTTGCAGTAAAGCAGTGTGTGATGAGATTTAGCTGCAGATTGTGTATATATATATATATACTTTTATATATTTACTCCACAGTAATAAATGTGTTCAGATTTATTTATGTAGGTGTAGTGTGTATGTTTATGTATTTATTTATGTATGTTTTTCAAACTGCACATGACACGTTTCAGGATGGTGAAGACAAAATTTTCTGAACTCCTGCCATCTACTTAAGAAGCCTATACACTTAAACTGAGCGTACATTGAAAAGCTTTTTTTTCTACATGGATTTATTTGAGGTTCGCATCATGATTTTCACTTAACATTATATGAGTGTGTACCAGGTGACCACCATCACCATTTCCAGCAGTGTGGCACAGATGTGCTGGAGGAGATTCTCACCGTTAAAAACAATACGCTGTTTATTTCAATCTGACCACTGATTTCATCTGGCTCATCTCAGGAGGCCTCTTGTCTGGACCTCATCCAAAAAGTCCACTTTCCACACTGAGCGAAGGAAATGACAACCTAGTAAATGTCCTTGTGGCTCCCCAGCAAACCTGTGCATCTTCCCAGGCTCCGTAAATCCGATGCACTCGTGGAGTGTGTCATCCAGGACATTTCCTACAACTCTGCCCTTCCTTTGTCTTTGCAGCAATATCTGTAGCCTGTAGGGAAGATTGCAAACTCGTCATGAGATGAGACCCGTCTGCTGCCATTTTCTCTTTTGATCTGTTCCTTCGGAGTAAACAGGACAACACAGCAACATTTCCATGATCAGCCAAGCAAAGATGCTCGATAGTGCTACAAAACCGTAGGGGAACGTCAGCCAGTGATGTGATGCATCCTGGAAAATAGATAGAAGTGCCTTGATCTGTGACCAGTTTGAATTTACTCGTGGAACATCTTCGCCCCAAAGATTACAGCAAGTTCTTCTTAACAAAATGGGCATAGATCATCAAAATGACATTGCGACTCCAGAGGCCAATACAATCTTTTACAGTCTTTGTTCTTTGGTAGCAAAAAGAAAATAACCATTAAAACCCTGTAGAAGCTACTACAGCCTGGATTCTTTTCCACTCTGGATTCTGCAGCACATCTTCTACTTCAGCAAATTCAAACACATGCATTTATTTAAGCATTTTAGCTGAAGGTTGCTCATTGGACCAGAGACTGGCACCTGTTAAGGGTCTCTGTAGTTTCAATCAGTCTCACAACTTGGAATAATAAACTCAGAATCTTAGAAACATCAGAAACTTATATAAGAAAATAAACATATTATAAACTGGAGTGATGTAGCAGAGGTCGAGGAACTGTTTTGTTTCAGTTTATCAAATTCAAGTTCTCTGTATTTAAAATTAGGCTTGTAGAAACATCAAAAACAAAAAAAAGTTTTGAATTTGTTAAAAAAAAAAAAAAAAGCAGGCATTTTTTAAAAAGTGAAAAAGTTTCCATCCAGTTAAGGCCACGCCCTCTTCCGAGGACTAAACACTATTGTAGTTTTTACACTATATGGAAAAAGAAATTGTGGACATCTGATTATAAAAAAGAGTAGTACAGGTAAAACAAAAGGTTGTGAGTTCAAATCTCAGCACCACTAATTTGTCACTGCCGGGCCCTTGAGCATGGCCCCTTAACCCTTAAGTGCTTGGTAGATCAATGAGATTAGTATATGATTTGTGCACATTATCCAATGTTTAGTCCCCATTTCCTGGTAAAATTTCCTCCACTCTTTTGGGTACTGATGTAGGTGAGAAGCTGGGGTCAGTGTCAGAGTTCACATTCATGTTCAGTAGGACTTAATAGCACGAGATCTTTTACTCGAACCGATAGAAAGCAGATCTTCATGGAGCTGACTTTGTGCACAGGGTTTGGGGTCTCCTAGTTCAAGTGAAGGGAAGATTTTATGCTACAGCAGATGTCCTACACAAGTGTGTGCCTTTAACTTTGTGGTAACAATTTGAAGAAAGACCACAGATAGCTGGAAAAGTCAGATGTTCCAATAAATACATATTTTTGTCCTTCTACTGTATATATATATATTTGTTGTCGTTGAATAGCAGTGATTACAGGGAAGAGAGCAGGGCAGGACTATTATCATATGAGCAAACATTCAGGATTTCACTCTGACAGGTTTCCTGCTCCGACTTTTATCCACTCGATTTCTCTCGAGTGCTGATAGAAACAGTATCCCTAAATATTTCAGCTGATGGAAAATTATGTTTTACTTGTATTGAAATGAATTTCCCATAACACACACACACACACACCTCACAGATTTGCTTCAAAGCACCTGGAGTATTAACTTTGGTCCGTATACAGAACATCCATTTTCAGAAATCTGTGTTAAAATATAAAACAATATAAAAAGATTTTAATGGCAGTTTAAAAGGTTGTGCTGGATCGAGTGCTATTCTTCACACCGCTGAATAATGAGTGTGTTAGCAAGTGTATTACAAAACAAAATTTAAGTGATTATTTTGATCACAATCAGGACTATTCATGCACTAATTTATCATCCTATTTTGTGTTAAAATCCCATGTGTTATTTATTATTTATTTATTATTTATTGTTCTTCCATTCATGATTTTTTTGGGCCACGGGTACTATGTCTTACTTTTATGATATTATATTAAGTATGTCATTTGAAAACTATACCTTATTTATTTATTTATTTATTTATTTATTTATATGTTCTCCCATCTAGTTGTCACGGACAGAGCAGGCGTAGGAACCGGGAATACAACAGAATGTCTTTATTGATTCTCAACATGTAAACACAGACCAGGAGCATGAAAGCATAAGGAACACGAGTGGTAGGAAGTCCAGGTGATCTATGATAGCAATGAGTAGATCAGACGGTGAGTGAGGGGGAATGCGAACCTTATAAAGGGAAAAGGTAAATGAGGAACAGGTGTAGGTGATTAGAGCAGGGAGAGGCTGAGTGTGAGTGTGAGCCTTGGAGGGAGGCGTGGCTCGTGGTTCTCTCACACTCGTACATGCTATTAGTACAAGGTACATAGCCCTGTTTTTAAGCTTCTACTTAGCAGAATTATGGGAATTTGATTTAATGTGACCAGCACGTAAAAGAACAATCTAAATATCGCACTCGGAAAGTGCATAACCCGACTCTGAATACAAGGAACTTTCCTCGGACACGTGTTGATGTAAACATGGGGTATAAATCCAAGGCCTGCACACGGCCCTTTGATTTTATCCGTGTTTAGTGTGAACATTTATGATTCTGACCTGCATGTGAGTGTGTAGTGTAATGCAATTGATCTTTACTGTAGACAGACAGACACTGATAGCTAATTCAATTTTCCCCGACACACACACACACACACACACACACAAAGTCTAAACGTACACACCAACCTTCCTTCTTCTTCTTCATCTTCTTCTACTTCTGCAGTAATGAGATTGCAATCACAGGCTTCAATTACGCTCATCAGCACAGCCATCTCTCCAAATTGAAGTAGAACAGATGAGCTCTGGAAGGTCAGATCGCTAAATCACGGAGCTTGTGGATAATTCTAAAGTAGAGACGGAAAGAAAGATGTAGGGAGTAAAGATCTTCTACAATAAAGAAAATTATCAATGTGTATTATTATTATTATTATTATTATAAACTTACACTGAACATTTTTTTTCTAGTTGAAAAAGGAAAAGAGTTTTTTTTTTCAAAGCATGTAATCCTCACAGGCGATTTATATCGGAAATGTGTTCCTGAAATATTAATATTCTATATTTCTTAAAGTTTGTGTATATTTACTTAGACTTATATGGAGGATTTACTAAAAGATTGTGTGTTTGGCTTCCAGACTTTTCGCTTGCAGCTTTAATAATGATGATGATTTTCTTTATTTAAAATAATATGGATTTGATGAATGTAGAAAAGTGTTGCTTAACAATGAAACACATGATGTGTTAGATTGATATTTATTGCATTTGGCAGACGCCTTATCAAGAGCTACATTTATCTGATTCATGCTGAGCAGAGTCCTGCTGAGGGCCCAAGAGTGGCAGGGATTTGAACTCATGACCTTCTTATATATATATATATATATATGTGTGTGTGTGTGTGTGTGTGTGTGTGTGTGTGTGTGTGTGTGTGTGTGATTATTACATTAGTTGAAGCAAAAACTGTATAAATAAATAAACCTTAACAAGATGGAGAAATATTATAATATATAATTATGATTAAATGGACAATTTAAGGCTAAAATAAATGTTAAAAAACTGATGAAAAAACTTGGAATAAACATAAAAAAAATGTACATTTTCTCAGAAGGTTGTGGATGTTGTAGAAACCTTTTAAATTTTAGAATAGATGTATTAATTTGTCATGTTCTTTACAGCACAATGCATTTCTTTCTTGCCCTCATGTTTGGAGTTAAAGTACAGGGACGGCCATAATTCATTGGTTTCAGGACCAAGAGAGTTAGGGGCCTTGCTCAGGGGCCCCAACAGTGGCAGCTTGGCGATAATAGAGCTTAAACCTCAGACCTTTCGATCAGTAACCCAGAACTTTAACCATATAATATTGTTTTTTTATTTTATTTTGATGAAGGGGCTGAAAAGATCTAAAGGTGATACACAGCTCACTCTTCACTATATTTTACCCTCATGCTAAGTAAAGTGCCAAAGCCAGAACTGTCTGGTAAAATGGTGTTATTTGGCTGATCGAGGTTGGTTTAAGGGACATTCTGATAAAATTGTGTGCGACAAAAAGTGCTGACAAAACTCCCACACCAGCATTGGCTTGAATTTGTAAGTGTGTTTAGGTGTTAATGAATAAAAGAAAAAAAAATCCTCAAATTTGTTGGTCTTTTTCTCTTTTGTTTTTTATTCCAGTTTTATTCATTAATTTGCATTTGGCTCAGACGATGAACCTCTTGTGTCTTTCTCATGTTGCTGAGAAACCGTTTCTGTAGATAAGTTTGATCGTTTTTAATGGGCTTTAGCTGCACTCATCGACTCGTGTGTGTAACACCTCCATGAGTCAGTGTGAGTGAATGATTATGTTGAGAGTGTGAGTGTGTGTGAGAGTGTGTGTGGAGCGCTGCTGGGTATTGGAGTGTGATGAGAGGTGTGTAATCACTCCCTTCGGTAATTAATGAATGAAAGAGGAACAGTGGGAATAACAGTGCGAGGAGGTGAACAGAGGCAACCAGATTAATCTTCTAATCCTGTTTCTGATTTTAATGAGAGGAGTTACTCTCCTCTCTCTCTCTCTCTCTATGAAATGAAAAGCTGTATTTTATGGCTGGTTTCTGTGCAATTTAAATGAATCTCTACAACACACTTCACACATTATAAACTGCACCTTCTACCTGCTTATCCTTCATACTGTATAGCTCCATTTACAAAGTGTATTAGTCCAGATTTTGTGTCATTATAAAACATGGAACTTTAAATATTATTTTTTTCAATTCTTTGAGTCACACCTTCATAGCCATGAAGCTCCGCCCCCAGAACCTACGGTGGTTCACATAAATACAATTCTTGCAAAAGTTATCATTAAGTTAAAGTGGTACAGTAGCTCAGTGTTTAAAGCTCTGGGCTTTTGATAAAAAGGTCATGGGTTCAAGTATCATCAGGCCGCCACTCTTGGGCCCTTGAGCAAGGCCCTTAACCCTCTGCACTCTTTCTGTATCTTGGTTGACTCTGTGCTCTGACCCCAGTTCCCACACATCAATAGGACATGGAAAGAAGTAAGAATTTGTCAGTGGGATCAATAAAGTATTTTAAAATAATGCATTTGCAATATCATGAACTCACTCCTAAGCATAAAGAGTTCCTTTCTGTGCTGTAATATTTCATTTACAGACCTGCTCAGCATGTCGCTAATTTCTGTGCCAAGCTTCATCTCCATCACTAAATACGTGTAAAACAGAGCGTGTGCTCGATCCTGATTGGTGACTCGCTGCATGTTTCACCAGTTACGTTTTTATCCCCGTAAATAAAAAGAAACGCCTTCCGATTTAGAATTCAATTAGAATCCAAAGCTCCCGCCTCCTCCAGGGTAAAAACAATGTTCACACCAGTACATCATCATGTGTGCTTTACTGACATTTCTGTACATCCGCCTGTGCATCCTTTCTCCAGTCACACTCACACACTGAGTACAGGTATAAATCTCACCACGCATGGCAGCAGAAGGTCTCTACTCTCGACTCACGTCCCAGACGGGGATAAATTCCATCTCCACTACCCCTTGCTGATTCCTTTATGGCCTGTTCTTGCTGTCAGAGTGTTGTAGCTTCACTAATGAACAGCCTGGAATGTAAATCCTCCATTAATAAATCTTGCTAAACAAACGGAAAGTCTTTGGAAAGACGCGACTCTCGTAATTCATCTTAAAATCATTTGGCTAATGAAAAAAAAAAACGTTTAGGTTTATAGCCAATCAGGTGTCCGATTTTATACTCCCACTGAAACGTATTCATTCTGCATCACAAACAAGGCGAGAGCATTTTTATGGTGTGATTATTGCTGCCGTTATCATTATTATCATCATCATTTATAGTTTTTTTAAAGGTAAAGAAGTTCCTCTAGCACATTTAACAAGGTTCAGTCATCGTCCATGCAGCTTTTTTTCTTTTCTGTTTTGATATCAATAATAAATATTTCAGAAATCATTCATATTTTCCTCCATCCTGAAATCCAGGTGTGTTGAACCATAATCATGTGATTTCTTCCTTTTTTTTATTTCTGTGATAATAATCATCTCTAAAACAAAATCTGCATTTCATTGGCTCTGTACATGTACCTTGCACAATGACAATAAAGTTGATTTTAATCTAATCTAATTTAATCTAATCTAATCTAAATACCCAAAGCTAAACTGCATGGTCAAAGATTTTTAAACACCTGGCCGTAAGATTTCTATGTGTGTTTTAAACATCTACTTCCACATTTAGTTTCATTTGCTGTTATATTAACCTCCACTCTTCTGGGAAGATGTTCCACCACTGATCCACTGGTGTAGGTGAGAAGGTGAGGAGGTCTGGGGTACAGTCAGCGTTCACATTCATCCCAGTGGTGTTCAATATGATTGGAGCTCTATTCGAGGAGATCTTCCACTCCAACTCGTGTAATCTACATGGTGCTAGCTTTGTACACAGGACACTGAAACAGGTTTGGGTCTCCAAATAATTGGAAAATGCTTCTGCATCCAAGGATGTTCTATACGGTGTTGGGCCTCCCACTTTAAGGTAATGGTTTGGAGATGAAGGAGACATGGCTGGGAAAATCAGGTGTACAATATATACTTTTTGTCCATATCAGTGTCTCCCTTGTGTGATATGTGTTGGTGTTTCCTCTTTAACCTCACCTGAGCATCTCTGAGGTTCAGGTTCTTCATCAGCCTGAGTAAATACTCTGTAATGGGATGGTGTGAAAAAGAGAACAAGGTTAGAGAGAACTAATCACATTTCTATGCCATGCCTCAGCTCTGAATGCCTAGCTGCTTTGAGACAATGTCTGTTGTGAAAAGCGCTATACAAATAAACTTGACTTGACTTGACTTGACTCTGAAGAACCCTTTCTTTTTCCCTTTCAGTATTTTTCTTTATTCCTCGGTTCCTGTCCTTCTTTCTCTTTATTCCACATGCTAATCTTGTGATCAGATGCCTAAAAACATTAGTCCCTTGATGCCCTTGATCTATTATCTGCTAGTCGTTTAACCATGTGGATCAGGTTCTGTCGGCGTATTATTTATGTATGGAGTATTTATAGATCATTCTAAATAAAAAAGGCAAACGGGAAATCTCGTTAGGTTTCAGTAGAATGTAGTATGTTGCTGCAGTTTCTGAAAACCGTGGGTTCCATTTGACAGGAAAAAAAAATAAAAAAACCCTGCTTGCTTCATTGCATTTGACAGCAGCATCCTGTCCTGCCCCTCACCGAGTCCCATCAACTCCTCCTCATCCCTAAAGTTAGAAAAGGAAGTAAACACACGGTTTCATCCACTGAACAGTCATTGAGGAACAGCAGGGATGATGGGAAAAGGATTTAAACATACAATCTGGTGCGTAGGTTTCTGCGGCTCAGAGGGGAACATCATTAGAGTCGCCCGTCTCCTCCAGGAAGACGATGTTCTGGGTGACAGCAGTACGTCCTCACTTCTTCGTGGCCGCAAATGGCACAATTAACGCCAGTTTTATGGCAAACCAATGCCCAGAGGAGCGGTGATTTAGAGGGGCAGAACCACCGGCGAGTCGTAAACGGCCTTTTTCACACAAACAAAAACAAGTACAAAAACAGTGTCTATCAGTCTTCCTACTTCATATTTATAGAGCAGGACGAACACAGTGCTTCACCAGCCTCAGTCTAGCACACGGAGATCACGATCGGCTCAGTACATCACCACAACGCTGAGCTCTCAAATCTCTGATACATTTAGTTGTCATTTAATTAATCATCCCTAACAGCAGATTGCAGGTTTATTAAGATCTAATGCATCTGATCGTCTCCATAGAAACAGCTCATTCACAAGAACGTGTATGACAGATGCTCCACATAAGCAACATAAAGATGCTCCATATGAGCGTAAAAACAGGAAGTAGTTTAATTATTTCAGTTAGTTTAATTAATGCAACTATAAATTAATAAAAATCTATATTATTTGATTAAATTGTATAAATCACTGATCATTATGATGGTATAAAAGGAAGAAAAGGTCTGAGCTGCACCAAGTCATTTTTCTTTTCAACAAATACATGTTTTAAAGTCTCTTATTTAGTTCGATAATTAGATTGGAAAGTTAGTTAGTTAGTTAGTTAGTTAGATAGATAGATAGATGGATGGATGGATAGATAAAAAAGCATTTCGTTAGATATGTACGTCACTAGTTGGTTGGTTATTTAGTTCATTAATTAAGCAGGTAGGTAAATAAGTAGTTAGTTAGTTAGTTAGACAATTAAACAGTTGGTTAGATATGTCAGTCGATAGTTAGGTGGTTAGTTAGTTAATTCATTAGGTATGCAGGTAAGTAAGTAAATAAGGAGTTAGATAGGCATATGCGTAATTGGTTATTTACCTACATAGCTTGTTGTTTACTTAGGTAACTATGCATTTAGGTATACAAATAAGCCGTTAGTTAGTTAGTTAGTTAGTTAGTTAGTTATTTTGGTGGGTAAGTAGGTATGTTAGGTAAATAAGCAGTAAGCAAGTTAGTTAGTTAGTTAGGTATGTATGTATGTATGTATGTATGTAGGTAGGTAGGTAGGTAAGTAAATAAGTAGTAAATTAGTGAGTAAGTGAGTTAGTTACTTAGTTGAGTAGGTATGTTAGGTAAATAAGTAGAGTTAGTTAGATAAATACGTAGTAATTTAGGTAGTTAGTTAGATAGTTTGTTAGTTAGTTAGGTAAGTAATAAGGGTAGGAAGGATTTAGTTTATCTATTGCCTATTATTGGAAATTTGTCACCATACAGTAACCACAGCACCACCACAGCATTTTAAAAACAGTAGAAATAAAATACATACAATGAAACTCTATAAACTCTACATTTCACACACAATCACACACATATGCATTTCCATAATAAACATAAATTTAATTCTATTCACACCCACTCATATATACACACATTCCTGACACCTTCATACCTCATATACCGCAAGCACAAGTCAAACTTCTTAATAGTTTAGGAAAAAAATCCCTTACGTGTAAATAAAATGTTAACTGTAGGTTCGAGTTATAATTAAATAAAAGATTCATTCAGCTTGCAGATGTGACAGTTAAACTGCACCACAATCACCCATGAGGTCTTGAGCTGAAGTTATTACCAAAGAACATCAATGAAGGTATCGTTTTACTAACCATTAATAAAAAAGAAAAAACCCAGCAGGATTACAGCAAAACTGCACAACTCGGAGCAGCAGATCTGACTTGTGCAAGAAGCACTGACAGTTTTAATCACAAAATGAAAAACAACAGAAAGTGGGTGTCTCCAGGGTGAAGGAGCCAATTTGTTTTTCTAAGAAGCTCATTTGTTACTTAACCACACAGTTTATGACACGCATTTCCCGAGCAATAAATCTCACAAGCATCGTGAAAGCTGTTGGCTGTTGGCGTGAACGTAAACCGTGATGAATTGTAGATAATGTGTGTGTGTGTGTGTGTGTGTGTGTGTGTGTGTGTGTGTGTGTGTGTTATTTTACAAAATAAATAATTCTGCAGAAAGATTCCGAAGATCACATGTCTATAGTATTTGGATTGTTTTCTTTATTTAGAAATGCAATAATAAGCAAAAGGAGACAAAGATAAACGTTATCATATAATTATATAATATAAATATTATATGATTTTTTTATTTTTATCTAATTAAAAAAGTATTTATACATTCTGTTTACATATAATGACGTGGAACATCTATGAAACATGTCTTCACTTTTGTTATCACAGCTATAAACACTCGTTCCCTCTCCTTCTGACTCTCTTTTTTTTTTCTTGAACAAGAAAAGAAACAGCAATGAAACCTAAACTCCTCCATCCTGACCTTGTAAAAAAGTTTTCACAGCCTTTTTTAATATTTTGTTAAAGCTCCATTGGCCTCAATTACAGCCTCAAGTCTTTTTGAGTTTGAGGCTAAAAGTTTGGCACGTATTTTTGTGCAGTTTCTTCCATTCTTCTTTGCAGAACCTCTTAAGCTCTATTAGGTTGGATGGAGAGCGGTGATGCACAGCCATTTTCAGACCTCTCTCGAGATGTTCAATCAGGTTCAACTCTGGGCTCAAAGAACATCCCCACAGCATGATGCTGCAACCACCATGCTTCACTGTAGTGATGGTATTGGCCAGGTGATGAGCAGTGCCTGTTTTTTTCCAAACATAAGTGTAATCTAGTCTGGGAGTCCTTTAGGTGCCTTTTGGCAAACTCCAGGGAGGCCGTCATGTGCCTTTTACAGAGAAGTGTGGTGACTCGCTCTAGTAACCAAGTGGCTCCAAACTTCTATTTATGGATGATAAAGGCCACTGTGCTCAATGGGACATTTAATGCTGCAGAAATGTGAGAGACATCAAATGTCTCAGTCCCAATCTTCCCCAGATCTGTCCCTCGATACAATCCTGTCTCGGAGATCTACAGACAATACAAACTTTCTGGATGGATGGATGGATGGATGGACAGATCTAGTACAAATAAATATAAAGGCACTGGCACTGAGAAATGTGCATGAGTTGTTAAAGCAAATAATTTTTTTAGAATTACAGAGACACCTTTAAATGGGATTATTTGATCAGGAAGGATGATTAGCACAGACGAAGCTTGAGTGTGGCCTCAGGGTGAAAACTCTCCTGCATGCCATATGATGTGTAGAGAAATCTATGGAGAAGACCTGCTAAGTAGCCATTATGGAAACAAGGTAACAGTCCAGACTTTATAATTTGTTTATATTTCCTTCACTATTATTCAATTAGCACATTGAGTTGTAGCTTCCTGAAGCAATTCTTTCTCCAAAATGAGCCCCCATTCCAAGTCTAAATGGCCGCTGTGAAATTCAATCAAGTTGAGTGGTGTTAAGAATAAGCAGCCTGCTCCTGCTTCACCACACAATGAGAAGCCATCAAACCCAGCCAGGTCATGAGATACATTATTCATGAGAAAGAAATGCATCTAACGCTTTTCTTCACATTTCCACCAGCTGAATAATTATCCACTGATCGCTGCTGGATCACTTTCTCCCAGTACTGAATCACCATCCACTGTTTTGTTTGAACTTATCAGCATTTAACATTTAGGGTCAATTTGATAGACAGAAATACTTTTTAAAGGATCTCATGAAGGAAATATATCCGTGTGATGATGATCACTGAACACAACTTGACATGATCATGATCCATTAGTGCAGTGTGGGGGAGTAGTGAAGCACAAACAACTGCATTATACAGTATGGTGTTCTCAACATCATGAATTAAACATATGAATACACATACACACAAACACACACACACACACACACACACACACACACATATATATATATATATATACAGGTGCAGCTCAATAAATTAGAATATTATTAAAAAGTTTAATTATTTTAGTAATTCAAAAGTTAATTAATTGTTATTGTGCTTGACTGGCCAGCAAACTCACCAGACCAGAACCCCACAGAGGGTTTTTTTAATATTTTCTATTAAACTTAGTAACACACATGGTCAGAAAAGCTCCAATTGCTCTCAATGTACACAGGACGATATCTCCTGGCACACTGACTTATGAAGGTCGGTGCTCCCTGTGACTATGCGTGCATCTGTTAGCGTATTACAGAACTAGTCTTGTGGAAGACTTTCTAGAGGAGCTTTACCCAGAAATGCAGGGGACATAAATAAGGGGTTTGTGGTTTAACAGGGTTATATAAGTCTAAATGGAGGCGTATGCAAATTATCAGGCATGTAATGTATTATATTAAATTATGAGGTATGTAATGTATTATAAAGCTGGCGGTTGTGTGATGTTTTGATAGCTCAGGTGTGACTGGGAGTAAATACAGTAATGAACTCTAATGCATTCTTGTTTGAAAATTCAGATTTTTCAGTAATGGACCCCGTAATGCACCCGAAACCTCCAAATTGTAGCGTACGAGAAGACTGCGATGATTCAGAAGAAGCTTCAAAGCCAGAACTCTCAGCAGGATCACATGACACTGTTGCAACAGCAGCAGCACGGGATGCTTCATTATTCAATATTTTGCACAAATGGATCTTGTTGACGTGGAGAGACGTTCGTACGGCTCTTTCTTTTTCCCCAGTGCTCGCTACAATGCACTCCAGACCAATAATCACATTTCTAAGCAGCTGCAGCTCATGGCCTCTGCCACTTTACAATCCATTTCATTTAATAGATAAAGCACATGATTCATTTTCTCTCGAGAGAGAGAAAAAGAGAGAGAGATAGTAAGGGAAAGGGAAAAGAAAAGAGTCCTTCTCTTGCTTTTATCTTGTTTGAGAGAACAAAAATGGAGTACCTTTACAATGTCAAGCAGCAGAAAGGAGGCAAGTAAAATAGGGCTTTTTTCAGGCTCAGATGCTCTGCTGAGGAACCAGTGACCCGTGTTCCTATGCCTTTCCTTCTTCTCTTCAGATCTGCTTAATTCATCCCTTCGTCCTTCCGCTGGAGAATTGGAGATCACTCTGGTTGGTTCCACATTAACATCCTAAAGATCTATGAAGTTCCCCTTTTGGAGTCTGATTTCTCCTGGTTTGTTCCTCATTAAGTCTCAGGAAGTTTTCCTTCACCACAGTCACGCCTGGCTCACTCATCACATATAAACTTAATAATGAATAATTATAAGCAATAAACTAAGTTATGAGCTTCTCTCTTCTGGGAAGATGTTCCACTAAAATCTGTGGAGATTTGTGGAGATTCATTCAGCTACAAGGGTGTTAGTAAAGTCAAGGAAGATGAGGTGAGGATGGGGTGCAGTTAACTGTGCATTTACAAATAAATCAGAATAGTTTTATTTCTTTCTCAGTTCTACATGCACCAATTATAACGGTATAACATTATAACGTTATAACATTATGAGTGGTGAAGTGAAGAACACTGATGATCTCTCAAGTGAACATTGATGTTAAAAGCAGGAAAAATGGGCGAGCGTAAGGTTTTGAGTGAGTTTGACAAATTGAGACGTCTAGACGTCTGGGTCAGAGCGTCTCCAAAACTGCAACTCTTGTGGGTTGTTCCTGGTCTTCGGTGGTCAGAATTTATCAAAAGTGCTCCAAGGAAGGAACAGTGGTGCCGTTGATGATCGACGGGTCACGACTGTTTCAGCAGCAAAAGGGGAACCAACACAATATTAGGCAGGTGCTAATAATGTTATACCTGATCGGTGTTTAATCTTACAGAAGGTGCTCAGGGATCACAAATGTTCTCTCTTGACTGTGTAGTGATTCTGGATTCTCTCCCAATAACAACAATGTGATCATGATGGCCTGATATGCATAAAATTATTATTTATTATATATTCAGTTTGTCACCTTCGATTTGTGCACTTCTTCATTGACATTTTTATTAAATCTCACGTCTCTGCCAGGGGTTATTTCTGATGCTCTAAGTAATACACTTTCTTTCGTTATGTTTGATGAAGTCTGGATATATTTTAAAGACGGATTTCTGCCAGAATGCATTTGTATAAAGGCTTCTTGAGAGCAGAATATTACTGTGAAAGAGATGAAATTTCTCATCGCTTATTATTTTAAAGTCAGTTTCATAAATATATGCTTAAGATGGGATGAAGTGGAAGATCTCCTGCTATAGAACTCTGATCTCTACCTATTGAACACTTTTAGGATTAATATAAACGCTGACTGCACCCTGGGCCTCCTCACCTTCTCACTTACATCACTACCTGACTTTACTTACACCATTATTGCTAAAATAATCTCCACAAATCTCCATAAAATCTAGAGGAACATCTTCCCAGAAGGGTGGAGGTTATTATATTAGCAAATTGGGACTAAATATTAAATGGGATGTTCAGAAAGCGCACACCAATCTTATGGTCAGGGGTTCATGCTACTGTATATTGGTGTAATACCACTGAATAAATCGAAAGAAAGACACATTAACATTTCCTCAGCCCAGTTATTCATAATTATGCTGTAACATACAACTGAGAACAACAAAAGAATATATATATTTAATTAATTGTGTGCTGACCAGATATCAGAGACGGCAGAGAAAGTCGACGGTTCGAACAGCGGTAACAACAATTCAGCAGGAAAATGAGGAAATCTATAATCCCTCACTTATCCTTACAGCATGACTAATTAAAGGTGAAGCCTTGAACACACAGGTCTGTTCCTCGCTTGTGCTCTTTAAACAATTCTAAGAAAGAAAGTAAATTTAAATTGCATGCACGAAGGTAGCGCTTTACATCTTCCTGAAATGTGTCTTTCCAAACCGCTTGTTAGGTTTCCATCATTAAAGCCTGGCTCACATCCAGTATTGCATTCTTATTACAGTGAATTCAGTAAAACACTATATATATTTATAATTTATAATATATATACAGCATTTATCTTTTTTTAATTCGATTGTTGGCAATTGACTGACAAAAACAAAATTTATGAGTCGTTGTGGTCGAGTGACGTTTCTAGACGTGTTTCTGTATTGAAGAAAAAACATCCAAGCTTTAAAAAAATCTCCGACTTGATTTATACAAAAAAACATTAGGCTGAAGTGACAAATAGTTGATTACACAAAGACAGTTTCGATGTCAGGTACTCGAGCAGTGTCAACAACAACTCGAGCTTTGGAAAAGCTTCCACATTGTCCAAGCTCTAAATCACGTGTGTAATCCGTCCAATGGAAAGTGTGGCGTCACCGGCGGGGTGACGTCACGACCAGCACATGGAGTAAAGCCGGCAGTAGCTTCTGCAAAGGGAAGGAAGCGCTTTAGGGACGGCGGTGGTGTAGCATGGAGACGCATCGTCTCGTTCCCTCTGGGAACCATGGTTACATACGTAACCTGGAGACGTTCCCTTTCAGGAACTCGAGCTGAAACAACAACGCTTTGGAAACGAGAGTTCAATACCACCAGACTGACCAATCCTAGCCTCGTGTGTAAGAG